>SJYO01052474.1:13680040-13828831 GCA_006410555.1 Capra ibex | reverse complement strand
GTCCAGTCCTTCGTTGTCAATCTTGACCTGTACCTTGTTGTCTGACCAAGGTTTATCCTTTTCCTCATGCAGTTCCGACATATAACAGTGGGACGAATAAATTGAAGATACGTCTCATGTAGTACTCTTTGCGACCTGACCTTCTTTGTGTTCGACCTTAGTTCTAACGGCCCTCTTTAGAGTTATTGGAGTCTATACGTCTACTGTGGTGGGATTACCGTCTTTCACTTCTGCTTGATTTTTCGGAGAACTACTTGCACTTTCTCCTCTCACTTTTTCAACCGGATTTCGAGTTGTAAGTCTTTTACTTCTAGTACCGTAGGTCAGGGTAGTGAAGTACCCTTTATCTACCCCTTTGTCACCTTTGTTACAGTCTGAAATAAAACCCTCCGAGGTTTTAGTGACGCCTACCACTGACGTCGGTACTTTAATTTTCTGGGAATGACGAACCTTCTTTTCAATACTGGGTGGATCTATCGTATAAGTTTTCGTCTCTGTAATGAAACGACTGATTCCAGGTAGATCAGTTCCGATACCAAAAAGGTCATCAGTACATACCTACACTCTCAACCTGACACTTCTTCCGACTCACGGCTTCTTAACTACGAAAACTTGACACCACAACCTCTTCTGAGAACTCTCAGGGAACCTCACGTTCCTCTAGGTTGGTCAGGTAAGACTTCCTCTAGTCCGGACCCTAAAGAAACCTTCCTTACTACGATTTCGACTTTGAGGTCATGAAACCGGTGGAGTACGCTTCTCAACCGAGTAACCTTTTCTGAGACTACAACCCTCCCTAACCCCCGTCCTCCACTTCCCCTACTGGCTCCTACTCTACCGACCTACCGTAGTGTCTGAGCTATCTGATCTCAGACTCACTTGAGACCCTCAACCACTACCTGTCCCTCCGGACCACACGACGCTAAGTACCCCAGAGTTTCTCAGCCTGTGCTGACTCGCTGACTTGACTTGACTGTATAACGATGTTGTCGTCCGTGTAATGGTATCTATTCCATAGTTTCATTGTACAACATGTGGAATTTAAATATGTCAATATACAATTTCATTTAAGTTAATTTCTTTTTTCTTTATATTAAACTGTCCGAAAAGATTCTTTCCGATATATAAACACTGAGTAGAGACCATAATTCATATTTTAAATCAAACATCTTATGAACTCCTATTAGATCAGGTCCATATCGTGTATAACATGTTAGATAGGGGACAACTTGTCGGTACTAAAGGACCTTTTGTGTCTCTTCCCTAGACTCTGATAAAGGTCCGAGTGCAAACGGTACCAGTACTCCGTCTACCTTCGTAAACCAAGAGTATTAATAATAGGGATTATATCAGTTTAAACTTAAAATATCCGGTCTATTGATGTTAGATCTATCTAAAGACAGAACTGGTTATTACCAAGGTCCCTCTTATTCGTGTCATCTGGGACGGTATCACGATATTTATTCCAGGTTTTTAAACGTTTACGTATTGTACGTATTAGAATAATGACGTTTTTATTACTTTTTGTTTTGAAAAACTAGTCGAAAGATCAACAATATACTATTTTTCCCCTTTTTTGGAAAAAAGTAGATAGTCGATATATCTGTGTCTGACCAATAATGTTTATTTATATATGACTCGCAAGTAAAAAAAGAAAGAAGAGGGGAGGGATGACGTCTTGTAATCTTGTAATAGGACGGAGAAAACTCTCGCACCTCGGTTACCAGTTAGTGAAACAGAAGATTAATCGTAACAGTAACCCATACAATACTGTCCTGAAGTGACATTAAATCATGTAAAGTTACTTTTCATAAGGTTCACCAAGTCAAGTCAAGTCAAGTTAAGTCAGCGAGTCAGTACTGACTGAGAAACGCTGGGGCACTTAGCGTCGTGAGGTCCGTAGGGACGGGTAGTGGTTAAGGGCCTCAAGTGAGTCTAAGTACAGGTAACTCTGTCACTACGGTAGGTCCGTAGAGTAGGAGACAGCAGGGGAAGAGGAGGACGGGGGTTAGGGAGGGTCGTAGTCTCAGAAAAGGTCACACAGTTGAGTAGCGTAGTCCACCGGTTTCATGACCTCAAAGTCGAAGTTGTAGTCAGGAAGGTTTCTTGTGGACCCTGGCTAGAGGAAGTCTTACCTAACCAACCTAGAGGAACGTCAGGTTCCCTGAGAGTTCTCAGAAGAGGTTGTGGTGTCAAGTTTGCGTAGTTAAGAAACCGCGAGTCGGAAGAAGTGTCAGGTTGAGAATGTAGGTATGTACTGGTGTCCTTTTTAGTATCGGAACTGATCTGTCTGAAATCAGCCGTTTCATTACAGAGACGAAAACTTATACGATAGATCCAACCAGTATTGAAAAGAAGGTTTGTCATTCCCAGAAAATTAAAGTACCGACGTCAGTGGTAGGCGTCACTAAAACCTCGGAGGGTTTTATTTCAGACTGTAACAAAGGTGACAAAGGGGTAGATAAAGGGTACTTCACTACCCTGACCTACGGTACTAGAAGTAAAAGACTTACAACTCGAAATTCGGTTGAAAAAATTGAGAGGAGAAAGTGCAAGTAGTTCTCCGAAAAATCAAGCAGAAGTGAAAGACGGTAATCCCACCACAGTAGACGTATAGACTCCAATAACTCTAAAGAGGGCCGTTAGAACTAAGGTCGAACACAAAGAAGGTCAGGTCGCAAAGAGTACTACATGAGACGTATCTTCAATTTATTCGTCCCACTGTTATATGTCGGAACTGCCTGAGGAAAAGGATAAACCTTGGTCAGACAACAAGGTCCAGGTCAAGATTGACAACGAAGGACTGGACGTATGTCTAAAGAGTTCTCCGTCCAGTCCACCAGACCATAAGGGTAGAGAGAGTCTTAGAAGGTGTTAAATAACCCTAGGTGTGTCAGTTTCCGAAACTGTATCAGTTATTTCGTCTTTATCTACAAAAAGACCTTGAGAGAACGAAAAAGGTACTAGGTCGCCTACAACCGTTAAACTAGAGACCAAGGAGACGGAAAAGATTTTGGTCGAACTTGTAGTCCTTCAAGTGCCAAGTGTATAACGACTTCGGACCGAACCTCTTAAAACTCGTAATGAAATGATCGTACACTCTACTCATATTAACACGTCATCAAACTCGTAAGAAACCATAACGGAAAGAAACCCTAACCTTACTTTTGACTGGAAAAGGTCAGGATACCGGTGTGACTCAAAAGGTTTAAACGACCGTATAACTCACGTCGTGAAAGTGTCGTAGTAGAAAGTCCTAAACTTTATCGAGTTGACCTTAAGGTAGTGGAGGTGATCGAAACAAGTATCGCTACGAAAGGTTCCGGGTGAATTGAAGTGTAAGATCCTACAGACCGAGATCTAATTACTAGTGTGGTAGTACTAATAGGCCCAGTACTTCTAGAAAAAACATGTCAAGAAGACACATAAGAACGGCGGAGAAGAATTATAGAGGACGAAGACAATCCAGGTCTGGTAAAGACAGGAAATAGCTCGGGTACAAACGTACTTTACAAGGGAACCATAGAGATTAAAAGAACTTCTCTAGAGATCAGAAAGGGTAAGACGACAAAAGAAGATAAAGAGACGTAACTAGCGACTTCTTCCGAAAGAATAGAGAAGAACGATAAGAAACCTTGAGACGTAAGTCTACGAATATAGAAAGGAAAAGAGGAACGAAAAGCGGACAGAAGAAAAGTGTCAATAAACATTCCGGAGGGGTCTATCGGTAAAACGAAAAAACGTAAAGAAAAGGTACCCCTACTAGAACTAGAGACAGAGGACATGTTACAGTACTTGGAGTAAGGTATCAAGTAGTCCGTGAGATAGATAGTCCAGATCCGGAAATTTAGATAAAGAGTGAGGGTGACATATTAGTATTCCCTAAACTAAATCCAGTATGGACTTACCAGAGCACCAAAAGGGATGAAAGAAGTTAAACTCAGACTTAAACCATTATTCTTCAAGTACTAGACTCGGTGTCAGTCGAGGACCAGAACAAAAACAACTGACATATCTCAAAGAGGTAGAAACCGACGTGTCTTATGTTAGTTAGACTAAAGCCACAACTGGTAGACCACTACAGGTACTCATCTCAGAAGAGAACACAACAACCTTCTCTCACAAACGATACTGGTCACGTAAAAGAACCGTCTTGAGATAATCAGAAACGGGACGAAGTAAGGCGTAAGGTTCCGGTTTAAACGGACAATGGGGTCCACAAAGAACTGAAGGATGAAAACGTAAGGTCAGGGGATATTACTTTTCCTGTAGAAAAAATCCACAATCAAGATTTTCCAGAACATCCAGAAGTATTTTGACAAGTTGAAGTCAAAGAAGTCGCAATAACCAACCCCGTATCTGAACCTAATGACACTATAACTTACCAAACGGAACCTCTGCTTGTCTCTAGTAAGACAGTAAAAACTCTAACGTAGGTTCATGACGTAAAGCTTGAGAAAACAACTGGTACTACCGATGAGGTAAAGAAGACTCCCTAAGGACGGGTGTCATCATCTATATTACCAGTAGACTCGATTTCAGTGAGTAAGGTCAGGTAAAATCAAGCGACTAAGGATCTTACAACTGTAAGTGGGAACGGTAGAGCAAACTGGTGAAGATTAAACGGAACTAAGTACCTGGACTGTAAGGTCCAGGGATACGTTATAAAGAGAAATGTCGTAGCCTAGAACGAAGATAGTGGTCAGTGTAGGTATCGACCTATAACAAAAACGAAACCTAGGTAGGGAAGTAAGAAAGACCTCAATAAAGAGGTGACTAGAGGTCATCGTATAACCTGTAGATGACTGGACCCCGTAAGGAAAAAGTCATAGAATAGTAAAACGGAAAAGTATGACAAGTACCCCAAGAGTTCCGTTCTTATGACTTCAGTAAACGGTAAGGGAAGAGGTCACCTGGTGTAAGACAGTCCGGAGAGGTGGTACTGGGCGGGTAGAACCCAACGGGGCACCCGTACCGAACCAAAGTAACTCAATCTGTTCCGACACCAGGATCACACTAATCTGACTAATCAAAAGACACTCATACCAAAGTCACACAGACGGGAGACTACGGGAGAACGTTGTGGATGGTAGAATGAACCCAAAGAGAATGGAACCCGCACCCCATAGAGAAGTGTCGACGAGGTCGTTCCGTGTCGGCGACGAGGAATGGGACCTGCTCCCTATAGAGGAATGGCGACGGGAAGGACTGGAAGTTCCACCCTACCGAGGAGATACCGACGTGACCCAGAAGTTACGACTTGAGTCCGAAAGAGACCAACACCACTCCTGAAGAGAGATAAACTCCTCACTCCTGAAGAATAACCGAAGAGAACAACAACTCGTGTCCGAGATCTCACCCACCCAAAGTCCTCAACACCGAGGGTCCGAGATCTCACGTCCGAGTCATCAGTACCGAGTGTCCGAATCAACGGGGCTCCGTACACCCTAGAAGGAACTGGTCCCTATCTTGGGCACAGGAGACGTAACCGTTGTCTAAGTATTGGTGACCTGGTGATCCCTTCAGGAGTGACTACAAACGTTCCCTCTACATTCCACTACGGTGGGATAAAGGATGTGTTCCTAACGAACTTTTGACATACCTTTCTAAACTTATATTAGTCTTTGACTGGTTCCGTAAAAGACACGTAATCCCTTCAGGAATCCTTTTCACTTCACCGAGTCCAGGAATCCTATTTTAGTTTACAATTAGGTATTTACTGAAGAAAAACCATAATTTTATTTAGGAAAATAGGTCTTTTTTGTCTCGGTGACTTGTTTTTTATTAACGATAACTTCGGAAAAAGAGGGTACTCGATGGGGTTCTACTCAGTTGTTGTCTGTGACCGACTTTAGACTATGGTGTTTTCAAATACAGGAGACAGTCAAGTCACTTCCCTTTAGACCATTACACTAATTATTTTTACTTAATAATTGTCCGTCTAATTCAAATATTTGTCATTTCTCATGAAGAAATTGATGAAAAAAGACAAATTAAACTTTCGGAATATTTATCTATTCTTACCACCTGATTACCCTAAGTTATTTTATTTGAGAACAACGAAACCTGAGTACGACTTTAGTCTCAAGAGACAAGTATTATGTGTAACTTGACGTCATTAGGGACATTAATCCAGAGACACACACACACGAGTCAGTACAGACTGAGAAGTGCTGGGGTTCCTGACATCGGACGGACCGAAGAGACAGGTACCCTAAAGGGTCCCTTTTTATGACCTCGCCCAACGGTAAAGGAAGAAGTCCCCTGGAAGGGCTAGGTCCCTAGTTTGGGTGTAGAGAGTCCAGACGACGGCTAGAAATGGTGACGTGACCGTTAGTCCAAGAAATGGTGATCGTGGTGGACCCTTCGGGTCCTTGACAAATACCAGGAGTATAAAGAGTTGACAAATTACTAGAGACTTTTAAACGTCAGAAAGGAAAACCAAGAACACCAAATACTGGAACCGATTCGAAGAGTTGGAGTCTCAGAGTTGCAAGAATCGATGTTTCACTTCTATTATAGATGGAAATACACAACATTATTCTCGACCTATACTATACAAATTTCGGATAAAAACACTACACCCAGAAAAATAAAAACACTCCCCCCCGTCCAAAAGAGAAGAAAAAACTTTTCCATAATATATAAAATACAACGCATACACCACAGTTTTAACTTCTTAAAATCTCGGTTGTCCTTATACTTCCAACTCTGGAGGAACGTCGGTGTACTTTATCACCTTTTTGAATCCCAAACCGTAAAGTTTCTAGATCCAAACTTACGACCCAAACGGTGAACTAAAAATTTTACAAGAAAATACCTAAGTGAATGATAACTAAGTTACAGTTATAACCGTAACTGATCTTAAATGGAGGACGATACCAAATTAGGGTCTATATCCTGGGACCACTCTGACTAAGTGTTCTCGGGTCCTCGATAAATACCAGGAGTATAAAGAATTGACAATTTACCAGAGACTCTAAAACGTCTGAAAGGAATACCAAGATCACGAAATACTGGAACCGATTCGAAGAATTGGAGACTCGGAGTTCAAGAATCAACATTTCACTCCTATTATAGACGGAAATGCACAACAAAATTCTCTACCTATATTACACAAATTTAGGATATCGTGTCACGGACGGACGTCACCAATCGATAACAAAGACCGTAAACTGTTCGAACATATCCTTTTACAAAGTCTTGTACCTCCAGTAACGAAACACTCTTCTGACAAATGTGATATCGAGTCAAGAGTAAGTCTAGTTACTATCCAGGACCAAACGGAAGGGTCGTTATTATTCGAATTAACGTGATTCTATCGTACTCGAAAGCTTACAAACTCCTGTCTGTAACGTAGAGGAGAAGAGATCCAAAATGTAAGTCAAACAATAATGTAATTAAACAACGTAAGTCAAACAACAATGTAATTATAATTGTTATGATTATTATAACGTTCTCTAATAGAGTCCTGGGAAATAGGAAGACTTGTGTTAAAGTTTATAGTTAAAGAGAAAAGTCACACCTTAGATTTAGTCCCAAGTTATAGGACTTAATCACGGTCCTTGTGCTTGAGTCAGTAACTGACTATCTATGAGTCAGTAACCGTTTGGTTAGGACCTTGATTTGTTGTGGATCCTAACGAAGAATGAGACTCAATGTATAAAGTTGAGTATACCTATCTCTAATATAAAGAATCTATCACTTTTCACTTTCACTTTCAGTGAGTCAACACAAGAGGAGAAACGTTGGGGTACCTAACACCGGACGGTCCGAGGAGACAGGAACATTAAGAGGTCCGGTCTTATGACCTCACCCATTGGCAAGGGAAGAGGTCCTCTAGAAGGGTTGGGTCCTTAGCTTGGGTCCAGAGGACGTAACGTCCGCCTAAGAAATGACGGACTCGGTGGTCACTTTAAGAACAAATTAAAGTGATTGTTACAAAGAAAAATTAACCCGTAGACGAAACACAATCTGAGACAATGTGGTTTTTTTTTTTTTTTTTTTCCGTATTTTTATAGGGAGGAGTTACCCAAATACGGTAGAATCACTTTGTACTCCGTCTCAAAATTTTCCTCTTTTATTCTTTTCACAGAACGGAGATCAGTAAGTCGAAAGTGTGCCACGCACGAAATATAAATTGTTTTCAATTTCAATAACAGTCATCGCTATGAGATGAATACTTTCATCATTTTGACTGTAATCTTTTATGTTACAGAATATTTTTATCTAAACTCCGACAATGATATCTATCCGGAGGGAGTATCAAGTCAACCATTTCTTAGACGGACGTTATGTCCTCTGGGGCCAAACTAAGGACCCAGCCCTTCTAGGTGACTTCCTCTATGTCCGATGGGTGAGGTCATAAGGACCCGAAGGGAACACCGAGTCGACCATTTATTAGGTCACACCCTCTGGACCCAAACTAGAGACCCAACCATTCTACGGGACCTCTTCCCTTACCGATGGGTGACGTCAGAAGACCGGACTTCTTAAAGTACCTGACATATCAGGTACCCCAGCCTGTGCTGGTTCGTTGAAAGTGAAGTAAAGTGACATCTATGGTACCTTCTACGACTCACCGCAGAGACGGCAACCGTAGACGTCCGACTTGACCTTAATTCTTAGTGAGAGTGGGTCGTGTCGAGAATAAGAAATGAGCTCAGACCCTTGAAGGAAGACTCTATCATAATGGTGGTCTAGTTTCTGTGTCACCAGGAGACACCGGACCCACTAAAGTGTGTGTCCACAGACGACTTGGAGAGAGGTGGAGAGACGGACCCCTCGTACCTTGTAAAAATCTGTGGAGAGTGAGTGGGACACTGGGACTCCGGGACGTGACGACACGAACAACAAGGGTGAAAGGGGTAGACAAACACAACAGGACTATGACTTCTTATAATTGTCTGTCTCTATCGCTATCCTTCAGTACAAAGTTGTTATGCGGACGATTTTGTAATAAAGTCTTGTTGCTACTTCCTTTTAGGAACGGAAATTACAAAATAAAAGTTTTCAGCTTTTGGTACAAACGAAAAAAAGTCCCCTTTGAACAAAGTCTCCAAAGAGAAGGAATCGACAAGGAAGGGAGGTATCGAAGTCCTCCGAGGACCCCAGTTCTTGGTTTCTCTTGGAGAGAAAAGGTCCCCTGGGTCCGACTAAGAACGGACCACTCTGAGAGTAAATGGGAGACAGGGTTCGACTCGGACTTATCTCCAACATTTGTAGAGAGAGGGAGGTTTCCCCTAGTCCCGGGAAAACTACTGTTGTGTAAGAAATCACCCAGACCTTACAAAAGGGGTCCGAACAAAGTAGAACTCAAGTAAAACGACGTTAAATAAGACCCGTCGTACAAAGACGTAGACAGGTAAGTCTATTCTCCGTCTACACACGCACGCACACACAAAACACAAGTAGATAAACAGTAAACATAACGACTAATTTTCGTTATCTATTTTTGCGATAAGTCGTAGTTCTCTCCGATTAGTGTTTATTGTATACCGTTGGAGTTTTCTAAATTAAGACGTAAAACAAATTTTCCGTCTTTTGAACTTTCTCACTCACCCAGAGTCGTCCCACATACTTCTAGTCTCAAGTGTGACCTTTATCAAGAAAGAACACTCGGACTGTTACAAACGACAAATAACCCTACCTGGGCAGTTTCAGGGAGGAGAGAGAAGATAAACTCAGATAACAGGAGATTTACCGTGGAAGAGTACTTGTCAATGGGAGCGGGATGTCACGGTTGACTGTAAAATGATCAGACATTAATTCTTTGAACCAAAATATACTCAGGATATTCTAGACAAATAAACAGTTGAGACGTCTATTTGGGAAGATGGGACCTCCATAGAGTCCCTGTCCTTGGTAGACAGTAGTGAAAGTCTATTTACAGATTTCGGTGAACCAATAATCAAACGACGGACGAAATTATGGGTCCAAATGGGAACGATAGTGAATACCAAGAACCACAGGGTTAATACACGTTCCGAACTTGTTTTACCTTTAACAGAACCAAGGGTAGACTCAATTTTACTTGAGGATCCTGGGTACCACCTCGATTTATTACTCAACGTTATTTACGGGTTTATTAAGTTGACTTTTTCAAAATAAATTCCTTTCATCAAATTAAAAATATTACAAACTAGATTAACTTTGTCTACTCGAAACACTTTATTTAAGTGACCCAGTAACTAGTTACAACGTTAAGTGAATCGTGCCTACCAATCCGGTTTATAACAGTTTTTCGAATACCACGAAATGACCCTGTACCCTCAGTACACTGACTGCGTTTGACTGGATATTTTGGGTCCTGATCTTCACGTCGATTCACCCTTCGTAGACCGTCCACAATAATCATCGAAGGATTGATTAAACGACGGTGAGCTGGGTACACATCATCCGACTTAATACGGGGAGAGGGTTCTATCGAGCCAAGATTAGGGACTTTAGACACGTACACTGGAAGATACAATTATCCATGAACCTTCTAGGTCAATTCCTAGAACTTTCCCTCTAGTCGAACCTAATAGGTCTACCCGAGTTACATTAGTGTTACCAGAATTATTCTCCCTCCGTCTCCTCTAAAGTAGTGTGTGTCTTCTCTCTTCCGGTACACGGTCAGAGTCGTCTCTCTCTCTCCCTCTCCCTCTCTAAACTTCTACGACGGGCCGTCTGAAACTTCTACCTCCTTCCCCGAGACTCGGTTCCTCACAGTCGTCTCGTCGAGGTCTTCGATCTTTCCCTTCCTTTGGTAAGAGATCTCTGAGACCACCCTGGTACTGAAACGACCTGGAACCAAAGTCGGGTCACATTGACTAAAGTATGAAGACTAAAGATCCCGATATTCTCTTATTCGGACACAACAGTTTCGGTGGATCGAACACCATCAAACAATGTCGTCGTTATCCTTTGATTATGTGGTAGAGGTCAGGTAGGACGTGTAAAACCGGTCTAATTACAAACAGTTTGTGTCGAGACAATTTCGGGGAAGTAGTTTAGTTAAATTATCAAGTTAAGACGAAGGATTTGTGACAACTCATAGAGGGTTCACCTTTCAAGACACGACAAAGACCCCTACGTCTGTAGTTCTTCATCAAGAACAGAAGATCACCGAATATAAGACAACTTCTTCTATGTGTTTGACCGGTTTTAAATTTATTTTTAGTCAGTCTCTATAAAGACTCCTACGTGTCTTGGGAAACCCTCGTGTCTTCTCACCGGAGAGTTGACAGGACCTTATGAGGTCCCCACCCGATACAACAACCACTACTCTCCAATACGATCCCTCTCTTTCGACATCTACCTTAACAAAAATAACAAGTCACCACCGACTGAGAAACGCTGGGACACCTGACAAGTCGGACGGTCCGAGGAGACAAGTAACCGAAAAGGACCGTTCTTATGACCTGACCCAACGGTACGGGAGGAGGTCCCCTGGAAGGTATGAGACCCTAGTTTGGGTCCAGAGGACACAGAGGACAGGAAATCCGTCGAAGAAATGGTGACTCGGTGGTGTCTTCGGGAGTCTAACTTAACAATGGAGGAGGTTTAAACCGACGACTCTAGAATTGGAAGGTCACACTGACATAAACCTCATTCCTTCATTCATTCCAATTTACTTCAATATTCCTACCCCAAGATTAAACTACCCCAATCACAGGAACATTTTCCTTTGCGTTCTAACGAACACGACAGACAGTGCACCTCTGTGTCACTCTTCCGCCAGTAGACGTCTGGTCCCTGTCCCCAAAGTGGTCCTTGACTTAACCGACCGTAGAACTAGAATCTGTAGAATCGGAGATCTTCATATTCTTTTGTTTAAAAACAACAAATTCGGTGGGTCAGATACCATGACATAAGACCGTCGGACTCGATTACGTCGTAGGTACGAGGAAAAATCTTCCTTTAACTCCGAGTCTTTATACTGAAATGGGAAATTTTTACCTTTAATCGAAAATTAGTCCTTTCACGAATGATCGATCTATCTTCTGAAGACAGTTCAAAAACTGTACGTCTCTCTTCTATTCTGAGGATCACGATTATTTGAAAAATTAAATGAAAGAACAATATGTGTAATTCCATGAAAATCTTCTAAGGGATCAAGGTTTACAAACACTTTGTAACAAACTTATTTAATGAATTCAGTATTTTCTCACCGATAACACTTTTAATTACTACCAAGTTTGCAACGTAGTCAACTACATTTGTCATTAAAATTTTTCACAAAGAATTTCTTCGTGACATAAGTTTCTAATATTTATGGAAAGAATAAAATTCTCAGTAAGATGAGAAATGAAGGAGTATCGTCCTGTGTAAACTCTTATTTTACTATGGATTAAAGGGGGGAAGGGGAGACTTTGAGTTCATATCAGATTACAAAACAAAACAAAACAAAAAGGGGTGTCTTCTTTCTCCAGTCTGATATCTCTCTAAACATGTACCGAGATGTCACCTCTTCCGTCACCGTGGGGTGAGGTCATGAGAACGGACCTTTTAGGGTACCTGTGTCCTCGGACCCCCCGAAGTCAGGCACCCCAGCGACTCTCAGCCTGTACTGACTCGTTGGAGTGAAAGTGAAGAGTGAAAGTACGTAACCTCTTCCTCTACCGTTGGGTGAGATCACAAGAACGGACCTCTTAGGGTCCCTGTCCCCTCGGACCACCCGACGAGAGATACCCCAGCACGTCTCAGTCTGTGCTGACTTTACTGAATCGTCGTCGTCGTCGATGTCCCCAAGTTTAAATAGGACAACCACCTTTGGGTACTTTCTTTACATTTTTTTAATCAAGATTAACATCACTTTGTATAGATTGTAATTTAAATGGTAGAATCAGTAAAATATTTACATATCAAATCATCACAATACTCTGGTTAGAGACCTTGAAAAGTAAAACGTTTAGACTTTAAGACATAGGTAATTTACCGTGGGGTAAAAAGACAATCGCGGTCTGGGATCGTTGGTGGTAAGATGAAAGACAAAGATACTTAAACTGATGAGATCTATGTAGTATATTCACCTGAGTACGTAAACATAAGAACACTACCGAATAAAGTGAATCGTCACAGGAGTTCCAAGTAGACTTAACATCGTCCACAGTCTTAGTAGAAGAGAAAATTCCGACTTATTGATAACATACATATATGGAGGAAACAAACAAGTTAGTAGACAACTGTCTGAGTACTCAACGAAGTTGGAAAATCGACAACACTTATTACGAAGATCCTTGTACCTACACACTTATAGAGAACCTCTGAGACGAAGAAAGTTAAGAAAAAAAAAAAAAAAAACCTACACCTGGTAAAAGTTTCAGAATTAACTTAAACAATGTTAAAACAAAAACAAAAGACAAAACCCCAAAATCGGACCTCCGTACGCCTTAGATTCGAAGACTTAGCCCCACCTTGGGTGTGGGAGACGTAACCTTCCACTTTAGAATTGGTGACCTGACGGTCCCTTCAAGGACAAAAGTTAAGAAAGTCAACATATGTCTCCACCCTAAATATCTAGTACATCATTAAGGTAAGAAAAAAAAAACTCCTTTGAAGTACGGTAAAAGGTGTCACCGACATGTAGAATATAAGGGTGTAGTTTTTTGTTTTGTCTCCTGTCGACAACTCCGCGTATTTTCAAGGTTAAAAAGGTGTACACGGGGTTGTCGACAAGAGACAAAACAAAAAACTATCATCAGTAGTAGGATTATCCTCACTCCACCATAGAAAAACTTCAAAAGCTAAACGTAAAGGGTTTACTGATCATTATGACTTGTTGAAAAATGCCCGAATAACCGGTAACCATATAGTAGAAACCTCTTGGGACCTTCTTTAAAATTTGTTGCTGTACTGTATCACTCACTCTATACCAAAGTCTTTACAGTGTTCCTGTTAATTCACCTTCTATCTTATATGTCGTCTACTTTCAACGAGTCAGTACAAGCTGAGACACTGGGGTACTTGACAAGGAGTCAGGTACCTTAAGAGGTCCGGTCTTATGATCTCACCCATCAGTAAGGGAAGAGGTCCCCTAGAAGGATTGGGTCCCTAGCTTGGATCCAGAGGGTGTGACATCCGATCAGACTCGATAGTCCCTTCGGTCCTAATATGTCCTTCTACTGGTTTTCGTCCCGTTGATCACTTCTCCAAGAGTGTTAAAGATATGACTATGAAGTAATGAAAGTTCTTTTCTGGAAGACAACCGTAATTTAAAGGAGGTGTGTGAGAAGAATCAGAAAGGGGGTTTAGAGTGAGAACAATATAAAAAAGTACAGAAGAAGTTCTATCCGACAAACAGGGTAATCGTGAGGATAGAGTATTGAAACACTAAGGAAAAACATAACCTTAACATGAATAGAGAGAAAAGGATGGACTCTTATATCGAGATATCTTCAAAGAAGAATAGACGATCACTATATAAAGTTCCGGGGGTCACCTACGGACTTTTGAACCTATCATGACTTAATATATATATATATATATATATATATATATATGTGTGTGTGTGATACAAAAAAAAGATATACCTGTATAAATACTATTTCGAATTAAGTATTTACTCCGTGTCCGAAGGGACCACCGAGTCTCCAATTTCGCAGACGGAGGTTACGCCCTCTGGGCCCAAGCTAGGGACCCAGTCCTTCTAGGGGACTTCTTCCTTTACCGTTAGGTGAGGTCATAAGAACGGACCTCTTAGGGTACCTGTCTCTGCGGATCATCCAATGTCGGGTGCCCCAGCGTTTCTCAGCCTGTGCTGACTCGCTGAAGTGGAAGTGGAAGTTTGAAAGTCCTCTAATTGTTGTCATTGATTATTATTTAATCTTGCTGTTATATGACATTATTTTCATAGACTTATACCAGAGAGAGGTAGTTTCATAGAATAACATGTTTGTATTGCGGAAAAGGTAGACTGGATTTGTGAATGATACGTGACACCGACATTGAAAACGTCGACTCCACACAGTCCTCCCCATTTTCACTTCAGCGAGTCAGCACAGGCTGAGAAACGCTGGGGTACCTGACATCGGATGATCCGAAGAGGCAGGTACCCTAAGAGGTCCGTTCTTATGACCTCACCCAATGGTAAAGGAAGAGGTCCCCCAGAAGGACTGGGTCCCTAGCTTGGGCCAGAGGGCGTAACCTCCGTCTGCGAAATTGGAGACTCGGTGGTCCCTTCGGACAGTCCTCCCCATTTAAAGGGGGAGATAAGGACAACTCAAGAACACCGACTTCATTGTTCTCGTAACCGTGTTCCGTCTAGTTTTCCTCCTTTTTTTTTTGTTTGGTTGTTGGTGTAAAATTGGGTACCCATACTTCCAGGGTATCTTTACTGGTTTCGTCCGTCAAAAATATGAAAAAATTCGTTTCTTTGTTTAAACACTCCTTAACTGATCCGATTCTTTGAAACCAAACCCACAAATTAGTCATTCATTTGTTTCAAACCACAACCCCATCACCTAATTTTCTTCGCTTCGTTGTTCCAAACAAATATGTCCGAAGACCCGAGACTTAAGGGTCAGGGACTACTATTCCCACAAAGATGGAGGTCTTTGTCCCCCACGTGAAAGATGTACTCTCTACATAAAGGGAGAAATACCCCTCTGTCTTTCCTCTCAGTCTAAAAGAAAGAACGTAGTCGACGAAGAGTTCGTCGAGGTTAAGTTTTATTAGTTATGCGGTAACACCATATAAAACCCCACTGGATGTGACTCGGGGTTGTCCACATTGTTGTGTTGATCGTACTTAAAGAAAAAGGAAGAAGTGTCAGAGTGTCTGTCTTCTAAACAAGAATGACATCTAGAACCGTGGAGTCGTATGGCGAAAAAGGGGGAATAATTCGACTCTTGCAAGTGGAAAAGTGAATTTCCTTCGTGAAATGTCAAAGAGAAACCACATACATTTAACGGTCGTAACGCTGAGAACGAGAAACCTCGGAAACAATTCATTTTATTCTCTCTGGACTTGTGGTCGGGGTGTCACTGTCATTAGCTCTTCACTGATTACCCGTCTGTACGACCTGGTTCCCTACTAAGTGTAGGACCATCCCTACCACGACTGTAGCACTCTAAAAATAGGGTCAGAAGTCTTGCCACCCGTTAAATTTTGAATTCTCAACAAATAAAGACCTTAAAAGGTAAATCATAAAAGATTGGTGACAACTGTCACCCTTTGGCTTTGATATCGTTCTCTTTGATTCCAATTCTCCCCTGATGCATATGGAAAGGACTACAGTATAGAACCAAAGAGAGGAGGAGTCTATCGTAAGAGTGGGTCGAACCACTCGAGAGAGAGAGTACGTACACATAAGTAAATCGTGAAGAGTCCTGATATAGTAATACTCAATGTGCACACATATCTTACTGTTTCAGGAACTCTTGTGTCTACAGAAAAACACAGATACACACAGATACAGTTATAGTCTGGAATGAAACAACCCAGACAAACATTACTTATCACTCACAAACAAAGATACTATTTTTACTTATTTACTCAAACCCTTATGAAACTTAATCCAACGTAAATATGTTGATTTTAATAGACACATTAAACCGAAAAATACGTATATATTATCACGAAGTAGTTCAGTCTGAGTTTTATTTTAACGAGAGTCTTTTATATGCCTTTACCCTCCGTCATCATGGTTCGTTATAAAATCCTTCCTTTTAAGTATAATGAAAACTTTAGAAGACACCCGGTCTACGGTATGTACAACAAATTAGGGGTGTCAGTAAAAGACGTGATCTCTAATTATGAGGAAAATTTCTACTCCCTAAATCCTTTCAAGTCCCTCCAATCGTACTTCTTTCTGATTTTATCTGCCTTATGAAACAAAGTATTACTAGAACCCGTCTTCTAGTTTACTTCTTAATCGGGTCCAATCACTCTTACCCCTCCATCTCTTATCCAAGACCTTTACGCATTCTTCATTTTATCCATCGAAGACCCAAACCCTCGTTATTCCTCTGTCCTTGGAGTTCAAAGACCGACTTCTGTCATCTGAAACCACGGTAAGTGGTTGCTCCTCGTCTTTTTCCTCGTGAAAACCCCAGTGTCTGGGCTCCAACGACACCCTGTCACTCCGCTTCAGTCCACATGGCGACTAGGCCGAGTCTCACGGTCGACAGAGCGGCGCGGTGTGACAGGCGGGACAAGCGCCTTGGGTCCCATCCGTTCCGCGCTCGATTCTCTGACCGTCTTCTGAGCTCCTCGGTAACCTTGACGGCTGTGCAAAGAGGAGAAGACCGATCGTGTCGTCTCCATCGTGGTCTGTATTGTATTGTGTTGTCTTGACGTGTGTTGGGAAGGCCCGAAAAGGTCCACTGCTAGTGCGTCCACATGGAGTGTTTCATCGGGGCCTGTTCGCTCATGGAGCACTGCGCGTACGCATTGCGATATTCGCTCGAGTCGACAATGTGTTGCCACGCCAGTAGCAAGTGTCTTGCACCCCGCTCTCTCCGACAGGCCGCGGTAGAACAAGTGAAGGGGTGCAGTCCCCTGTCTTTATGTCCGGATCTTCTTTATGTCCCGGACAAACCTGCAGAGTCGACTTCGTCGTCGGGATCTTAGTACCCTATTTACCTAAGTCGACAAGTCGTCTATAGACAACAGTTATGATATGATTGTCGTCGGTCGGGCCCCACGTCCGTTACTCTGCCACATAACCGAGATGTCTTATTTTGACTCATTCACAACCAGAATAATGATAGGAATTTCATGGTGTTACGGTCATTATTTTATGCGGAGGAACTTTTTTCAGAAAACAATTAAATTTAAGATTTGTTAACGACGCCAACGATAACTAAAATCGTTATATAGACGTTCGATGTTTAATCGTGTAAAATTAAGAATAGGCTATACGTGTTTGCAACAGAAGATGTACCCCCTTAGTTAAGTTTCTGAAGGAACAATACATAAGTAGGGAACTGTGTGCCCTTGAGTCGATGTACGAAAACAAAGTTCCCATTCAAATATTAACAAGCCTTAATGAACTTCATATGAACACGAACTCAAGAACAGAAGTAAGAGACACTACGATGTATAAAAACGTAAATTTGTCATCTAATCTATATTTGTTACGATCGTGTTACTCAACACTTCCACTTCTTTGTCTTGCACAATACGGTTAAGACAGTACGGCAAACTGTGAACCTTTAAAATGTAAACACAAAATTAAATTTTGTCACCCTTTAATAATTCACACTTAAAATCAAGTATAGACTTTATAAAATGAGTCAAACTTATTACAAAATTTTGCATTGTAAAATTTTTTTAAAAGTCGAAATACTCCATATTAACTGTTTTAACATTCTATAAATTTAACATGTAGTGTCACTAAACTGTGTTTACCTGTAGTTATTTCCTACTGACATAGAGTAATTAATTGTGTATGTAGTAAAGTGAATAGATAGAAAGGGGAGAGAGAGAACAAAACCCACTCTGGTAGAGTCAAGGTAGGAGGGTCGTTTGGAGTCAGTATATTGTGTAAAATAGTTGATGTCAGTGGTGTAATATACAACCGAGGAGTCTAGAATAAGTAGAATATCGGCTTTCAAACAGAAATGGTTGGAGAGGATAAGGGGTAGGGGACGGTGACTTTTTACAAAATTTTTCGTTTAAATAGGAAGTAACACACAACATAATTTTCCTTTAACTCATTACTAGTGATGATTAATAAAACACTACTAAAGACTTTTATTAAAACAACGGATCTACTCCTCTTACAATTTTTACTAGACTGAACTTTAGACTGATTCATTCCTGGTATGGAGGTTACAGATTCCTTGTCAAGATTCCTTGTCAAGATCCGAGACACCTAAATTGACATTCACTTTGACACTCTCAGATATCCAACCACACCTACTTTACGGGGTCCCTCTTAAACATTCCCTCCACTTCTGCTGAGAAAGTCGAAGACTTTATGTCAAACCTTATTCTCCACGGGTCTCCGACCTGTTTCTCACCTGTCTCACCTTCCTCCTTACCATTCTCTCATCTCAGTCCCTGAAGTCCCCTCTTGAAAGTCGTATCCCACCAACTGTCGTAGGTCACACTGATTCTTCTGTTTTTTTTTTTTTTTTTTTCCAACCCTTCAATTGAAACCGAAACTCGTAATCTTTCACTACCCACTGGAAGGACTGTTATACAGACACCAATCCCCTTAGGTTCAACTCCTACCCTTACTCCAAGAAATCAGAAGTGAGAGGTATCCTTTTATTCTACTCCGTCTCTCTCACACTTTGATAAACAGGAAAATTTTTCTTCATACACAAGTAACACCTTTTACCGTATTTGAACTAGTAATTTCCTTGTCATTTGGGTGCAAGGAACGAAAATAAGGGTCCACCATTTCTTGGACGGGCGGTCACGTCCTCTGTATTCTCTGTGTAGGACCGAACCCTTCTAAGGGACCTCCTCCCGTACCGTTGGGTGGGGTCATAAGGACGGATCTCTTAGGGGACCTATCTCCTCGGACCGTCCGATGTCAGGTATCCCAGCGTATCTCAGTCTGTGCTGACTTTGTTGAATCGTTTCGTTTATTTTATAAGTACAAAACTAACGTTTCGAAGTTCGGAGAGGAACAAACTACTGCCTCAGAGTCCTAGTGGACTCTCACGGGAGTAGGTAACAAAACCGTGTCCATGGTTTACGGTAGTGAAGACAAAAATGGGAAAAGACGAAGTCTAGTGTTGATCGGTACGGATGACCAGTACTTATGAACCTTCCGGACAGTGATGGTAGTGAATATTCTTGTGACAACAGACACGACTACTACACCAGGGCTTTAACGGTCCGAGGTAGGTCTCAGCCGGGACGAGACTGAGACTTGGTACATATGTACCGGTGGACCCGGAGGTGTCCCGAGTCGGACCGGGTCTTGGGAACCAGAATCACTTTTGGACAGTGGGAGGAGGAGTAGTAGGGGAATTTCCATGTCGTGTTGGGGTCTTTGATTATTTATAAGAGAAGTAACGAAAGGTCAGGGGACTCAAAGTTGGGAAAGGAGTCAACCCCTCTCTTTAAACGGTGTGATTTTACACAAAGTAACTGTACTTCTAATTAAATCTGACTAATAATAAAAAATTAATGAATTAAAAAATTTAACTTCCTACTAACGAATGTCTTAACACAACCAAAGGACGGTTTGTAGTGGTACTTAGTCGGCATCCATATTATACAGGGAAAGGGGAACTGGGAGGGGAGGGTGGAGAGGGGGAACACTATCTCGAGGTCAAACTCAAGGGACTCAGTATGTCGTTTAAGGGTAACCGACAGATAATGTAATGTATACCATTACATTCAAAGGTACAATGAGAGAAGTATGTAGGGTAGGAGAGGAAGAAGTGTACAGACAAGAGATACAGACACATAGGACGTTTATTAAAGTAACCATGGTTGAAAGATCTCAGGTATTTATCTTGACTGAGTTCAAGTAAGGAAAATACCGACTCATTATAATAACAAAAAATTCTTTATCTGAGTCTTTCAAAAAGAACAACGAAGGGGGAATTGATGAAAACTTTTTAAATCTATTTCCTGAATTCAGAGAGATTACACATGTACATAAACTTGAAAACACACTAAAAAAAAGACAATTAGACAAAATACAGTCAAATTAAGAATCTGGTCGGTCTTCTTGTATCTTCACATGTCCTCTTAAAGAAGGAGGGACTGTGGAGAGTCTTCGTTAGAAAAGAGGGGTTTTATAACGGGAGAGGAGAGAAAAGGTAAATCAAAAAAGTCTAAAACTCACAGTCTAAAAGGTTTGAAGAAGTGAACTCGTTTTAAAAGAGAAATGGGTACGTATTAAATTTTCTGAGTGATATCGGAAAAGGGAAGGAGATTTCCTGGACGGACGGGAGTGTCCACTTAAGTTTAAGTTTAAAGATAGAGAACAATTTGTCTTTCATGAACTCCGACTTTAACGTGAAAAAAAAAAAAAAAGACTGAAGATAAGAAGGAAATACAAAATCCTGTTTAAAAATAAGTACTGGTTTCGTGTTTCGTGAGATGATATACGACCGGACAAGAAGTCGTTAAAGACACTTTACCTCTTTGTTATTACCCTTTATTTTGTTCAACTGGAAATCAAAATAAGTGGGTCTCCAGAATGTCTCAGAGAGAAATATTCAGGATCGTGTATAAACTGTCTTCCATTTATATACAACTGACTTATCGATATGTCCTCTTCAACCATAGTATACATTCACGTTCTAAAAATAATAAGGAGAAAAGTATTTTAATATATTCATCTTAAATAAATCTGATACCAGAAGTGTAAAAAAAAAAGTAGAATATATTAAATTTTATATCTACATCGTCTTTAATAAATAAGGACAGTGATAACAATCAGTCAAATCCGACAAAAATGTGACATGACTTAAGGAACATGTAATTATAAACAGACGTACAAGTGATTAAAAAGCCCCTATGTAAAGGTTATTACCTTAATGATCTAATATCCTAAATCTTGTCACGGGTCGCGAATCATTTATAAGTTATTTATGAGAAGTTACTAAACTCACTCCTAAAAACTACAACAAATCAACGTGTCAGCACAGACTGAAAAACACTGGCGAACCAAACACCGAACGGTCAGAAGAGACAGGACCTAAAAGGGTCCGTTCTTATGACCTCATCCAACGGTGAAGGAAGAGGTCCCGTAGAAGGGTTGG
The DNA here is from genome assembly GCA_006410555.1 of Capra ibex. NCBI lineage: Eukaryota > Metazoa > Chordata > Mammalia > Artiodactyla > Bovidae > Capra > Capra ibex. The sequence goes on along the minus strand of SJYO01052474.1, from coordinate 13,807,169 downwards.
GTCCCAAACTTGGGTACAGAGGACGTAACCGTCCACCTAAGAAATGGTGATTCAGTGGACCCTTCGGGGAGGAACTATGAATAAGGACTTAACAGGAAGTCCTTCTAACAAATGACGGTGACGGAGGGAATCCCCGGTTCAAAGTAGTGTAGGGGAAAGTATAAATTATAATAGAAAACCAGAAAAGAATGGAATAAAAATTTTAAATGTAAAGAAACATACGATCACTCCGACGGATATAAAGATTGACGAGTGATCTGGGTTGACAGAACACTTAACAAATGAACACACATATCGATACGTTCACACAAATATCCAACCACTGGACCCAAACGTTGCATGGGAATAGGGTGTAAGACATAGGGAAACACTATCCCCTACTTAGTACTGGGGGGGCGGGGGGCGACGGTTGTTTACCGTACAAGACTTATCAACGTCCTCTTTCTGTGGACCACTCACTCAATTGATATCACTTTCAATTTCATTATGTTACTGTCTCTACACCGATGTATGAGTGGATAGAGTAAAGGAGAAAGACCTGTGTGTCTCTCGGATGTAAAGGGACGGAATGGACTTTAACCCAATCCTAGAGTCAAAACCAGTTACTTTGTACCCATTATATTAGATGAAAACTGTATCGGGAATTTTTATAGAGGTCTTCATACTCCTTAGTACATAATTTTACCTTCCAGAGATTACTAGGATCTCAAAAACGGGTTCTCAACAGGTTTGACGTAAACTGAAACTCTTAACTACCAAAACTTAACACCACGACCTCTTCTGAGAACTCTCAGGGAACCTGTCGCCCCTCTAGTTTGGCCCGTTAGGATTTCCTTTCGGTGGGACTTATAAGTAATCATCCTGACTATGACTTCGACTTCGAGGTTATGAATCCGGTGGACTACACTTCTTGACTGAGTAACCCTTCTTCTCCCATTGTCTATTACTCTACCAACGCACCGCAGTAACTGAGTTACCTGTACTCAAACTCGTTTGAGCTCCTCTATCATTACCTGTTTCTTCAGACCGAACGACGTCAGGTACCCCAACGTTTGTCAACCTGCACTGAATTGTTGACTTGTTGTTGTTGTTGTTTCGTTTTTTTTTTGGGTTCGGAAAATGACATAATTCGGAGACTCTAGAACCTTAACAGACTATATTGTCGATCGTAATCAATACGGAGAATGGTGTACGTAGTAGTACGGGTCCTAATCTACTCTTTAGTTCTTCCTGATTACTGAATTTCTTTCTTGTACGAGTTTCGTCACTTTCAAAGGTACTCCGTCCTCCTATCCAAAACTCCCTTATTCTCTGGACCGCATCTCCAGAAATAAACGTCCTTTGTGATTTTACGTTATAAAACCTTAGTCTAAAACCCCAAACCCATGTGTTGACTCACAACCCCCCTTTTACACCCCTTCCAGTACTCTTAACTCTTCCGGGTACTTCCCATTTAGTAGGTTTACCTCGGTACGTCCCCCACGATAAAGAAAAATCTTATCTATAGAAAAATATAACGGAATTTGAATGACACCTGTACGACTATGTAGAAACACACACCGGACCTGAGTTTCAATAGGCAAGCTTTAGTGTCGTAAGGGGGGATTTTATGAACAGTCTTTTTGTCTTCTAAATGTATCATTATGAATATACCATTACCTCATGACCGATTAATAACACTTCCTAAAAAGACGGATAAGATGTCTAACATGATCATCCATCGATAAATAATTAGATTACTTCTGGGTTACAGAAATACTACAACTTAGTACGTACCTTATATTGACCTAATTTTATGGTAGTAAGACTCCGTTAACTAGTATATAGGGTCAAACGGGTCGGTCAAGACCAAATGTAAATAACAGAGTCAAATTGATACTTACGGTAGGTACAGTGCAAGCTTTCACAGGACCACCAGTTGGACTTTATGTGAGAATAGTGAGTTTCCGGTGTTAAAGTACACCGGACTTCAAACGAAATTTAGCGATTCATTAACGACTCATACCAATACTACGATTACTCCGAACTTGAAAATTATGAAACTTTACACGAAATTCAAAACAAGAACCATATTAAACGTATGTCTACTAAATTTTTTAAGAACTCGGGTGGCATGGAGAGACCGCCTCAAAATTCTGTAAATACCTTGTCCGGTGGTTAGAAACTCACTGAGTCTAGATTCACCGTACGTATACACCGAACCACACACGGAGTGGAGTAAAGGTCGAGCGAGGTCGTCACCCTTGAAAGTCCTTGAGGTACGACCTTTGTCGTGTCTCTTAGGTGTCCTATATCCGTGACTCAGGGGATTTCCCCGTGATGAGAGATAACCCTTTTGAAGTATAATCACGGTAAAGATACTAAATAAGATTAGAAGGAAAAGTTAACATCAGTCGTCAAGTAAGGACGTTGATAAGTAATCCTTTTTATAAAGACGCATATCTCCTTTAGTCGACGAGAATACGGGTGTGTTTGTCCGGAGTCTTCCTGAAGTGTTCATCCAGTGAAGATGTAGTCGAGTACTAGACTCAATCCTTTTGATCCAGAACTGATTTCAACGGACCATGAAATACTTCTTTATGAAAAGAGTAATATTTCACTTATGTAATGTACGAATAACATCTCTATCCGTTATCTCACTTCGTCCTTTTCCTTTGACTAATCTTAGAATACTATGACTGTTTAATAAAAACATATAAAAGTTTGTCAAATAAAAGATATATTTATAAAATTTAAGTATAATGTAAGTGTATAAACATATATCAAAAAATTTACACTATGATATACCATTTATTAGTGTGGTGACTGAAGAAGTTTATGTATTACATAATTATCGACGTATTATGATCTAGTATACCGACATATTAATAAATAATTTTCTAAAAGATAGTAACCTATAACTCAAAAAGGGGAGGAAAAGTGGTGACGTTAGTTAAAACACTACATGTAAAAAAAATATATTTTACAACTGACTTAAAGACTAATAAAAATACTTCCATCAAAAGATATTCACTTTTATGACCCTATTTCCCGTTTGAAAAAAAAATCTAAGGTCTATCTATGAGGGTTTACGGAAACGTCTTATGAGTATGGTCATATTGACAATGATTGTCACTAATTCTTGAACGGAATAAGGCAAAAGTATTGAGTCGGGACTTATGAAAGTTCATAAACAGTCAAACCACCTATATTTGATAATAAAATCAAATCAAAATCACAATTAAATTTAAACAGACTAATAATCACCTCAACCCGAAAATTTAGAAGACACCTAACAGGACAAGTCCATAAAACACAAAAACAAACGAAAAAATCATATAACTCTTATTCATAACTAAAGACACTTACAAAATAGATATTCTTATAATTATAATAGGTAGTAAAACAATCGATACATGGAAACTTAAAATAATTACTTAAGAACTAAAGTAACTTAAGAACTTAATAAAAAATTACAAAAACAAAACTAACTACGAAATTTTCACGAACGTAAGTCCACATTGTATCATTTCCAGTTCAGAGGGATTTGACTGTAATCCAAATCGTGTTAAAGATGGTTTTAGAGTCATCCAGAAAAACAACTTTATTTGCTCGAATAAGATTTTAAATATCACATTCCCCTTCCGGGATTTTATCGGTTTTGTTAAAACCTTTTTCTTCCTTTTCATCCTTTTTAGTGAGAAGAGTAACAATTCCGGATAATATGTCCACATCAACAGTTGTGTCAGACCGTAACCACCTCCGTACCTTCCATCTGGTTATCTTTGTTTTATCTCTTTGGTTTTCGTCTGGGTGTGTTTATACTGGTTAATTAAAACCTGTTTCTTCGTTTTAATTGAGTTACTCTCTCCTTTACATCAACTCTAAACAAAAATTCAGTTAATTCCTCTCAAACGAAGGATTATTATATTATATTTAGTAATTGTAAATAAAAATATTGAACAAAAACTGAATAAATATGACAATTCCCAAGAAAGAATATATAGGATAAAATTTACAATAATCACCTACCAAAATGAAGAATTTTTTATGGAGTTTTTATAAAGAAAAATATTTTAGATTTTGTTAATTCTTTAATTAAAATCACAAAGGAATACGTATATCCAATTTATTAAACAGGAAAAGGAGGACCAAAGGTCATTACCGAACGAATTCTCTCTAATACTATCTAACTGAGTAATAAAATTACAATATATATAAGGGATAATTGTTAGTAAACCATGTATATAGACAACAACAGGGTACGAATTCTAACTATAATTCAGCTATACGACGACGATTCAGTGAAGTCAGCACAGACTGAGACACGCTGGGGTATCTGCCGTCGGGTGGTCCGAGGGGGCAGGGACCCTAAGAGGTCCGTGCTTGTGACCTCACCCAACGGTAAAGGAAGAGGTTACGTACTTTCACTTTGCACTTTCACTTCGGCGAGTCAGCACGGGCTCAGAAACGCTGGGGTATATGACGTCGGATGGTCCGAGGAGACAGGTACCCCAAAAGGTCGTTCTCATGACCTCACCCCACGGTAACGGAAGAGGCTAATTCAGCTATACTAGTGATGGTTAAGAAAATATACTCAAAATAGGTAGGAAAAATTTCTAAAGAGACTTAGAAATGGATAAGTGTTTACGAAAGGGAAACGAATTTATTGACTGAAACTCAGTGTTAAAAATAGTTGATTTCAATAACTTATTATTGAAATAATTTTCAATATTTTTTATATTTTTTAATAATATAAAGTACACCAACTCCCCCACGTCTTCAGACTCAAATCGGACTTTCAATAAAAAAGGAAACTTCTACTGATCTAGAAAGGACGAATCCACAAATGTACTAATAAAAGAAGCTGAAAAATTCTTAAAAGGTCGAATACGAGGTTATACGTAAGAACAAAAGTGAACCATGTACCATCCGACAAAGTCAAGTTCCTGAACCACATAGAATAAATTCGATTCGTGTAAACGAAGATTACATTCAACACCAAAATTGAGGTATAAAAACCGAAACAAAAGGAAGACCCTAACACACGTAAAAGAATAAGTATATGAGTTAAAATATTTTTTATTAGAAGTAATAAAATATTAAAAATGGTATACATACGACCATATGTTTATATGATTAATAACAACACAAGCAATCAACGATTCAGTACCGACTGAGAAACGTTGGGTTACCTGACATCGGACGGTCCGAGGAGACAGGTACCCTAAGGAGTCCGTTCTTATGACCTCACCCATCGGTAAGGGAAGAGGTCCCCTAGAAAGGTTGGGTCCCTAGGTTGTAACCGTGGCCGTCCATCTAAGAAATGGTGACTCGGTGGATCCTTCGGGTATGTTTAACATAGAAACATGTTTAATATGTTTATATGTTTAGTATGGAAATATTAAACATGGACTTCATATGACCAGACATAGAAACTTTAGGAAGAGTTCAAACGAGAGGTATAATGACTAAAAGAAAAGTCATCTGAAACAAGACAGAGACTTCGGGGGTGGTAAACATCTAAGGTCAAGACACTAATATAAAATTCACTGGAATACCAGAAAGGAATAAGGGAAAGTCAAGTGAAAAAAAGGATGTTGTATAACTATTATTTTAGAATGAAAACACTTTGTTCATGAAACGAACACTATTCGTGAAAAGATTTAAAATATATGGAAGATAGAATAATTAAAACTTCTCCTCTTGAGTTAGAACTATTATTTATTACAAAGACCATAATAAATTGGACAGTGTCGGGTACAACCAATGACTTAAATAAGAAAGGATTTATAACTGTGTTTTACATGGACTCAAAGTTTCCGGGTTGTTCGTAACTAGTCCATCTCTCGATGACTTGAATGGGTCCGAGAAATGTCACAGAGAGTTCAAGAGACACGCCACCAGTCCACGAAGAGAAGTAAGACACAGTCGGAGGAAGGAAGGGGAAGACGGTCCACGAGGAGGTCTAGTCAAGTCAAGTCAAGTCAGCGAGTCAGCACAGCCTGAGAAACGGTGGGGTACTTAGCGTCGTGTGGTCCGAAGGGACAGGTAGTGGTTGAGGGCCTCAAGTGAGTCTGAGTGCAGGTAGCTCAGTCACTACGGTAGATCGGTAGAGTAGGACCCAGCAGGTGGAGAGGAGGACGGGGGTTAGGGAGGGTCGTAGTTTCAGAAAAGGTTACTCAGTTGAGAAGTGTACTCCACCGGTTTCATGACCTCAAAGTCGAAATCGTAGTAAGGAAGGTTTCTTTAGGGTCCCGACTAGAGGAAGTCTTACCTGACCAACCTAGAGGAACGTCAGGTTCCCTGAGATTGAAGAAACCAGGTATTTATTTTAATCTTTACTTTGACGGAAAATTCTATAAAACTATGAAAGAATAGGACGAAAAACTTATTCGGGAGAAAAATGGAGTTGGGAGACTTGGAGTCGTAAAACCAAACGACACGTACCTCGTTCTGTCTGAACCAAATCACTGTTGAACTGGGGAGAAAAGGTAAAGAAGAAGAACGATCTAGTCTCCAAATCAAAGAGAAGAGAAGGTTTACATTGTACCTTAAGTACTTTGAAGTTTTAATTAGAATATAAAGGTCTTCCTTACCTTCTTCAAGGTTTGAAACAAGAAGAAGGATCCACCAATCACAGTTGTGAAAGGTATTTCATAACACCTTTATTTAACATATACCTCCTGTGAAAAGATTGCATATAGTAATTAACTGGTTTTTAAGATTGACGAATTTTTAATACATTATAAGGTGAGGAGAAGGACCTAGACAATAAAGTCTCGAACCTCATAAAATAACTATAAAGAGAGTCTTTAGAACTAAGGTCGAACACGAAGAAGGTCGGGTCGTAAAGAGTACTACATGAGACGTATCTTCAATTTATTCGTCCCACTGTTATATGTCGGAACTACCTGAGGAAAAGGATAAACCTTGGTCAGACAACAAGGTACAGGTCAAGATTGACAACGAAGGACTGGACGTATATCCAAAGAGTTCTCCGTCCAGTCCACCAGACCGTAAGGGTAGAGAGAGTCTTAGAAGGTGTCAAATAACACTAGGTGTGTCAGTTTCCGAAACCGTATCAGTTATTTCGTCTTTATCTACAAAAAGACCTTGACAGAACGAAAAAGGTACTAGGTCGTCTACAACCGTTAAACTAGAGACCAAGGAGACGGAAAAGATTTTGGTCGAACTTGTAGTCCCTCAAGTGCCAAGTGCATAACGACTTCGGACCGAACCTCTTAAAACTCGTAATGAAGTGATCGCACACTCTACTCACGTGAACACACCATTAAACACATAAGAAACCGTAACGGAAAGAAACCCTAACCTTACTTTTGACTGGAAAAGGTCAGGACACCGGTGACGACTCAAAAGGTTTAAACAACCGTATAACTCACGTCGTGAAAGTGTCGTAGTAGAAAGTCTTAAACTTTATCGAGCTGACCTTAAGGTAGTGGATGTGATCGAAACAAGGATCGCTACGAAAGATTCCGGGTAAATTGAAGTATAAGGTCCTACAGACCGAGATCCACTCACTAGTGTGGTAGTACTAATAGACCCAGTACTTCTAGAAAAAACATGTCAAGAAGACACATTAGAACGGTGGAGAGGAATTATAGAAGACGAAGACAATCCAGGTCTGGTAAAGACAGGAAATAGCTCGGGCAGAAACGTACTTTACAAGGGAACCATAGAGATTAAAAGAACTTCTCTAGAGATCAGAAAGGGTAAGGTAACAAAAGGAGATCAAGAAACGAAACTAGTGATTCCTTCCGATAGAATAGAGAAGAACGATAAGAAAACCTTGAGACGTAAGTCTACGAATATAGAAAGGAAAAGAGCAAACGAAAAGCGGAGAGAAGAAAAGTGTCGATAAACATTCAGGAGGGGTCTGTCGGTAAAACGAAAAAACGTAAAGAAAAGGTACCCCTACCAGAACTAGGGACAGAGGACATGTTACAGTGCTTGGAGTAAGGTATCAAGTAGTCCGTGAGATAGATAGTCTAGATCAGGGAATTTAAGTTTTAAGGAATTTTAGTTTAAGGAATACTAATATGTCCACGAGGAGTTCCCGGTAAGTAAAACGAAAATAAAGAAGATAAGAACAGAACACAGTAATCTAGGTCCCGATATCACAATAGTTGTGAGTACAAGACATAGTTGTAAAATATAAGACTTAATATATCAGGTTCTAAGACTTCTCTCTTCGATTATACTGAGAAAGACCGAATCTTGTATTCAGAGTCTTCTAGTCTCGTTAATATCGAATCACACGAAAATTCCATCAGAAACTCAGGATTCGGAGTCCTTTTATCAAATTTATTACTTTTAACATCAATCATACATAATGACAATCAAATCTATAAAAACATACTAAGTACGGTCTAAAACAGAAAAAGACGTAGCAATATACAGAACCAACAAAGTCTGATGAAATTGATTTTGTGGTATCTGGTCAACCGAATATTTACTGTCTTTAAACAAAGAATGTCGAGACCTCCTCAGGTCCTAGTTCAATGACCGTCAAAGAAAGAAAAAAAATTTTTTAATAAATAAATAAATAAAAATGAAATGTTATGACATAACCAAAACGGTATGTAACTGTACTTAGGCGGTGTCCACATGTACTCAAGGGTTGGGACTTGGGGGAAGGGTATGACCGTCAAAGACACAGACCACTCCCGACGGGACCAAGTGTCTACCAACAGATACACGGGAGTGTACTATCTTCCCCCTTCCCTTGAAGGACTCCAGTGTAAATATTCCTGTGAGTGGGGTAAGTACGCCCAAGGCGGAAGTACGAGATTAGTAAGGGATTTCCGGGGTGGAGGATCATGGTAGTACAACCCCTTTATTCAAAGTTATATACGTAAGTCAGATATAGTAATTTCCCTATATATTAACCTTCAAACCACTCTTACTCAGTGTCAGATGATGGGACAAAGATACTAGTTTTGTAAACCCCAACAATCAGTATCTGCTACCTAATTTCTCCGTTCAAATCGTAGTACATCATATTAAGAATTTACTTTTTGTAACTTCTCTCTTCCTTAAGTTCAGTTTTTCATTCTGTAGAAGTTCCAATCTTAAATTCTAACGACAATCTTAATGTTAAACGTCAACCTTATACTTAAACGTCGTGAAACAGTCCAACTCTATTTGTTGCGACGAGTATAATGAAACTGGAACTATTTACGTCTATAGGTAAAGAGGGACGTAGGGGTCGTGGTATGTATTATATGGGAAAAGCAACTACAAAGTATGTTTAAGACTTAACTGACTACCTTCCGTCCTTTATCCTTCTACAAGAAATAACACTAACGTCCTTTACGAATAGACACATGAGGAATAGGTTACTGAAAGGTCCAACAGATTTACTGAAAACTAACACTCTCTTCATCATTTTTTTTCTTTGATAAACCTAAACCTCACTCTCATTCAGACTCTTTCCCACACCCACTAGAGTCCTACCTTTGTCTCTTGTTCATTCCATGTCGTCGTTACCTCTTAACACTTCGACTCAGACGCACCATGGTAACGAAATTCACAAACCTTGACGTTGTCTACCCTATGACTTGTTACAAGAATTATTGGATAATGATACGGATGTCAAGTAAGTAAGTCAATTATACATAACTTATAGAAAACGTACGTTTGTGCGTAAGATTTACGACCTTTGTATTGTAACTTGTTTCATCAATTTAGGATGGGAATTCTTCAATTGTAAACACCCCTACCCCCCGCCACCACCACCGTCTTTCCGTTCCAATGTATTATTCAGAACGAGTCAGTATAGGTAGAGATACACTGGGGTACCAGATATCGGACGGTCCGAGGAGACAGGTACCTTAAGGGGTCCGTTGTTATGACCTCACCCATCGGTAAGGAAAGAGGTCCCCTAGAAGGACCGAGTCTCTAGGTTGGGCCTAGAGGTCGTAACGTCCGTTTTAGAACTGACAGACTTGGAGGTCCCTCCGGGAATAATCATCTTACCATCCTCGTATTGATTTTCTCACCCATGTCGACGTAAAACCTATTTTAACGAGGGTCGGTTTCACCTAGCGGAGATAATAGACTTACCGACTAACTTGTCAACCCGAAGAGTCTCCGTATCTATTTACGTAAACATGGGTATTAGAACAAATTATAATTGTCTGTAAATAAATGTACTTATACTACTTGGGGTCAAAAATGTACTTATCTATGTGGACCGTGTTCATTGATTGATGAAGTGCTTAGAACATGACAAAGGTTTTAGATGGATTAGGTCGGGATTACTACTTGGGAGTTATAAAGGGACAAACGAACTCCGAATAAGCACCGAGACTCTGGGGATCGTTGGGGAGGTGTCACAAGTTCAAGGATGTCAAAAGGATATTGACTCAGAGACGTCCGACAGGTCCGGACGACAGGAGATAAGTCACGAATGAGACACAAATAGACTTAGTACCCTTCTATCGAAATACGAGGTAAATCGGGGAGTTTCCGGTCTCTCCTCTCTAATGGTGTGTCACACGTGTGGCCAGTGATAGGGCTTAGATCGGAATTAACAAGAAAAGATTAGTGGTCCCTTTGGAGAGAGGAAGGTAGTCCATAAACAAAAATGACTAATTAATGAAGGTAGATAAATTTTGATTAAAGGAACCTTTGAGGAGATCGACTGAAGAATTAATACAAAAGGGGTTCGGACCAGTAACAGTCTCCTGAATGAACCATAATTTCTCTAATACAAAGATAAGGGTACTTATAAAATTATGAAATTTTACTAGAATTATCACAAATTTTGTCTCTACTATCAAACCCCGTGTCCTTCGTTTAGCGTCCCTCATTTCCATACTATCCTTTCTTTTAAATTTTCTCTCACCCCTTTTACTCGTTGTCGTTTCTTAAACCTTTGTTTACTTCCATTTCTTTACTTTTAATCGTTTCAATTTCTTATATAAAACCCATTAAGTTCGTGTAAAAGGTACAATCATAATCTTGAAAAAGACCCGTGATATACGGGGATTTTATGAAGAATTAAAACCCTCGTTTTTGGGGCTCATATCACTTGTCTATGACAGTTATCTATATCTATTTATTTGACGGAACAACCGTTCCCTCGTTGGGGACCGTTGGTATCACACATACACTAATTCGTGGGATCTTCGGACTCAAGGAGTCCCGGAAACAACACAAATAAACGATTCAACACAGACTGAGAAGACGCTGGGGTACCTGACTCGGACGGTCCGAAGAGGGAGGAACTCTAAAGGGTCCGTTCTTATGACCTCACCCAACGGTAGAGGTCCTCTAGAAGGACCGGGTCCCTAGTTCGGGTACAGAGGACGTGACCGTCCGTCTAAGGAATGCTTACTCGGTGGACCCTTCGGGCTTCACCAGGATGTCGTAGATAAGGGTATTATCATAATACTGTTTTAAATGGGTATTTTAAGAGTTTCCCTCTCATTTATTTAGTCTCCCTTGAAATCTACTCTCAACTACATCTTATATCCTTAATCTTACCAATTTACCATATGTAAAAATCAATATTCAATTTAGACCTCTGGGTTGTCTATCGTACCACTGACGTCAATTATTGTCACACAACAAGTGAACTTTAAACAACTCTCTCATCTGGAGTCCATAAGATTGGTGTGTGCGTGTGTGTGTGTGTTGGTACCCTCCACTACCTATAAAATTAATCGAACTAACACCATTAGTGAAGTGTTACACATGGATATAGTTTTTGTAGCATAACGTGTCGAATTTATATATGTTATAAAGAAACAGTTGATATGGACTTATTTCGACCCTTTTTTTTACGAGGAGAATTCAGACGAAAGTTTTATGGTCGTTTTATAGTGACTTGTACCTCAACCTTTCTTTATGTGTGTAATCCTACTGACCACTCACACTCGTCGAAATCGTCTTGTGAATCCAATACAAATCAGTGAGTCAGCACAGACTGAGAACACTGGGGTACTTGACATCGGACGGTCCGAGGAGACAGGTACCCTAAGAGGTCCGTTCGTATGTCCTCACCCAACGGAAAAAGAAGAGGTCCCGAGAAGGGTTGGGTCCCTAGCTTGGACCCAGAGGACGTAGTGTCTGTCTGAGAAATGGTTAACTCAGTCGTCCCTTCGTCTTGTGAATCCGACAGGAATTAACCAAACAAGACTACGTACGGGTAGATGTGTTAAAGTAGTTGTTAAGTGTAAAAAAATGTACATATCTTTTACACTGACACTGAATCTCAAGTTTGAAATTCTAAGAAAAACACAACGACAACAGCAGTACACCGATGGAAGTCGAGATAAGGAATACACCTTTGGGTTGATTATTAGAGATGGAAAGGACAGAGTACTATGTCACTTACGAAATACTTATTAGTAATTAATGAGTATGGGTAATAAGAGAAAAAGAAAGAAACCGTGTCATGAAGATTAGGTATCTGAAACCAGAAGTTTAAATCACCTTCAGTATAACACTCTATTAAATCTAGACTACTCTAAATGGACTACTTCTGTTAAGTGAAAACTAATCGACCTTTTGACGGACAGATCTAGACTTTTACCGTACCAACGACAGTCAATTGGTACGGGATTGGAAATCGAAACACCGACTTACGAAATCAACGAAAAGAAAGGTTTAGTTACTTCGGTTAACCAGACGACTGGAAATACTTTTACTTTTGTCGTAATAACAAAAAAGAAGAATGGATGAACTTGTAAACAGTAAAAATCACTCCGTAGTTATCCTTACACACACACACAAACTTAAATACATAAACCTCACTTCTACCCTATAATTCCGAAATACGATTTTTATTTGATATACCTCCTTTTCAGATTATAAAGGTCTTCACTTAAGAAAGAAAATACAATACGAGTCACCTTTGCAAATCTGGATACCAGTGGAATAACTGGTATACAAAAAATAAAACGTCATAGACCACGATGACAACTGACCAACGAACTTTGTAAGTAGAGATACCAAAGGGTCTGTAACAAGAGTATTAAAAGGAGGGTAGAGAGGTCAAATAGGAATAGTTCATGAAATTACTTGAGGAGAAAGAAACGGACGGAACTTTTATGACCTCAAATGACCTGTATAAACACTGGACAAAAAAAGGGAGGAACAAACCACATGACAAGAGAAGGTGTGATAAGAGTACGAGGACCTTGTGTCAGACTAAAAGAACCAGAGGAACAAGTGAATGAGAAAGATTAACCGACAACTAGTAATCCATGTTCTATTTTTTACCTCTGAATAATTAAGAGATGACATTAAAGAAACCAGGTATTAATCTTTACTTTGATGGAAAATTCTATAAAACTATGGAAGAATAGGACGAAAAACTTATTCGGGAGACAAATGGAGTTGGGAGACTTGGAGTCGTAAAACCAAACGACACGTACCTCGTTCTGTCTGCACCAAATCACTGTTGAACTGGGGAGAAAAGGTAAAGAAGAAGAACGATCTAGTCTCAAAATCAAAGAGAAGAGAAGGTTTATATTGTACCTTAAGTGCTTTGAAGTTTTAGTTAGAATATAAAGGTCTTCCTTACCTTCTTCAAGGCTTGAAACAAGAAAGATCCACCAATCACAGTTGTAAAAGGTATTTCATAATACCTTTATTTAACATATACCTCCTGTGAAAAGATTACATATAGTAATTAACTGGTTTTTAAGATTGACGAATTTTTAATACATTATAAGGTGAGGAGAAGGACCTAGATAGTAAAACCACGAACCCCATAAAAAAAGTTGTAAGTAAACATACGATTCATATCAGGCCTTACATATTTCCGTGTCGTCCATTTAAAAGAGTAGGCTCAAAACTGGAACGAAAAAGTTAGACGTCAGATAGTCCCTTTTACAGGAGTAAAGAATTAAGGAAAGTCAAAGGACAGAGGGAGAGAGTCTACGTAGAGTCCTGAATTTCTAAATGACCCGTAATAAGAATAAAAATTTCGATAGTAGATGAAGGTTAGGGGTTTATGGTAGGTCAGTGGAAGGGGATTGTGGACCTCCATCAAGTCTTATAAGAGTTAAGTAGGGTGTCCAATAGTAAGTCATTCCTTCCGTACAACTTACGGAAGGAATACGATCGATAGAACCAACCACGAATCTTATGTTTCTAGAGATTCAGTACCAGGGACAAGAGTTTTCCTGGAGTAGTAGGTCGTCCCTCTGTCCGTCCTTTTGTCCTTTAATGTAATGTCTACTACTCATGACAATCTTTCCTTTCGTGTTCCTTGTCACTAGGTTCCTTCTCTTTAATTAAGACGGGCATCACATCCCTCTCGAAGTACCTTGTCGTCACGAACTTAGAAAGGAACTAACTACTCACTTAATCATTAGAGTTAAGTTCTTAAAACAAGGTAAATTGTACCTAAGTGTTTTCCCGTCGTTGGTGGGGATGGGAAAGTTACCCCTTCGTAATGTTTACTAGGGCTCAATCTTGTGTTTCACATCAGATCATATCAAGGAAACCTCTCGATCAAGGATTTGAGTAAAGTTAAGCATTAAGGGTGGAATTAAACACTCGACGTGACACCCAAGACAAAGGGGAGAGAGGTGACCCAAAAGAAGAGAGTGACTAACAGTAAGAGATTTACGAAAAAAAAAAAAAAATCAAAAAAAAATTTTTACACCTGGTAAAAATTTCAGATAATTATGTTATTTCAGAAATAATTATGTCAAAAAATAATCATGTTAAAAAATAATTATGTTGTAACGAAGACAAAATACAAAACCAAAAAACTGGGATTCTGGACACCTTAGAATCAAGGAACTGGTCCCTAGATTGGGTATGAGGGACGTAACCTTCCACTTCAGAATTGGTGACCAGACGGTCCCTTCAGCGAGAATTACGAAAAAATTTTTCAAGAACACCATCTCATTACCGGGAGGTTTCTACAGGTGTAGGGTTAAGGGTCTAAGCTACTTCTACAATGGAATGTACCTTTTTTCCTTAACATCGTCTACCTTAATTCCAACCACTACTGGACTGAAATTCTTCTGACAGGACTTAATAGACCCACCCAGGTCACATGAATTTTCCTACGAATTTACACCCTTTCCCTCGTCTTCTGACATACTCACTATCCCACACTATTTCGGAGTTGACCGGTAACGACTGGAACTTCTACCTCCTTTCCTGATGTTCAGTTTCTCACCATCACCGGAGATCTCCGACCTTTCCCGTTCCTTTACTCAAGAAGGGATCTTGGATTTCTTGTACCGGGTCGGGATGGTTGTGGACCTAAAATCGGGTCACTCTGGTAAAACCGAAAGACTGGAGACCCTGATACTCTGTTATTTAAGTATAAACACAATGGTGTTAGGTAAAACATCATTAAACAATGTCACCGGGATTCTTTGTTTACGTTGATAATGTCAAATAGGAATTAATGTGTCTAAGTGAGTCAAATGTGTCAAAAGTGTAGGGTAAAACAGGATACTAAAGTTTCTCGAAAGGATGAAGTATAGAAACTGGTAGGTCAGGTCCGCAAGTCAGACAATTAGGTCTAGAGGTCTAAGTAGACAATGAATTTCTTGGAAACGGATTAAAGACAAATCTTGACAAAATTGTGTTTTGTTATAAGTTGTAAAATCTAAATATACAAAGCAATAAATAAAGGTTCAAACTTTACTCTACAGTCAGAGGTTCAAAAGATATGAAACCAAGAACGGTTGGAGGGAGAGGGGAGTTTTTGTGATTGGAAAAAAATGATTGGTGGATTCAGAGAAAACCTTCACAGAACTCTTTGAACCTAACGTACCTCTAGTTCGGTCAATTAGGACTTTCTTAAATTGGGACTTATAAGTAACCTTCGTGACTATGACTTCGACTTCGAGGTTATGAAACCGGTGGACTACACTTTTCGACTGTGTGACCTTTTCTGGGACTACGACCCCTTCTAACTTCCGTCCCCCTCTTCCCCTGCTATCTTCTACTCTACCAACGTTCCGCAACTGAGTTACCCGTATTCAAACTCGTTTGAGATCCTCTGTCACTTCCTGTCTCTTCGGACCTCACGACGTCAGGTACCCGAGTGTTTCTCGACTGACACTGAATCTCTGTTGTTGTTGATGTTGTTTAGGGTAAGAAGAATGATTCAGAGTTAATTGACTTTATACTTCCCCATGTAACCATTGTAAACAACTATCTCTACCCACTAATTAAGTCCCAGATGTCAATGAGGATCAAATGATATCTTACTTTTACAAGGAATATTTTGTCACCATCTCCAACCCCTCTGACCCGGTCCCGTTCATAAACAATTGACATTTGTGTGAAGGTTTGATTTAATTTTCCCACACCAAGAGACAAAACCACGTGTACCGGTCTACCGGTAAGAGGGATGTCAATGGTAATAACGGGACACCGACGGGTAGTACGACATCCCACGGCTCCGTACCGTCCTCCCTACTTGAGTGACGCCCCTACTTGAGTAATCCTCTACACACGGGCTGAGCACTCAGGGACTCTTTACGACAACCCTCTGGTCACCCACTTTCAAGTTTACTGTCCTTCTACTTCCTCTCTTTTTTCAAGAGACCCTCGTAAAAATCTACTATTTGAACCGGTAAGACCCTAGACTTTCGAAAAGACTACTCAGTAAACACCCATCGAGTAACGAGACTTTTCGAGAATCTTTATTACACGAGAGGGTTTTAACGTAGAAAAGGTGGGTTTCCTTGTTCGATGAAGTTCAATGTTGGTTCGTCCTTTATTGAAGGTTCTTGTGTGTCCGTCCTCTGTGTGTCTTAGACTCAGTCTCTCCGGAAACCTCCATCGTAAGTATCTGTAAAAATTGAATGTTATCAGGAACGGTGAAAAGACAACGGTATGAATCTCCCTTAACTTTGATGTCAGGGGAGGAAGGACAGGACTAGAACGTTATAGGATAAGTCAAAGAAATAAAGTGATAAACTAAAGTGGATTCGAAATAGAACAATAAAGGTCAAATATTTTTATAGAGTTTAGGGTTCTTCACTAAAATTTACACCCTTACAATGTACCTCAGGAAACAATTTTAGATTTACATATCAAGGTTCTCGAAAAACAATTTCATACTATTACCAAAAAATGTAGTCAAGATATAAAGTCTTCGTAATTATTTTATAATATTCGTCATCGTCATCAATCAACGAGTCAGTACAGACTGAGATACGTTGGGGTTCCTGATATCGAACGGTCCAAGGGGACAGGTACCCTAAGAGGTCCGTTCTGATGATCTCACCCAACAGTACGGAACGAGGTCCCCTAGAACGACTGGGTCCCTAGCTTGGGTCCAGAGGACGTAACGTCCGTCTAAAAAATGGTAAACTCGATCTCCCTTTAGGATTTTATAATATTTCCCTTTATCATTAAAGGACCAATACCATCCTCTACTCTTGTACACAAACCCCATCTGAACCCTTCCAACATCGACCACTTTCATCGGTCACTCTTTTTATTACCTTCGTCTCTCACATTTGATCTTTAGACTGTCATCTCTTTTAAAGGTGTCAGGATCTAGGTGTCTTCCTATGGTAAAAATGTTATCTTTCTGTAATAAAGTTACAATTCATTTAAATTAGTTGTTCCCCTCTTATGTTGTATCCGTAAGAAATCTTGTAACATTCAATTTCCGACCTTTCCTTTCTCCGTTCCTTCTTGAATGGATAGAACTTTTGATTACTCCCCACTGGTCTACGAGTGAACACGATACTTATATTAAGATTGGTTTAGTTAGAGTGGGGTTTTGAGTGTAGACCCTTACTATGACTACATAGGTACAATCCATGAACAGATGTTCCAATCATCGATTCGGGGTATTGTTAGAATACTCCACCTATGATAATGATAGTCGGTGTATACTATCCACTCTTATAACTTCGTACTGATGAACGGTTTTCACAATCATGAATATACTTGAACTCTAACCTTGGGTCTGGTAGGGCACGGTTCCAGTCATTGGAGATAACGATGTGGGATGACTGAACCCTCCTCGGAAGCTTGTTACCCTCACTGCTACAGGATTCTTACCTATCTACGCGACTTTTGGCCGACAGGAGACGATACCGTCCTTACCCCACTTCCGACTCAGCGTTTGCAACAAGGCAGTGTCGTTCCATTGTTGTGCTTCCTTCCGTCGTTAGTTATAAACGTCATATCTTCAGGTGGTTTTAAGGTCACCAAAATTGTTACAGGTACAGCGATCCAATCTCGAGCCCCGACTGTCCTCTCCCCTCGAACCTTGTCCTGAAGTCTCGATCTCCAAGAGTCCTCAACTGGTCTAACAGACTTACCTCTTCACTCCAGACCCTCACTCAGTCTCTATACCCTACTTTCATCGTTAGTAGTGACATTCACTAAAACAAAATTTCAAATAAATGTCACTTTCACCGGAACGTAATGTCCACAACCCCTAGAAGGGTAGTGTCCGGTAGAATTCCGACGATTCAACATGTTGAGGTCTCCCGCGGAAAGGCATCTGATACTAAGAGAGACCTCAACTCCCCTGAGAAGACAGTCACCGCTCTTCGGACTCCTCAAACGTTGTTGTCGACAAAGTGAAGAACTGAAACCTGACACGTCAGGAGGGTGAGACGTATAGAGTCCTGAGAGAAATCAACTATTCCTCAAAGGTTAGTCGGAAAAAGTAATAGATGACGGACGAAATTGAAGTCTGTATACGTGTAAGTAGTCAGAACAGAATAGACTTGTTGTCCGTCCCTGGTCATGGTCCCTCCTACCTTCTCCATTATACGTCTCCAAAATTAATGTAAGTGACAACTCCTCGGAGGTCTTTCTTGTTCAAAGAAACAAATTGTTCAAAGAAACAAAGAAACATATTGAGGAGACGTTCAAT
Source organism: Capra ibex (assembly GCA_006410555.1). Classification (NCBI taxonomy): domain Eukaryota; kingdom Metazoa; phylum Chordata; class Mammalia; order Artiodactyla; family Bovidae; genus Capra; species Capra ibex. The sequence goes on along the minus strand of SJYO01052474.1, from coordinate 13,788,337 downwards.
ATTTGACAGTTCAATATTCGACACCTCGATACGTTCGGATAGAGACTGAATGACCACTCCCTGTACAAGTCACCTCCTCCAAGGATACGCCCTATGAAGTCCACGACAGACACGTCGTAGAGTCAGGATCGAAAGACCTTCCTCTACGAGAACGGACCAATGAAACCAGTCTCTCTTCCCTACTTGAGAAAGTCAAACTACCCTGTGTACAAGTACCTCGTGAAGGATACACGGTCGAAGACACTCCACATCCCTTACTCTCTTTTTACTAGTGACGAGAGTCTTCGAGTGTCACGTCTTAATTCCTCCACGTATCTTCGTTTAGTTCCGTGTAGTATTACTCTCGACGACACTTCCTCTATGAAAGTCCCTTGTCTCCCTGTACACCTGTTGTACTGAAACCCCTCGAGCTCCTCCGTGGGTCTCTTTCCTTACGAACCCAAGGTCTGGAGTCTAGAGACGTCGGTCTACTTTAGGGAGGTAGTCTCCACTGGTTGGAACTGACGTGAAATCTCAGTAAACCTTCCGAAATTTTTAAGGGTCATAAGTCCGAGATCGGGTACGGTTCATTGAATATGGGATACCCCAACCCTAGATCCGTATCCATCCATGGAACATTTCAAGAAACACACTAAGATTGTACGCAGGTTCAAACTTTTAGTTTGGTTCAAACAGGATTTTACTCTTAAATCTTTAAGATTTTATTCTTCCTCCTCGATAGGGTGCAACTTCCAGTCCTTACCACCACCATTCCTCTATAGGGAGTAGGTTCCATTCCTCCTCGCCGACACGAAACGACCTCGTCGACACTTCTCTATGGGGTGCGGTACCATTCTTTGGGTTCATTCTACCATTAACAACGTTCTCCCGTAGTCTCCCGTCTGTGTGACTTTGGTATGAGTGTCTTTTGATCAGTTAGAATAGTGTGATCCTGGTGTCGGAACAGATTGAGTTACTTTGGTTCGGTACAGATGTCCCGTTGGGTTCTACCCGTCCAGTACCACCTCTCCGGACTGTCTTACACCAGGTGACCTCTTCCCTTACCGTTCGGCGAAGTCATAAGAACGGAACTCTTGCGGTACTTGTCATACTTTTCCGTTTTACTATTCTGTGTTTTCCTCCTTGAGGGGTCCAGTAATCCACGGGTTATACGATGACCTCTAGTCACCTCTTTATTGAGGTCTTTCTTACTTCCCTACTTCGGTTTCGTTTTTGTTATGGGTCAACACCTACACTGACCACTATCTTCGTTCTAGGCTACGACATTTCTCTTTATAACGTATCCCTGGACCTTACAGTCCAGGTACTTAGTTCCGTTTAACCTTCACCAGTTTGTTCTCTACCGTTCCCACTTGTAGCTGTAAGATCTTTAGTCGCTGGATTTTACCTGACCCTACCCACTTAAATTGAGTCTACTGGCAATATAGATGATGACGCCCGTCCTTAGGGAGTCTTCTTTACCTCATCGGTAGTACCAGTTGTTTTCTCAAACTTTACGTCATGAACCTACGTTAGAGTTTTTACTGTCTTACTAGAGACAAGTAGAGGTTCCGTTTGGTAAGTTATAGTGTCAATAGGTTCAGATACGGGGTTGGTTATTGCGACTTCTTTGACTTCAACTTGCCAAAATACTTCTGGATGTTCTAGAAAATCTTGATTGTGGGTTTTTTCTACAGGAAAAGTAATATCCTCTGACCTTACGTTTTCATCCTTCAGTTCTTTGTGGGCCTCATTGTCCGTTTAAACCGGAACCTTACGCCTTACTTCGTCCCGTTTCTGATTATCTCAAAAAGGTTCTTTTATGTGACCAGTATCGTTTGTGAGAGAAGGTTGTTGTGTTCTCTTCTGAGATGAGTACCTGTAGTGGTCTACCAGTTGTGGTTTTAGTCTAACTAATATAAGAAACGTCGGTTTCTACCTCTTCGAGATATGTCAGTTGTTTTTGTTCTGGTCCTCGACTGACACCGAGTCTAGTACTTGAGGAATAACGGTTTAAGTCTGAGTTTAACTTCTTTCATCCCTTTTGGCGCTCTGGTAAGTCCATACTGGATTTAGTTTAGGGAATACTAATATGTCACCTTCACTCTTTATCTAAATTCCCAGATCTAGACTAACTATCTCACGGACTACTTGATACCTTACTCCAAGCACTGTAACATGTCCTCTGTCCCTAGTTCTAGTAGGGGTACCTTTTCTTTACGTTTTTTCGTTTTACCGATAGACCCCTCCGGAATGTTTATTGACACTTTTCTTCTCTCCGCTTTTCGTTTCTATATTTGTAGACTTACGTCTCAAGGTTTCTTATCGTTCTTCTTTATTCTTTCGGTAGAAGTCACTAGTTACGTCTCTTTATCTCCTTTTGTTGTCTTACCCTTTCTGATCTCTAGAGAAGTTCTTTTAATCTCTATGGTTCCCTTATAAAGTACGTTTGTACCCGAGCTATTTCCTGTCTTTACCATACCTGGATTGTCTTCGTCTTCTATAATTCTCCACCGTTCTTATGTGTCTTCTTGATATGTTTTTTCTAGAAGTGCTGGGTCTATTAGTACTACTACACTAGTGATTAGATCTCGGTCTGTAGAACCTTACACTTCAGTTCACCCGGAATCTTTCGTAGTGATGCTTGTTTCGATCACCTCCTCTACCTTAAGGTCAACTCGAGAAAGTTTAGGACTTTCTACTACGACACTTTCACGATGTGAGTTATACGGTCGTTCAAACCTTTTGAGTCGTCACCGGTGTCCTGACTTTTTCCACTCAAAAGTAAGGTTAAGGTTTCTTTCCGTTACGGTTTCTTACGAGTTTGATGACGTGTTAACGTGAGTAGAGTGTGTGATCATTTCATTACGAGTTTTAAGAGGTTCGGTCCGAAGTCGTTATGTACTTGGCACTTGAAGGACTACAAGTTCGACCAAAATCTTTTTCGTCTCCTTGGTCTCTAGTTTAACGGTTGTAGGCGACCTAGTACCTTTTTCGTTCTCTCAAGGTCTTTTTGTAGATAAAGACGAAATAACTGATACGGTTTCGGAAACTGACACACCTAGTGGTATTTGACACCTTTTAAGACTTTCTCTACCCTTAGGGTCTGGTGGACTAGACGGAGAACTCTTTGGATATACGTCCAGTCCTTCGTTGTCAATCTTGACCTGTACCTTGTTGACTGACCAAGGTTTATCCTTTTCCTCAGGCAGTTCCGACATATAACAGTGGGACGAATAAATTGAAGATACGTCTCATGTAGTACTCTTTGCGACCTGACCTTCTTTGTGTTCGACCTTAGTTCTAACGGCCCTCTTTAGAGTTATTGAAGTCTATACGTCTACTGTGGTGGGATTACCGTCTTTCACTTCTGCTTGATTTTTCGGAGAACTACTTGCACTTTCTCCTCTCACTTTTTCAACCGAATTTCGAGTTGTAAGTCTTTTGCTTCTAGTACCGTAGACCAGGGTAGTGAAGTACCCTTTATTTACCCCTTTGTCATCTTTCTCACAGTCTGAAATAAAACCCCCCGAGGTTTTAGTGACGCCTACCACTGACGTCGGTACTTTAATTTTCTGCGAATGAGGAACCTTCTTTTCAATACTGGTTGGATCTATCATATAAGTTTCCGTATCTGTAATGAAACGGCTGATTCCAGGTAGATCAGTTACGATACTAAAAAGGACACCAGTACATATCTACACTCTCAACCTGACACTTCTTCCGGGACGTGGCTTCTTAACTACGTAAACTTGACACCATAACCTCTTCTGAGAACTCTCAGGGAACCTGACGTTCCTCTAGTTGGGACCCTAAAGAAACCTTCCTGACTACGATTTCGACTTCGAGGTCATGAAACCGGTGGAGTACACTTCTCAACTGAGTAACCTTTTCTGAGACTACGACCCCCGTCCTCCTCTTCCCCTGCTGGGTCCTACTCTACCGACCTACCGTAGTGCCTGAGCTACCTGCACTCAGACTTACTTGAGGCCCTCAACCACTACCTGTCCCTCCGGACCACACGACGTTAAGTACCCCACCGTTTCTCAACCTGTGCTGAGTCGCTGACTTGACTTTACTTTTATTCTTCCTTACATAATGTAAAACCTCTGAGACAATGATATAAGACTCTCCCGACCATCCTTTTCCCTTTCTTGTAAAAACACAACATCTCTAGTCACTAATATAGGTCAGTCGCAGTTTATGTCCTCATAGTATCTTGGATTATGTCATTTTAGGTCCTTTTATTGTGCTTCTCGTTTCGTACCTCATAAACAACTTCATTGAAACGTCATCACTAGGAATATATGTCAAACATAGACGGACGAAGTCTCTTCAGAATCCCTTCGAACGTAGATCTTCATAAACTTTTATTTGATCTCTCCAAATAGACTTTTTCGTCTCATTTATGTATGTAAGTTCGTGGTTGGAAGTTTAATACCTTTATTAACAACCGAACAACATGATGGGATTTTTGGTCAATCCTGAAGAGTTAACAAATAAACCCGAAAATAAAGAGTGGTCTATAAGTCACTTTTATCCGGTAAGGACTCAGTATCTAATTACTGACGAAGGTAATTTAAAACTATAATAATAATAGTAATATAAACTACATTAAATATAAATTTTGTATGGATGTATACGACTATGAATCGTATAAAATACATTAAGGGTGTCATCAAGATATTTCATCCGTTGACACTAATAAGGATAATGAATCTATTCAAGTTCTCCGTGTCTCTCCAATTTATTCAACAGACCCTGGGGTGTAACAGATTCAGGTCAGACAGACTAACGATTGGTAAAGACTAAGATGTAGAGAGGTAACACATTCCCTCTCCGGACGATATCAACCTTCTTTTGGTCAAATCTCAAGATACGGAGTCCTTGACGACACACTAGAACTCAATCAAAGAGTTGGAGAGACCTGGAATCACAGAAGAAATTACACTGGTCTGTGCTCTACCACCGTGGTAAAAGGAACATCAATACTCGACATTACTCTTACGTTCGAATTTTATTGAAATCTTAGAGTGTCTGTAGAGTGAGAAAACTTCCCGTAACAATCTTATATATAGATTATATGTATCTGTTATGTATGTATGTTGTAAAAGAGTCTTGTTTCTCGTGTCTCTAAGTGTCTAAAAGAAAAAACACTTCCATAATATCTTTTATATTGAAAAAAATTTTAAGCTTTTATGACAGGCAGAAAGGGTAGGAGATCGTCAACACCTTTTGAACATGACTTCCGTCCACGTCTGTCTAGAAGTAATAAATGAAAAAAATTTGTGATTGGACACAAGACATCTCCTACGGGGTCGAATGAGGACTAGGAAACACTAGATCTACCTAGAAAAATCGGGAACTAGACCTCACCCTACCAAGACTTTGTTCGTTGAATCATATGAACCCTTTAAGTGACCCACCTCCTCCGTCAAGAGATTGAGCATCCGTGTTCTTCCTTCCAAGACTTCGAACACATTGAATTATCCTTTAACGGACCCCCTCAGACTCTCCCTCCTTCTTTAGGTCTGTCCGATCCGTAATCAAACCGATCCGATCCGTAACGAATCCAACAAAATATAGCAATATTGTATCTTTTTAAGTCAGGACCTTCTACTTTAAGAAAACCGTGTACTATAGCTAGTAGGAAATCTTTTGTTTCATCGAACCACAATCTTCAAACCGGGAGGGGCAAACAGCTCAGGAAGTACAAGAAACTAGGGTCCGAGAATTTGACTTGTCTTGAACAATCCGTCTATACCCATATCTCGACCTTATCTTTACACCGGGAACTCCTGAACACTCTTTACTAATAGAGATCTTCCACCATCCTCTTATAACTGACTCACCGCCCCGGTCTCGACCCCGGCCTCCCTTTACCACAACCGTGAGGGGAGGGAGGAACGCCGAGGTCCAGGACACTAGAAGTAGTAGTATCGGTGACGGGAACAAGCAGGAAGTGGTGGAGAACGGACCTGGTCATAGTGTCTGAGGACTGAGAGAAAATCCGAGTCGAACCGGAAGAACGGGGTCAGGTTGGAGGAATGGTATTGACCTCGATAGAAGAATTTGAGGTTCAAGTAATGATAGTCGGGGTGCCCGAGATCCTAGTTAGATTGGAGAAGTCGTATCGTACCTTTAGAGAATCTAAGACTAAAGTCAGAAGGATAGGGGTTCCCCTCCGACCCAGGACACTTTCAGGTTAGAGGAGAGACCTAACTGGTGAGTAGACGGAAGTCTCCCTAGACCCTTTCTGTTTCCGTCCTTGACCCTGTCTCTGATTTAGTTCGAGAAGAGACTAGGATGGACAAGGAGTAGGTGACTCTCTGGAGTCAAGGGTGGAAGAACTTGGAATTTCCTTAATTGGAAAATTTGATGTGTCGACGATATTACGACAGAGTGAGATATCAGACATATAGAAGGTTCAGTTCTAAAACAGTTAGATTGGAGGACATCAAACATAAAAAAAATTTTATCTTTATAACCTATACTCAAAAGTCTGCTTATGTATATGTAGGGTGAAGGTTTCCCGTTAGACTTTGTTAGGAATAAAGAAGGAAGGAATTCTCAGTGATGACAACCCCTTGTAGTTTGTCCAAAACTACTATTAGGTAGTTTTTATAAACAATTTGAGGATTTTACCTCAATCGTAGTTCAAGTCTAGGGTGTACCAGAACAAGTGTGTACAAACACAGAGGGAGACAGAAATGTTATAACCGGTGGGGAGGGTTGGGGTTGGTCTCCCTCCGAATGTCATTCCGGCTACCTCGGATTCAAAGTCTTGGAAAGTGAACTGCTCCAGAGAAGGTACAGAGACCCCTCTCGGGGTCGTTACACAATACTGGTACACACAAACGTTCCAACCATTTTCATTCTATAAATTCACGTCAACCCTACTGACAGAGAAGTAGGACGAAAGAGGAGAAAACCACAGTCCGTCACGACTTCACCCGGAACACCCCTGAATTGACTCCCCTCCAACTTTACTCCTGTGAAAATTACTTGAGTCACCTTATATGAGTACACGAGTCACCCTATATGAGTTGACGAGGTATCAACGAGACCCATATCAATTCAACAACGTGTACCTTAGTCTTATCAAGAATTTTTCTCGGGTGGTTGAAATATTTTCGAAACTCAAGGTCGCTGGACTGTTAGACTAAAGAATCAGATTACAAAGAGTCACACCAGGAACCTAGTAGACATATTTCCAAAGGACCCGAAATAGAAGTTTACGTCCAAAAACCAGATGTAGATTCGAGGTGACTTAACTGTAGAGACCCTGTCCCGATCTCTTCTGTTCGAAGTAACCTAGTCCCTGAAACCGAAACTCAGTACACGTCAACACAAATAAACGAATGGTGACTGAGGTAACCTGACGAAGCCCTGTTTGATCCACGACTTATTTACGAGAGATTTAGTTTAAAAATACACGCGTTTCCGAACTCTTATTGACGGAGACAGATGAATTACGGAAGAATATATAGATCCCATGTCTAGTTCCAAAAGGTTATACCATATAAAAAATTCTCCACATAAAGAAAAATTTTTTTTTATGAATTAAAAAATAAAAACCGACGTGGTCCAGAAACAACGACACGTACCCTAAAGAGACTAAAACCCCTCGACTCCGACGAAAGATCAACACGACGTACCTGAAGAGTAAAAACACCGTAGAGAACAACGTCTTGTGTCTAAGATCCCATGTACCCGAACCGTCAACACCGTGTCCCCGAATCTACGGGTATCGTACACCTTAGAAGGACCTAGTCCTTACCTTGAGGGACATAACCGTCCACCTAAGAATTGGTGACCTGGTGGTCCCTTCAGGACCACCACAAAAAAACACCCTTGTCTCTTACACTCTTTATCTCTTCAGGAACTTCTGGTAGTTCAGTCACAGTTACCTTCGGTCCCTCGTTATTATCTTAATGTACCCCCACGGTAAAGTTTACTTTAAACGGGTCCAGAGGGTATAAGACGACACGAGAGTACACCTCTATATTCCGTCCACTACAGACTTAAGAGATCTGTTATTCTACCTACTATACTCGAACCTTTAAGAAATACTACCAAGAATATAGGGGAGAGATGAGTCCTTGTAACTAAGAAAATTTTTTAATAGGATATAAACCTCCTGTGTACATTGAAAATGGGAACGAGATATAACAAAATATAAGAAAAGTACCAAAGAACACGTATTTATACCATAAAATAAATAAAATTTAAAAGTCTCTTATCCATTGAAGCTTAAGAAAACATAAAAACTTCAATTGATTACTACTCGATTCCCCCGTTTTTATCAACTACTAATCGAATAATTATAGAGTCTTGTCAGATAGACCACCCTATTTTACGGTGATCCATCCTGTAAATTCACGTTCACTTTAAGAACAATCTTTATGATAGGTGTAACACTTTAAGTACAACTGATTTCAATTTGTTCCCAACACCCGGTCTTCCTCCCATTCGTAGTTGTATAGTATCGGGTCTCTTCATCAATGGAATTCCCAAGTTCCATTACTCCATCCCACAAGATTGTCCCGGGGACCGTTAAGATCCCGTCGGTCTTGAGGTTTCAGTTCCGAACAACCGTCTACTGAAGTCCCCTGACGACAAACCATTGGTCCCAGACGGAGTGTGGACCTCCGATGAACTCGTCCAAGTCCCGTTTCTCGGTTCTGGTCACTGGTCTTGATCCCAAAACTTACACTTTGGATACAATAAATAGTTCTTGAACCAATTACACAACATTCAAAATACGAGAAGATAAAGAAGAAGAGAAAATAGAAGTATGTTAATAGACGAATATTAAAAATCAGTCTAAAAAAATCTAAAAATCCAGTCACGGTTCGTTGACATCAGGTAAATTCATCTGTTTGATTTTATTTTTAATAAAAAATCCTCGACAGCTTTAAACTTTCTACAGTTGTGTAAGAAGATTACACGAAAGTAATAATAATATTTAAAACGAATTAGTAATCGAGACACGATTACCAATCAAACCCCTTACTAAATGTACAAATACTTATACCCTCTTTAGTAAAATCGATGTCTATTTAGAAAAATAAATGAACTTCAAAAAGGAATGTGTCATAAACGGAAAATGTCGGTGTATTTAAAACTAAACTTGGACTTTATTAAATCATTCGATCTCTCTAAAAAAAAAAGAAAAAACCAGGGTCAGTCAGAACCATAGTATTGAAAATAAAGAGTCCCCAACCAGTTTCCTGTTTCTTTTCACTTGTCATAATAGATGACGTAACACTATAGGGAACGAAACGACATGACAATACATTACGAACTACGAAAGAGTAAAACAGATGTGAATATGTAAAAGAGTCTTTTACATGACAGTTCATGTCCTCCCGTCCCTGATACAGAATAATTAAGACATACAGGAATCGTCGTCAAAGTTTTGACCGACACAGTCTTAGTGGACTCCACGGGAAATTTTTGAAGTTTCAGGTCCCGGGGTCAAGTATCTAAGACTAAATCTTAAGAATTTTTTAAAATAAATAAAAATTCACCTCCTATTAACGAAATGTTATAACACAACCAAAGACGGCATATGGTTGTGCTTAGTCGGTATTCATATGTATACAGGGGAAGGAGAACTTGGTGGGAGAGTAGAGGGACTAAATCTTCAAAATTCCTCTCAGAGACCTTAGACTAAACAAATTTCGAACGGGCTTATTAAAAATACCTGTCAGCCTAAACTTTTAGTGACCGAATGTCGTACCTTGTGACGGAACGTAAATCATTCACGAGTGTCACAAAGAAACAAACAAAACTTCGGACTTAGTGAGACCCTTCACTGTACTTGACCCAGGTCGAACGGATGAAGTAAAAAAGGGAGAAAAGACACGAAAAGGTATGAAATGGTTGATGGACTGTTTTGGCGTAAGTCTACGTAAGAAAAACAAAAACGAGTATTAGTATTAGTTTATCGGTTGTGAAAAGTAACAGGAAAATGTTGATGAACTGTTTACACTATCGCAAAACATTTTAGACACAATCAGGAAACACCATATTCTACTGGAACAACTGACACCAGTGGTCGGTCTTCACAACCTATACCGACCCTTCTGCCTACACACTGTTTACAGACAACGTATAACATATATATAAATTTGCGTAAGAAGTCTCGGACCGACGACGACGACGATAAAAGTCTCAGTAGACGACAAAATTTGTATTAAGTTTACTACATAAATAAGGTCTTTCGGTAGATCAGAGACTAATGAGAGAGACGACAGACCCTAAGGCTAGTGAAGAGAAGGACTTACAGGAAAAAGTCTGGTAGTATATCGTCAATAGGTAAGAGACAGGTACCGGCTCGGTCACTTTGACACTGTCTTTCGAGACATTACTTACTGTACGAAGTCGTAACTGATCGAGTCAGAGTAATGATATAAAACACGCTCGCTGGGCCAAAACGTTAAATTTCAAGTTATTTGTAACAAACACTGTAACTCCTTTGAAAAGTTCTTCGAACAATTGAACAACTAATAAACCACATCAATCCAAGGATTTCGACATCTCTTACATAAGAACGGAATATGAAGGATCTCGTCCTCATTTCAGTGGCCTTTTCTTTTATTCTTTAACCGACTACCTCCAGTTTCCTCTCTTTAGTGTTTCTCTTCTCTCTCCTTATGTATACGCCCATTTCTTCTCTACCTTTTCAATTTTTTTTATCATCGTGTATCATTGGATCCCTCCAAGATAATCATCTACAACGATATTACTTTATCAAGGGAGTCTTGTAAAACCTCTAATATAGACTGTACACTATCGTGAACCCAACTGGTTAGAATATGACCTTAGTTCTAACGGCCCTCTTTATAGTTATTGGAGTCTATACGTCTACTGGGGTGGGTAGTTCGGAGAACTACTTTCACTTTCACCTCTCACTTTTTCAACCGAATTTCGAGTTGTAAGTCTTTTGATTCTAGTACCGTAGGCCAGGGTAGTGAAGTACCCTTTATCTACCCCTTTGTCACCGACTGAAATAGAAAAACCCGATGTTTTAGTGACGTCTACCACTGACGTCGGTACTTTAATTTTCTGCGAATGAGGAACCTTCCTTTCAATACTGGTTGGATCTATCGTATAAGTCTTTGTCTCTGTAGTGAAACGGTTGTTTCCAGGTAAATCAGTTCCGATACCAAAAAGGACACCAGCACATACCTACACTCTCAACTTGACACTTCTTTCGACTCGGGGCTTCTTAACTACAAAAACTTGACACCACAACCTCTTCTGAGAACTCTCAGGGAACCGGACATTCCTCTAGGATGGTCAGATAGTATTTCCTCTAGTCAGGAGCCACAAGTGACCTCCCTGACTACAACTCCGACTTTGAGGTCATGAAACCGGTGGACTACGCCTCTCGACTGAGTAAACCTTTCTGGGACTACGTCCCTTTCTAACTCCCGTCCTCCTCTTCCCCTGCTGTCTCCTACTCTACCAACCTACCGTAGTGGCTGTGTTACCTGTACCCAAACCCACCTGAGACCCTCAACCACTACCTGTCCCTCCGGACCACACGACGTTAAGTACCCCAAAGTTTCTCATTCTGTCCTGACTCACTGACTTGACTTGACTATGTTTAAACCTAACACAATTCTGTAGTGACCTCTTCCGTTACCGTGGGGTAAGGTCATGAGAACGGACCTTTTAGGGTACCTACCTTCTCGGACCACCTGACGTTAGGTACCCCAACGATTCTCAGCCCGTACTGATTCGTTGAAGTGAAAGTGAAAAGTGAAAGTACGTAACCTCTTCCTTTACCGTTGGGTGAGGTCACAAGAACGGATCTCTTAGGGTCCCTGCCCCCTCGGACCACCCGACGGCAGATACCCCAGCGTGTCTCAACCTGTGCTGATTTCGCTGAATCGTCGTTCTGTAGTAAGGGATAAGAATAAATATAGGAAACTTCACAAGTACTCGTCTAATAAAACAAATATTGGTGGAATTTTTAATAGGATTACGTCCCCAAAAATTCATATACTGAACACCTAAGTGTTCAACCTGTAATCGGGTGTTTAGGAGATTTAAACAAACATTTTAAACATAAAATAGACGTAAAAAGAGGTGATCTCTCTTCGAATTCTTAAGTAGTCTGAGAGTTCCCCTAGTAACTAATCTTTTATGAAGAAAAAAAATCAATTTTTAATTTTCCAGTCGATCATCACCCGGGTCGGAATTTTTTCACAGTGATACATTTTATAAGAGACCTATTGTCACTCGTCTCCAGAGGTAATCGGACTAATACTATTGACCAGGAGTCCGGTTACGAAGAAGAGAGAATGGTACTTATCAACCAAACCATGAACTAGTCGAGGTTGCAGTGGAAGACAGACAGTAGAAAGGTTTCCTCAGAACTTGGGAACCTACAACAAAGAACGTGAAAAGATAATTGTTTTTGTTGTCACTGAAAAAAAAATTTGTACCCGTTAGTTGTAGTCACTAAGAAAAGTTCAAACTTAATATCCATAATCCAGGAAACAACATAATTCCCAAAAACAGGACGTTAGACCGTTAATAAAAACGTAAATATAAGAGTCTAATTTTTTTTTTAGACAACGTATCAGTTAAACGGTTCATAAAATTTTGACGAACTTACATTCATAAAAAGGTCCCAGTCCAAGTTGTTGTGTTGAAGGTCACGTATGGATGGGGATGTACTCCATCAGCAGTAATCCTGAAAACTATTACAAATCTAAAGGATGGACCTTCTCATGACTACTGTCCTTCGTATAAGACTACGTCAAAGGGTCAGAGGACCATCGAACTCGTATCGATGTATTAGGGTGAGAACACGATTAAATAGTCAAACACTGTCTTTGTCCTAACGGTAGTTATACCGTTTTTGAAGACTCGGTTACCCAGGAACTGAAACTCAAATAAATACTCACTTTCGACGGGTAAGGAGATTCGGGACTCAAGGACCTTCCTGAGTGATCTGTGAATGTTATCTTTCTTTTTCCCCTACTCCAGTCACTACTTCATGTTGTCTTATCTTAGGGAATTAGGTAGTCGACGAAGTACTGTCACCTTTATCCACCGGACAATCTCTTTCGCGTTGGTGTCGAAGGACGCTTGGGTCCGCACTGAACGGCATACGGTGTCCCCTTTTCTTTTACAATCAAGAAGTCAACACAGGCTCAGAAATGCTGGGGTACGTGACATTGGGTGATCCGAAAAGCCGGGTACCCTAAACGGTCCAAGAAAACAGGTACCCTAAGAGGTCCGTTCTTATGATCTCACCCAACGGCACGGAAGGAGGTCCCGGAGAGTTGGGTCCCTAGTTTGGACCCAGAGGACGTTACGTCTGTTTAAGAAATGGTAGACTCGGTGGTCCCTTTGGTAAATAAGTCAAATAAATAAAACGTTTCGTGACAACGTCAGAGATAAAACACCTTATAAAGTAACAAACCTTATTTAAAAAATTTTTAACGGGGAGGACGAATTATGAGTGAGTAATTAAGAAACAGGAGTCTGACGAATGTTAGGTAAAGGATGAAACATAGAATTGAAACCAATAATAAGTCTAAACGGATTCCCATTATTAAAAGAGGGGATTATATCATCTCTTGTAGGTATACCCAAATATAAATATCGATAGAGATCGAGAATCGTTTATAGGTATCTGAGTATTATTATTTATTAGAGGGACATTGAGGACTTAGAAAAGGAAGTACAAGAATTGACGTCTCTGACCCCATCGTTAATCTCATCCCGGATTTCTACCAGGTCTCCGCTCTAAACTGTCACGAGTTCAGATGTCTTTAGTCCTTTACGTACATAGTCTTGTCGAGTGGTCCAAGTTCTGGAATTGTCCCTGTGTCTCATCGTTCCTTCTTTATTTCAGGTTTCCTCAGATCGGTGTCTTCAGACCCCCTCTCGACATCCTTACGACCGAGAGTCCTTTGTGTAAACATCAGTACAACTCACTGCTTCCGGTCCTTTGACCGGGTCTCCGAGTCTTATATGGTCACAGGTCTGGGTCCGACCTGACGTCTAAGTTAATCCTTTATGTGTCGTCCTTTCACTAGAACGATAATGCATAACACTCGGAATATCCCGAGAAATAATAATGTGAGAGACGTGACCTGTTCCTACTCCGGTCGTACACCCGTCACGACTCGGGTGTCTGTCTCGTTTTTCCTCTTTTTCGTCTGACTCGTCCCTCGGTCCATCAAGGACTATCGCGAAAACCGTCGTAAAGTACACCTGGGCCAGTTTAACGAATACAAACGTAAAAGATCTACAGGAAATGGAAAAACGAAATACCCAGTTATCGTAGATACTACATGACATATCGAGTTTGCAAGTTAGGAAAACACGAAAAAAATAAATCCTTTTCCCTTTTGAGACAGTCCCACGAAAACGACAGACTATCAAAGACTAAGTAAAGTTGAAATTAGATAAGTTCTGGCTCATTTTACGTTGTAGAACAGGGTAAAGAATCTAGAATCTACTTACGAAACAACGTAATAGGGTACTTATTTTTTTCTCACTTTCCTCAACGACACTGCCCCAGAATTTCAGAGTTTCACAAATGGAGACCCAAGAACAACGAAACCCCTTGTCGGGGTTGGACTGGGAAAGGACATGTCTATTCGTGTAAATTTACTCGGTGTACGTTTAGGTCCGTAACGAAATCTCCGACTTTACATCTGAGAGTGACGACCCAACTCCTATATATGATATCTGTCACCTCTACCCAGTATTCGTCTACAAGCGTTTTGACTTATGGGGAGGAGCGAACGACCAAACTCAGTAGTAGACTCTTCCAAGTTCACTCCTCATCCCTTCCGACGACTAACGAGACTTTGTCACTAACTTTTATTTAAAGTGTGTTAAGGTCGTTCTCACTTCCCTACTCTTCTAAAGTCCTCAATTTACCTCGACCATTTATCGGAAAACGTTCCTAGAATTCCTCATTTTAGATAATAATTGGAAGACCGGAGTAGGTATCTTTTTAGACCGAAAGTCAATCTTTCATGTTCTTAATCTATGGGTCTGTCTTCCCACGAGGTAGCGTGCTCACTGGTAGTTGTAGTCAGGTCCATGTCCTCCGTCCGACCATCGGTACTATCACCCTTCTCCTTTCTCGGAACACTCACTCCACGGAGAGACCACTCTTCCTACCGTAAGAGGGTCAGAACAGACCAAGTTTTATGAGTCTCGAGGGAGAGTTGTAGAGGGACAACCGTAACGAAACAGTAAGGAGTCCGGGAAAGAGAACGGAGGTCAGTCGGAAACCTTGAATCGATAAAGATGACCAAAAACCAGTCTCTTGTACTACTGGAGTGTCTGTCAGGAGTGTTTAACCGGTGGCACGAGGATCGTTATAAAAAAGATAACGGATGAAGTAGAGAAACTGACACGGGAGTGGGGAGGGCCTTGACCGGACGAGATAATCCAGTAGGACCTGTAATCCTCAAGAAGACGGTGGGGGTTGGTACAGGACTGGTTAAAAGACATTTTGATCTAAAAGTAAAAGAAATTGAGACGAGGGAACGAAGGGGGAGGTGGGGGTAGGGTGGGGTGGGGTATCGATAGTTGGATCGACTTACGTCGGTTGGGTTCGGGAAACATTAAAAAGAGAAGTCACTCAGTGTTATATACAGGAGAGACCAAACCGTCATTGAATTAAAATTCCTAAGACGTGAATTTTAAAATATATCGTAGTAACCGAGACTCAGTCCCTCACCTATAATACGGTTTTATGCATAACAAGGATAAAACACTGATCGTTCCACCCTTAAAACTATGTCCCAATAAAATATGTCTGATAACCCTCTCAGACTTTCTTGAAATCTTAATCGAACTCCTCCTTCTCCCCCTTCCTTAAAATTTAATTTCGTTCTCTTGGAAGATAAAGGGTGGGGTTAAAGTGACTTCAATTGTCCAATTAACTAAACACCGAGAGGTTTATATTATTATTTATTTACTTTTGTAGAGTCATAAACTTCCGATAGAAACACCGGGAGGTCAGACCACAACCTCTTCTGAGAACTCTTAGGAAACCTGACGTTCCTCTAATTTAGTCAGTAAGGATTTCCTTTAGCTGGGATTGTAAGTAACCTTCCTGACTATGACTTCGAGACTATGAATCTGGTACACTACGTTACTCGGTCAGTAACCTTTTGTGGGACTACGATCCTTTCTAACTCCCGTCCTCTTCTCCCACCGTCTCCTACTCTACCAATCTATCGTAGTGACTGAGTTACCTGTACTCAAACTCGTTTGAGGTCCTCTATCACTTCCTGTCCCTTCGGACCACACGACGTCAGGTACCCCAGCGTTTCTCAACCTGTGCTGACTCGTGGACTTGTTGTTGTCGTAAAACAACACACCTCCGAGTATCCTCGACGTCGGTGGAGTAGCCTAATCCTCCAATATCAGGGAGTGTCCTCATACATTTCGTGATACGTTTATAAATATTAATATGACACTCGCTCTTTAATTTACACACCCACATCCAAAACCCCGTCCTCCTTCACGTCTCCGTTTCCTTGTCATTTCCAAACAAACGACACTAAGAAAAACCGTTTTGGACAAGACTTACTTTTACGGGAGTCTTTTTGACCTCGTTTGGGAGTAGTCGGATTTCCGAGACTCATATCGGAACACACATAGTTTTTCTTCATATTCCAAAACTAGGGAAAGAGTCAACCCGTTACCCTAAATCTCCATACAGTCGTAGATGTTTAAGTCAAGATTCTACCATCTTTCTTCTAAACTTCGGTTATCTTTCGTATTTCGTCCTAAAGTAAATTTTCAACGGGTCCTTGTACCTTGTGTCATACCTTGAAGTCCGACCGTGACAACGTACCCTGTCCCGTACGTGGGACCCGACTGGGGCGTGGGTCGGTACGGCGTTCGAGCCTTTTCTGGCGAGACCTCTGAGTCAACGACCCCCACGGCTCGGTACTGAATTACTAGAACCCTCGTGACCGGGGTAGACTACGGAGTCACTGAGCTGTCCCTGATTACCGACGTTAGGATTGTCGACTCAGAATGTAGTAGCCTCTATTTACCCAAGCAAAGTGTGTTTCGGTAATGTTTTAGGTACCCCCGTCACTACAACTATCAGTATCTCGGATTTTATCACTCTCCTTGTAGATGGTTTTCAGACTAAGGTACAAAGACAACGTATCTTTCCTGATATTTAAAGTGTACAACTAGTACGGTATAATACCACAGGTCTGTGAACCGTAAACCTAATGATTCCCGGGAAACGAAGTGGGAATTACTAAAACTCTATCCTAAATTTATTAAATGACTACAAAATAGCTTTCATTATTGATACCATGGAAATGGTTGAAAGGTACCGTACACTTATACTTTCATCTGTGGAACACTCATGTTCGATTCCTTTTGGTTTCCACCGGTGGTAGGTGCTCTTCCGTTCCCTCTTCGTATCTTGTTTAAGAGAGAATGTCCTACGTCTTTTTCAGTCCGAAAGGTTGTGGAACTAGAACCTGCAGTTCGGAGGTCTTGACTCTGTCAAAGATATCAAGTTCGGTGAGTCACACCGTGAAGAAAACACCGTCGTGATCAATGGTCATATCGTTAGTAGCCGTGTAGGTACAATAGACACTAACACGATATCAGAACTCTCAATGTCAGAAAGAAAAAGGACGAAGGGAGACCTCCGTAGACTATAAAGAAATACCTTCCATACTCCCGCTCTCCTTCCGGACACTCTCATCCCGCCCACTCCCGACAACGTCTGCTACTCTCGACTCGTTCGTCTCCTGCCACTCACCATGCGGCCTCCTTTCTCTGGTCTCTTCAATTCACACCCACAAGAAATTCCGAGACATGAACCGGGGAGAAAGAAAGGTAGAAGAAGGAAGAGGGATAGGAGAGTAGACGAGAGTGTCGTAGTCAGTAGTGAGTGACCAACTTTTTTCACTTCGGCGAGTCAGTACAGGCTGAGACACTGGACTACGTGACATCGGGTGGTCCAAGGGTGGTCCAAGGAGACAGGTACCCTAAAGGGTCCGTTCTTATGACCTCACCCAACGGTAAAGGAAGTGGTCCCCTAGAAAGACTAAGTCCCTAGCTTGGGTCCAGAGGGCGTGACATCCGTCTACGAAAATGACAGACTCGGTGGTCCCTTGAGTAACCAACTCCCGAGGGTTTAGGGGTTGAGATTGGGTGGGGAGAGAGGTCTCTATAATCAGGAACATAAGTAAACAACTAACAGGAGGAATAACATTCGGAGTATCTGTGAAGTCTGAGTCATTTACGTTTTCATTGAAATAATAGAAGTTGGGTTTGGAAGTGGAGGTTAGGCGTTATAACAAATGGTTGCAGAATTCCATGAGTATAGTGTCCAGTGGGTCAGGTCCTAGGGTCCACAGTAGGTAATGGGGAGGACAAGGGAAAGGTTGGTGTAGGTTTACTAACGTTTATTGATAGTGAAGATGAAGGAAGTTCGAGGAGTTTAGGTAGGGAAGGAGATGTAAAGTCAAGTCAAGTCAAGTCAAGTGAAGTCAGCGAGTCAGCTGAGAAACACTGGGGTACTTGGCGTCGTGCGGTCCGGAGGGACAGGTAGTGGTTGAGGGCCTCAAGTGGGTGTAAAGTCCAGGACGAAATTAAGTCTATCAGTATTAAAGTGTATTGAAAGAGTCACTCCAAAAAAAAAAAAAGGAGGACAGTTTAGAGAAGGAAAGGAGTACTAGCGGTCTCAGTATAAAGATTTTATACGTAGTTTAATGAAAGAATACATTCAGAAGTCGCCGACGGGGTTTGTATGTCCTAATACAAATTTAAGGAACCACACAGTGGTGAAGTATTAAACCAAGGACGGACAAAATAGTAGACGGGGGAAACTGAAGATTAGTATTCCTTGATAGTTGGTCAATCAAAAGACTTCCATTATACGAAAAGGTATACCTACACTTCAAGATGAACGAAAATAAAATTGTACGACCCACATATTTGTCACTCAGTCTGTCAGTGTTAGGTCAACCCCTATATATATGTATCAGTATATACATATCAGTTGGTTATCAGTTAATATCTAACAAAATAAAAGTATTAATATCCGTGACACTTACCCTCGTAGATTGTCCACCTGGTATGGGCTTTACTACCTTCACTCTTTCAAAGAGACCTCTTCACAGTAAATTCGGTTCTACACTTACTTCCTACACGTCGTTAAAATGTACGTATCTCACTCGATTTACAGGACATCTGTTTCCGTTGTCGTATCAACTTCTGGGGTTCCTTCCTTCTCTAAAGGGAAAGGGTTGAACGTATCGTAGGACTTATATACAAACATTAACTTTAACAGTGTAACGACATTATTAAAAGACTGAACACTCAGGAAATTTCCGTCGTAGACACGTTCGAGACCAGACCACACAGTCGAAAGGTAAGTTAATTTATATCCGATTTCCTCTTCTTCGACCCTAAAAGATTCTAATTCAACCACCTCTATTGAATCCAACAATCCAGAATTCTTAAAATGGTTCAAAAGAGATAGATTTCTTCTCGATTGTTAAAATTAACCCTCAATTATAATTACTAGTACTAATATCGTAGTATGTAAATACATCTACAAGTCTGAACTACTTTATCTATATTCTTCAATACTCATTACACTTCAGGGAGAAGAAGTCTTTCTTTCACTCTCTCTTTATCTAATATGGAGTGTTTCAGAGGTTCCAGTAGTAAAGAGGGGACAGAATGACTTTCTCCTTTTACTGTCTGTACTATCTGTCGACAGTCTCGACACTAAAAGAGAACGAGAGAACCTTAACCCTGTCTTTCCGGTCCAACCGTAACTATCTGCACACGATACGTACTTGACCGTGTCTCAACCTCAGTAGTAACGGTACGACGTCTACACAAGAACGTGTGAGAAAAGACGACGTCCTTGCAACGACGATGTCCCCCCGAGAAAAGAAGGAGAACTACGGACATAACAATACACTGAGAAAGTCGGGAGAGTTCACCAGGGGACCGATGGGACATCCGTCTCCACTCTTCCTCTACCGGTACACCCAACCTACCGAGGCTCCAAGTGGACGACCCTCCCTCCCTCAGACCCTATCTACTACCCAAAGGACGACCTTCAAGTCCTTCGGATTTACTGACTATTCGAAACGCTACGGGACCAGTACAGAAGACGTATGAAACCTGTCGTCAATATCGGGGTGTCCCGATGATCAGTACAGGTAGATCGACCTCTTTCCCGAGTAGGCTAGTCATGAGAGGTTTACCGGAGTGAGAGGTGAAGAGGGTAGTGGTAGGGAGTCTTAGCCTCCCAAAAGTGTCGGATGCGACAGTGTCTCCAAGTTCGGTCGATCGTGTACTAATTGGACTAAAATGTCGGTTCAGTTCCTCCTTAAGAACGTCCCGATTACTATGTGAACAGTAAACTCCTTCAGTCTCGTCAAGTTTTTATTAAATATCATATACCTTCTCCTATATATTTGGTGAAACAATCTTTTCCTTGGGAAAAGCCACTAAGAGGACACACTGACACCTTATCAGCGTACTCTCACTGTAAACAAAAGGAAAATACGACAAATGGTGCGGACCAAGGAAAAAGAACGGTATATATAAGTTAAAACTGTCACTTGTCTAGTGATTTTTAGCTTAATACCACGGTAAAATTAATGTCGGTAAGGTTAACGAGTAGTTGTATTGTTATTTTTTATCTTCACAATGGTTCTGCGACGACTCAGCAGTAGAGACATTTATCGAGAGACACTCACACCACACATGGTGGTCGATTAATACTTCTGATTGAGAACATCTACCCTACGCACATGGATAAAAATTACTAGATAATTCGTGACTTTCCTCCTCCGGACCAACCTTTGTATTCTTAGAATTAAACTATATAAAATAGGGTAGATGAGAAAATAGGAATAAGGAATAGCTTGAAGACCCCCAAATCATACGACGACGGAAAAGAAAAAAAAGAAAATTTCAAAAGACATCAGAAAAAACAATGTCACCTCTTCTCTAACCCCTCTCGTTTCTTTCGTTCGTTACTTTCAAAAGACTCAGTGTCGGTTCTGATAAATCTTGAATCCCTTTAGAAATCCTTTCTAAAAGATAGAGGGAGTTTGAGGTGTATGAAATGAATTGTAACGTGTCTTTCACTCAATAACTAGAGACATACCTCACCCACCGTCACTCCTTCTCAACGTATAAGGTCCCTAAACAAAGTCAGACGTCTCAACGAGATTCGTCCTTCTCCGGGTACTATTTAACGTTGCAGAAGTTGGAGGAGATAATTAGGTAAACACCACAGTATCGTCGTCCGGTCCCCTGTTTATAATCGAAATATAGTGGAACGACTCCTTGTCGTAACATTCACGAACTCAGAAAGGGTCACTTTGACCGAAAGTTTAAGACCCCGACCTCTTCTGATAACGCTCAGGAAAAAATTTTTAATAAAATAAAATAAAAACATGAAATGTTATGACATAACCAAAACGGTATGTAGTTGTACTTAGGCAGTACCCATATGAATTCAAGGGTGAGGACTTGGGGGGAGGGTGGAAGGAGGGGTATGATAGGAAGACCCAATAGAGTCACGTGGTCGGGGTTCGTAGGACATAGGACGTAGCTTGGATCTGACCGTTAAGCAAAGAATATACTATAATATGTACCAAGTTACGGTAAGAGGGTTTAGTAGGACGGGAGAGGGAGAGGGTGTCTCAGTTTTTCAAACAAGACATGTAGACACAGAGAAAACGACAGAGTGTATGTCCCAATAGCAATGGTAGAAAGATTTAAGGTACATATACACAATCATATGACATAACCACAAAAAGAAAGACCGAATGAAGTGAGACATATTAGTCGAGGTCAAAGTAGGTAGAGTAGTCTTGACTAAGTTTACTTAAGAAAAATTACCGACTCATTATGAGGTAACACATATACATGGTGTCGAAAGAATAGGTAAGTAGACGGCTACCTGTAGATCCAACGAAGGTACAGGACCGATAATATTTGTCACGACGCTACTTGTAACCCCATGTGCACAGAGAAAGATAAGATCAAAGGAACCACACATACGGGTCTTCACCCTAACGACCCAGTATTCCGTCTAGATAAACGTTAAAAAATTCCTTAGAGGTGTGACAAGAGGTATCACCGACATGATCAAACGTAAGGGTGGTTGTCACATTCTCCCAAGGGAAAAGAGGTGTGGGTGAGGTCGTAAATAACGAACATCTAAAAACCTAACATCGGTAAGACTGACCACACTTTACCATGGAGTAACACCAGAACTAAACGTAAAGAGATTATTACTCACTACAATTCGTAGAAGAGTACACAAACAATCGGTAGGCATACAGAAGAAACCTCTTTACAGATAAATCAAGAAACCGGGTAAAAAACTAACCCAGTAAATAAAAAGACCTTAACTCGACGTACTCAACGAACATATAAAAACTCTAATCAACAAACAGTCAACGAAGTAAACGATAATAAAAGAGGGTAAGGCTTCCGACAGAAAAGTGGAACGAATATCAAAGGAAACAACACGTCTTCGAAAATTCAAATTAATCTAGGGTAAACAAATAAAAACGAAAATAAAGGTCATAAGACTCTCCACCCAGTATCTCCTAGGACGACACTAAATACAGACTCTCACAAAACGGATACAAGAGGAGATCCTCAAAATATCAAAGACCTCCTTAGTTGGACGGACTGAAGTCCGAGATGATGTTTCGGTGTCAGTAGTTCTGTCATACCATGACCGTGTTTCTGTCTGTATATCTAGTTACCTTGTTTTATCTNTTCTGTCTTTATATCTAGTTACCTTGTTTTATCTTTCGGGCCTCTATTTAGGTGTGTGGATACCTGTGGAATATAAGTTGTTTCCTCCGTTCTTATATGTTACCTAATTTCTGTCAGAGAAATTGTTCACCACGACCCTTTTGACCTGTAGGTGAACATTTTCTTACTTTGATCTTGTGAAAGATTGTGGTATGTGTTTTTATTTGAGTTTTACCTAATTTCTAGATTTGCATTCTAGTCTTTGATATTTTGAGAGGATCTCCTTCTTGTATCCGTTTTGTGAGAGACTGTATTTAGTGTCGTCCTAGGAGATACTGGGTAGAGGGTCTTATAACTCTCAGGAAACTTGACGTACTCTAGGTTGGTCAGGTAGGATTTCCTTTAGTCGGGACTTATAAGTAACCTTCCTGACTACGACTTCGACTTTGAAGTTATGAAACTGGTGGACTACGTTTCTTGACTGAGCAACCTTTTATGGGACTACGACCCTTTCTAACTTCCGTCCTCTTCCCCTGTTGTCTCCTACCCTACCAACCTACCGTAGTGGTTGAGTTACCTGTACCTAAACTCACTTGACGCCCTCTACTACTTCCTGTCCCTTTCGACTACACAACGTCAGGTACCCCAACGTCTCAGTCCGTACTGAATCACTTACTTGTTGTTGTTGTTGAAACTTTTAAATAGAAGTTTTTAGATTACAGATTTATTACGATACCTTAGTAAGGGTTACATGTCTCGACTTGGAAGGTCTTGTCTCATCATAAAGGAGATAAATCCAAAAAAAAAAAGTATAGTTCTTTAACAAAGTTATAGTCCTATACTAAACCTGAGTCTCATCGGATAAACCCTCCAGATCCACATCCTATGTAACACCAATTTAAGTTATACTCAACTCAGTTATACTTTAAAATAGTTTATCAGTTGACCAGTTAGACAAGCTTACTTAGGTATGTGATCTCAGATTTTTTCTTACTTAGTCTTCGTTCGGGTCCAGACTCCGCAATTATCAAACCTCTCGAAAGAAATTCTTTTTCTTTACGTTGAAATTTAATCCATGTTTTTGTTTCTAAATAAATCTTACTCTTTAGTGTTCAATACGTAAAATCTTACGTAGTGTTTTAGGGTTTAGTAGTGTTTTAGGACTTTTTTCTTGTGAAAAATAATGAATGGAAGGACTACATGAAAACATTAACGATGTAAAAACCCAACGTAAGAGAAACGGAGAAGTTTACTGTTATTTAAAAATTTACAGTAGAACACATCTCTCATCTTTCTATTATCGAAAAAGAAATCGTACTAACTATTGTTTTAACTAAACATAATGATCATCAAATCTTTGTAAATAAAGTCAAATTTGGGAAATAACAACTACAATACTTTTATAAACCCTAAAGAGAGTCTAATTCCTTTTGGAGAAATTCGATACAAAACGAGTCAGTACAGGTTGAGAAACACCGGGGCAACTGACATCGGACGGTCCGAAGAGACAGGTAACCTAAAAGGTCCGTTGTTATGACCTCGTTCAACGACAAGGGGTGAGGTCCCATAGAAGGGCTGGGTCCCTAGCTTGGGTTCAGAGGACGCGAAGGACGGAACCGTCCTCCTAAGAAATGGTAATCGTGGTGGACCCCTCGGGAAAACATATACTTGAAATACTAAAGTCTGTAAACTTCAAAAAATCCGTCCTCCAAAGATTAGACCTTATAATAAACTAGACTGTTGTAAGTAATTCGTTACGTTTAACACAAAAAAACAAGCTGTTGTAAGTAGAGAGACATCGAAAAATTTAAAGACAAAACTCTGATGGACCACATTAAGAAAAGGAGTACAATTACTATAACTAGATGTTTAATATCAAAGGTACTAATATATTAATCATAAAACCACTATAACTTTGAAGTCAGTGACAAGTGAAAACCAAATATAAACTGAAGAAAAATTTTTAGTGAGAACGTAAAACCATAATAGGTATTAAGACTTTTTGTTTTTTCTTAGACTTTAATTTCATGTTTGTTCTCATCAAATTACATAAAATTTAACGAAGAGATAATATGACTCGATTTTCATAACATCAATTTACTTAGAATATAGTATATGGAACTGAAGAATCACTTATAAACGTGAACAAAGAAGTAAGAAAGTGACACGATTACTGTCATAAACACGACAAAGTAAATCTTGATGATCTCAAATAGTCCTGTTATACACTCTCTATAAGACTCAATATTAGATCATAGAACCTTATGTATTTTGTACATTGTCAACGTCCAAACGTGGTATGTTTGTGTCTGTAAGACCATTTAGGGTGATTTCTTAAGAGTAGTTTTTTCCCTTTTTATATACCACGTAAATATAAACATAGACAACGTATTGATTCATGTGGAAACTATCCTCTTCTGAAATCAAAACTAGTACGTAATTATTCTTACCTTAGAAAACATATTTTATAATATTTTTAATCTGAAACTAAAGGATGTAAAGTTCGGAATAAAGGGAAAGTGTTGGGTAGTCAAGACCACGACCCAGTTGGTATCCTGTACGATTGCAGTGTCGAATTGAAGAGTCGTACTTAAAGTCTAGTACTACGACCCATCCAACCATGTCACCTGACAATTCTCATAAAGGTGTATCCCTACTCATTGTCGAATTGTCTTTACTGAGTTTCACTATAATTATTTAGGATAATTTGAGTTGAGTCACACAGGGATTAAATTGAACAATCGGTTTTGGGTTTCACTACACACACACACACGTGATAGTCAGTACAGGTTGAGAAACACTGGGACACCTGTCACAAACATGAAACAAGTACCTGAAGAGGTCGCTTCTTATGACTTCACCCATCAGTAAGGGAAGAGGTCACCTAAATGGACTGGGTCCCTAACTTGGGCCCAGAGGACTCAGAGGACGTAACGTCCGTCTAAGAACTGACGACTCGGTGATCCCTTCCGGTTTCACTAAGTATCAATATGGTTTTAGCGGACTATATCCTCTTTTATCTACCCTTTAGTCTCACCTTTCTCTGACAGTAGATTTGGTAACGTTAAATTTATAGAGAACAAACGTTTAAAAACTTTTATACAGTAGTGTACACCGATCCAGAAGAGAGTCCCCGGGTATTCAACGTTCGGCGTAATCAGAGTGTTCTTTGGAATAAACCCCCTCTAGACAGAGACAGAGACCGACAACGAGAGAAACAGCCAAAGGAAAATACGGAGAATGTAAAGTCTCACACTAAAGTACGGAAGTTAAGCTCTCTGTTGTGACCGGACAAAGTCCTTTCCTTCCGGTACTTTGTCAACAGACACAAACCGTGTTTGGATTCTGAGGAGTACAAAAGTTCCCCGTCGTTGAAGGGTATACGATTCACGGAGAATCAACACAAGTAGTCAAGAAGGATCGTAAAAGACATCCTTCGTTCCGAGTTATGATGGTGTCACCTCTTCGTCACTTCGTGTCAGTCCGATTTATCTATAGGGTCCAAATATACCACGAAATTACCTTTACGACATTCATCGAAAAAAAAAAAAAAATCAGACCCTGAAGGGTCTCGGAAACTCTACGATTACACTTGTGCTTTGCACGAAATTCTTTCTTCTCCCATCCGTTGTAAAGGATGTAAACAAAGTAGTTCTTAGAAAAAGAAAAAAAAATTTTAATAGACGTTCCAGAGGACATCTTAACTGGAACACCTTTTTGTGTCACGAACATAAAGGTAAAAGGTAATCCATGATGGGAGTCCCCGAGGGGACCACCGAGTCTACCATTTTTAGGTGGACGTTACGTCCCCTGGACCCAAACTAGAAACCAACCCTTCTAGGGGACCTCTTCCCTTACCGTTGGGTGAGGTCATAAGAACGGACCTCTTAAGGTACCTGTCTCCTCGGACCACCCGATGTCAAGTACCCCAGTGTTTCTCAACCTGTGTTGACTTACCGATTGTGTGGATGGGAGATCCATTCCTTAATTCTGTCCATAAGGAGACGAACTTGGTGAGTTCTCACGTGTATTTTATTCGTGAATAACAAGTTAATGATATATCAAAGGTAATTTATAGTAAATTTATAGTTAATTCATCGGACAGTGTCTAATTTTAAAGTCTTACAATATAAGTCCTCTTTTGAGTGTCCAGTATCTGAGAAAATAAAGTATCTACGGGTTCACCTCAACATCGGAAGTGAGTAAGTAAGTAAATAAATTGTTATAAATAACTCAACACTTCTAGATTCTGGTTCAAACGCGTGTCCGTCACCACCAAATCAACGATTCAGCACAGGTAGAGGACGCTAGGTTACCTGACATCGGACGATCCGAGGAGACAGGTACCCTAAAAGGTCCGTTGTCACGACCTCACCAAACGGTAAAGGAAAAGGTCTCGTCGAAGGGTTGGAACCCTGACTTGGGTCCAGAGGACGTGACGTCTGTCTAAAAAATGACTACCTCGATGGTCCCTTCAGGAAGGGTACCCGTCCATCGATGTTGAAGTAGTGTCGACAGTGGACCTTTTGTCGTTAAAATTCTACGGTAGTTAATCTTTTAAATAAAGTTAAAGTCTCTATAGCTTATACACCCCCATTTACCCACATGGGAAAACCTACTTTATACCAATAATGTCTTTGTCTTCCACCGTTTCGGTACATTACGAAGGATTAAGATACCTCGTTCCCCTCCTTACAACCGGTCTCGTGTGAACTGAGGGATTAAGATTCACTTGAGACCGTGAGTCTCAACCCTCGACGACTCCTTCTCGGAGAAATCCCTTACTCACATACTGATGTCTGTTGAAAAGAGGGGACTTTCTCGTCCAAGAACAGTAACGACGACAACTAAATATTATTGTCGTATTTAACACTGTTTCTTTCTAGTGGTCACTGGAGTGTTAGGATTATACTAATGAAACTAAAAAAAACACGAGGTAAGATTACAAATGGAGATACGTAAAAATCAAAAGCATTAACAGTGGTATTATTACTCACGTAGTAGAATACAAAAGTGACTTATACTATAGTTATAACATATTAATATTAAAATACCGACACATTATAAGGTAACCGAATATGTGTTATTAAATAAATTTGTAAGAAATAACGAAATGTAAGTCTAACGAAGACGACGAAATGATAAAATCTACCTCGACGTTTATTGTAATTACACGGGAATCAAAAAGGAAGATAACACACTGAAGGAATCCTTTTTAAGAGTCCTCACCTTATAAACCTAGATTCTCTTACTATGTAAAAATATCGGGAACATATTTAACGGTAGTATTCTTTTCGTGGTTATTTTAAAGTCACCGTTAAAGAGGAACTTCTAAGACATCCTGTCCCCTAACAAATTTGATGAAACACTACGAACAGAAGAGGTAAAAGACCTAACACATACAGAAACCTCCGTACCGAATTCTTCTCTCCCTCTTTGTCTACTTTATGTACTGAGACCGAATCAATGATCTATGAGGGGTCGAAAGAATGTCGGACCTTCGGTACCAAGTCAAGAAGGGAGACGATAAGATCGAAAGAGACGAAACGTGTTGACCTTTCCGAGATGCCCCGAGTGACTTCGTTACTCGCGTTCAAACTCATCCGAGACCCTCAACCACTACCTGTCCCTTCAGACCACACGACGTCAGGTACCCCAACGTTTCTGAACCTGTACTGACTTGACTTGACTTCCCCGAGACTCAATTCTCCTTAGTCCGTAACAATCCATCCTGTACCTCGTCCTAAGGAAAACTTAGGAAATCATAACCTATCTTTTTCCGTTTGAAACAAAATCTTCACACCGAACCGAAGACAACACCGAGTCGACCATTTCTTAGACGGACGATACGTCCTCTTGACCCAAGCTAGGAACCCAACCCTTCTAGGGGACCTCTTCCCTTACCGATGGGTGAGGTCACAGGACCAGATCTTTTAGGGTACCTGACATATATCAGGTACCCCAACGTTTCTCAGTCTGTACTGACTCGTTGAAAGAAACCAATATTTTATTAAACGGATTAATGATCTGTAGCTCTAACTGTTGTAGGGTACCTCTCGTGTACCCCACCTTCTACCTCCCACGTCATTCCTTTTCGTCCCATGTGAATCGTTTTCTTCGCCTTCCCTAAGACTCGTTTGGGTTGTCTACCAGTAATTTCCCACCAAGATTTACGGTCATTCTAAGTGACTTCTCTACTTCACCCGGAGGAGTCGTAAAAGAAAAGCTAGACGAAAGGTAATGGAAGGTACATTAGACTGTAAAACTCAGTACACGAATCTTCCGATGTAATTCACACATGAGAGAGAACACGTATTCATTCAAATTCGACTCTAGTTCCCTTTACTTTCGGTAATAGAGAAAGATCACACACCTTACTAAATGAACAAAAAGACTTTCGGAGTTAATCACCCGAAACTACCTTACCCTAAGTACAGGTGTAGTTTGAAGTAAGATGTTGGTACATTCCCATAGGTTACCAGAGATGGGGACTTTATTAATATTAATAGAACAGAGTTGTAGACGTATTAATTGTCTCTATAGATGACTCTGGAGATTAGAGTTACCTAAAAAAAGAACTCCCTTTGAATCAACGATAACTTAGAAATGAACGTGAATACGAATTTACACCTACGTAATCTGGTTTACTGAGGAGAGAGTTAAAAGGGACTCCTGAGTACTAGAACATCAAATGGTTCATCGTCCAAAAGGTAAACTTACTTGAAGGGATAAGAAAGTCATCATTCGAAGTATAAAGGAATTATTCAGAACTAATATCCTGAGTAATCGGTGAACATTCGTTGAAGCTCAAAGAAATAAGATCGTCGTCTGACTATTTTACATTTTTCTCCGTGTAAGAGACTTCAATGACTGAAAGTTTATGTATCGGATGAGATGAAAAGTACACTAGTACTACTTCTAAACCGAATTTCTTACTAATAAGATATTGGACTCCTTTCTTTTTTTTAACCACACAGAACCCTTATCTACAGACTAGACACCTATATGTCCTTGTGAGGTCAACAACTGTCATAATAGACCTCAACTTAAATAGACAAGTAGGGAAGGAGGGAGAGTAGAGAGAGAAGGAAGAGGGACAGAAAAGGGAAGGAGAGGTAGAAAAGAAGGAAAGAAAGAAAGTAACCTCATTACTTGTCAAGTGTTTGACTCGACGGAAGTTACCCAAGTGTTACTCTTGGTAACAGACTGTGTCACCGTAATGTGGGGTAATGGGTTCTTTTTATTATGAAGTATAGTTTCACTCCGTAAAAGGGAGTCGAGTACCTAGTCAACTATAAATACATTTAGAGTCAAATTTTTAATCGGTATTAATTTTTATGTTTAAGACTCTTTTTAGAAGGTATTTCCCGACGGGTACCTTTTTTCTCTATTAAATGGTTACAAAAAGTAATTCTAATTTACTTTTCCTTTTCTACCGTATTCCTTCTATCTAAAGGGAAGTTAAACCCTTAACAAAGAGAAAAACTTCTGTATCGCTTAGTCGGTTCGAGTTTAAAAGTGACACGATTTTACTTCTTTTTTCACATATTTCACGAGAGAGTGAATGGAGATACTGTTAACAGGAAAAGACCTCTCGTTGGTCGGACAGGACTCAATTATTCAGACGAACCATCTACCCGGACTCTCGAACGACGACTGTGTAGAGACGGTAGAGGGTAATTGATGACTAAGAAGTCTCCCCAATATGGGTACACAAAAAAATTTATGAGAACTCGAGTCGACAAACGTACAACCCAGGAAGGACTCTGTCCGTGTGTGAAATGATCGTAACATTTTTTCAAAATAAAATACAAAAAATGACTGTCAAAGGTGAAGGTGATGTATCCTAAAACACCTGAGAGGACCCTTAGATTGATAGTTTTTATATTAATTGTATTAATTGTAACAAATAAAGGTTGATCGTGTCACGAATTTCAAGTTGATTATAAACAACTTACTTAAAATTTTTAGGGTTTATTGTCTATTCTTTAACTTAATATTCTGATATAAGGAGGGTATTTAAATAGGTTTACTAATCTAGTTTTTGTTACAAAACTACCTGGAATTCAAACTCATAATGTTTAGTTCTTAATTTACTAGTTTAAATACCATTTTCGATCAAAATAAATAAACTATGGTTTTATAGTGTGTAATAAATACCTCAAGAATTATATTTCAATTTCTGTGTATAAGTAGTGACGATTATTGATACCGATAGTGAAATTAATCGAAACCACTGTATGTAAATATTTATCATGAATATCTTAATTTATACAATTGTAGATGTTCCCCCAGAACTTATAAGATCGTCTATTAAAGTAATGAAACATCTATTATTACATATTGATTTTATAGAACTCTCAAATGGTAAACGACCTGTGGTGTTATAAGTAAATATAATGGAACAAATCGGGAGTGTTTCTGTGACTCTGTCTCTTTATCTGGACGTCCAATTTTGGTTAATAAATTCCAATATCTCGTCTTAGTAAATTATTCTTTGTCCTCTCAATTCAGTTTCAAAAGGACACTCTGAGAGGTATGAGACGACTTACAACAACGACAAATCACCGATTCAACATAGGTTGAGAAAACACTGAGGTACTTGACCTCGGGTGGTCCGAAGAAACAGGTATCCTAATAGGACCATTCTTATTACCTCACCCAATGGTAAAGGAGAAGGTCCCTTAGCAAGGTTGGGTCCCTTACCTGGACTCAGAGGACGTAACCGTCCACCTAAGAAATTAGTGAGTGGACCCTTCAGGTGTTATAACTCATGTACATAAAAATCGTCTATGATTTAATAAAGACATACCACCGCAGAGACTTTTGAGATTGGGATTGAGGTAAGATAGGAAATAACAGTTGGACCCCGGATTTTATTAATTTTAAGAAAACTAACTTTGTTTATCAGTACTTTTTAGTATCCATTAATTCAAAATTTTATTTTCTTTCTCACCTAGGGTACTAACTGTACCTAACAGTTCCCCACTATTCCGGGAATTCTTAGATCCTACCTACGAGATTGCTTCCAATATTGTTTACTAATACTCGTTCTCCGAAGTCAAGTCAAATAGTCCTGTCTTAAACAGAGGGATCCTACGTACATCAAAAGACAGATGTATTTGGTAGATGTATAATCAACCGTGGTGGTTCCACTTTGAAATATCGAAACTAAAGTATCATTAACGTAGATTGTTCTAGACGACTCTGTATTTGTCGCTACGTGTATTTTTAATTCCAATTACTGTAAATTAAATTTAGATTTTATATCGTGATTTAAATTTTATTACCAACTGATAAGAAAGTGTCCTTTGATCCAACGAGAAAATACTACTAAAAGTAAACACCCAAAATACCGACATTGAATCCTACTGACGACTGTGTCCAGGTACGAGTGGTCGTCCGAAAATGGTAATTTGTCTTTATTTCTTACTTATCTTTACGTTACGTACATAAGATAAAATAAAATATATAAACAAAGTAAACTTTAAATTTTACACTTATTTCGTGTGAGTGTCTTCTTTTAATCGTTTTTGTAACTAACTGTCGAATGAATATCGTAGTCCGAAAAATAACCTTTTTTCATACGTGTCAATCAATAAATTTATACAAATGAATGATTTAATAAAAGTAAGAGATGATGGTACCGATTGTCAATGTATAATGTGTATAAAATAACTTGTTTGTACCCTACGATTAATGTAAAGAATAATAAACCTCTTTATCTTATAATTTTTAATTTCTGAAAAAGCTTCATCGGAGAACCTCATTTTTTGAGACTGACTACGGACACTTTAATGAACATGTAATTCTATGTCGAGTGTATTTTATATGTACGATGTTTATCGTGTAAGAAAGGGAAGGAAAGACCCTCCATTTATCGTTCTAGTCTTTTTCGTCTTTCGACCAATTTTCGAGTTGAAGAAGGGAGTGAACAAAATATAAGTAACATAAGTAAATAAATAACTTCATGTAATATAACTACGACCACTATCACACTTGTTCTATCCTTTTCGAGGTCAGGAGTTCCGACATATATAACAGTGGGACGAATAAATTGAATATACGTCTCATGTAGTACACTTTACCACCCGACCTACTTCGTGTTCAACCTTAGTCTAACGACCCTTTTTGTCGTTATTGGAGTCTACACGTCTACTATGGTGGGAATACAATCTTTCGCTTCTTCTTGATTTCTCGGAAAACTACTTTCATTTTCTCCTCTCACTTTTACAACCGAATTTTGAGTTGTAAGTCTTTTGATTCTAGTACCGTAGACCAAGGTAGTGAAGTACCGTTTATCTACCCCTTTGTTACTTTTGTCACTCTCTCAAATAAAAGAACCAGAGGGTTTAGTGACGTCTACCACTGACGTCGGTACTTTAAATTTCTGCGAACGAAGAACCTTCTTTTCGATACTGGGTAGATCTGTCGAATAATTTTTCGTCTCTATAATGAAATGGTTTTTTCAGGTAGGTCAGTTTCGATGACCAAAAAGGTCATCAGTACATACCTACACTCTCAACCTGATATTTCTTTCGACTCACGACTTCTCAACTACAAAAACTTGACACCACAACCTCTTCTGAGAACTCTCAGGGAACCTGTCGTTCCTCTAGGTCGGTCAGGTAGAATTTCCTTTAGTTGGGACTTATAAGGACTTATAAGTAACCTTATAAGTGACTTTGAGGTTATGAAACCCGTGGACTACACTTCTTGACTGAGTAACCTTTCTGGGACTAAACCCTTTCTAACTTCCGCCCTCCTCTTCCTCTGCTGTCTCCTAGTCTACCAACCTACCGTAGTGACTGTGTTACCTGTACTCAATCATTTGAGGTCCTCAACCGTTACCTGTCCCTTCGGACCGCACGACGTCAGATACCCCAACGTTTATCAGTCTGTACTGACTCGTTGACTTAACTTAACTTGACTTCGTTACCATTCAAAGTGTCACTGATTATCCCTGTTTTGGGGTCTACCCATACCGTTTTTCTACTAGTTTCCCCTGACTTATTCATCAATCTGATTATCCGCTTAACCTCCTTTTCCATCACATTATACTGACCTCATACTTCTGAATTTTTACACGTCTCCCACTCACCGTTGGTCTATCTGTTTAACCAAAAGATCCAGTACACTTCTTAAAAGTCGTTAGGCTGAAACCCCGTATATAGGTTTTCTCAACTTTAGACTTAGAGTTCCTCATAGACATGAAGGTACAAGTAACGTCGTAATGACTGTTATCGGTTCGGTCCCTTCGTTAGATTCACAGGTAGTTGTCTACTTACTTAAATTTTTTTACATCTGTTACAACACTCCATTAATAGGAGGTCAAATTTTTTGACACCGTACACGTATGTTGCCTTAGATTGAATCGGACTTTTTTCTACCTTTAGGAGGGTAAACGGTGTAACCCCTACCTAGTAGTCCTGTAGTACGATTCACTTTATTCGGTCTATGTCTTTCTGTTTATGACGAACTAAAGTGGATATACTCCTGAGATTTTATCAGTTTGTGCATCTTCATCTCCCATCTTACCACTAACGGTCCCTCATCCCGTCCCTTACCCGTTTACCCTTTTACAACCAGTTTTCTATGTAACAAAGGTGAAACGTTTTATCAAAGACTACTCGATGACATGTATTATCCCGAGTACTACTTATTAAAACATAACCTACGATTCTCTCGTCTAGAATACAATTCACGAGAATGATGTTTTCCCTTTTCTTTGGGGAGTTATATATTCCCCCGTTCACCTTTGAAAACCCATTCGAACACCGTAACTATTACTACCCTCAAAGTCCCTACATAACAACAACAACAAATCAACGATTCAGTATAGACTGAGAAACACTAGGGTCCTTGACATCGGGTAGTCGGAGGTCCGTTCTTATGACCTCACCCAACTGTAAAGAAAGAGGTCCCGTAGAAGACTGGGTCCCTAACTTGGGTAAAGAAAAAGTCACTCGGGGGACCCTTTGAATAGAGGTTTGAGTGTTCAACACATGTAATTGATAGATATCGAAAGACATACAGTTAGTAAGGAGTTATTTTGACAATTTTTTCCTCTCTTAATTTTTTAAAAATGGAAATTCGAGATTGGCTTTCCTTCGTTGAGGTCCTAAGAAGTCACAGTCCCTCATACTTACTCTCCTCTTCTGTTGGTAACGAAGAATCAAGGAAATATTTCACAGGATCTCACCCTTAGGTAAACATTTCTATTCTCACCAGTGTCAAGTCTTTAGAAATTATTTGTCAATACATTTAATGGAACACTCTACCTTATGGAATGAGTAATGTAAATGTAAAGGTCCAATGAAACGTAAACCAGGGATTCTTGTACCTATTTTGTCGTAACAGTGACCGAGTTTCTTCACTCAAAGACCCTAACCTCGTAAGACTCATAAAATCTAGACTAAATCTTATCTATAAACGTCCTCAAAAGGGATGTCAAAGAAGTCAGAAAGTTATAAGAACGAGTTTTTATACTGGACTCTCATCTGTATTTCATACAAACAAAAACAACTATTGAGGTTTAAGCCGACGGGTAATAGGACAGGAAACCGGCATTCTACGAACACGTCTGTTTACATTTCCTCAAGTAACAATCATAGACGAGTCCTTATCTTTCAACTCCTAAATACTCTTAATGATACTGGAGTTGATATGGTCTCCCGATATATACAAACTCAAACGTCGTCTTAAGAGTAAGAAAGTTTTCATGAGGACTTGTCTCTTTCTACGGAAACAAAATTTTGTAATGGACTGTAATATGGACCTTTTTTTAAACTTCGTTAAAGACTATTTTTATTGACAGTAATGAAATCTTTAATAAAGTCAAGTCAAGTCAAGTCAGTGAGTCAGCACAGACTGAGAAACACTGGGGCACTTGGTGTCGTGTGGTCCGGAGGGACAGGTAGTGGTTGAGGGCCTCAGGTGGGTTTGGGTACAGGTAACTCAGCCACTACGATAGGTCGGTAGAGTAGGAGACAGTAGGGAAAGAAGAGGACGGGAGTTAGAAAGGGTCGTAGTCCCAGAAAAGTTTACTCAGTCGAGAAACGTAGTCCACCGGTTTCATAACCACAAAGTCGAAGTTGTAGTCAGGAAGGTTACTTGTGGGTCCTGACTAAAGAAAATCCTACCTGACCAACCTAGAGGAACGTCAGGTGCACTGAGAGTTCTCAGAAGAGGTTGTGGTGTCAAGTTTTCGTAGTTAAGAAGTCACGAGTCGAAAGAAATATCAGGTTGAGAGTGTAGGTATGTGCTGGTGACCTTTTTGATACCGGAACTGATCTGTCTGGAAACAACCGTTTCACTACAGAGAGGAAAACTTATACGACAGATCCAACCAGTATTGAAAGGAAGGTTCCTCATTCGCAGAAAATTAAAGTACCGACGTTAGTGGTAGACGTCACTAAAACCTCGGGGGTTTTTATTTCAGACTGTGACAAAGGGGTAGATAAAGGGTACTTCACTACCCTGGCTTACGGTACTAGAAGCAAAAGACTTACAACTCGAAATTCGGTTGAAAAAGTGAGAGGTGAAAGTGAAAGTAGTTCTCCGAAAAATCAAGGAGAAGTGAAAGACGGTAATCCCACCACAGTAGACGTATAGACTCCAATAACTCTAAAGAGGGCCATTAGAACTAAGGTCGAACACAAAAAAGGTCAGGTCGCAAAGAGTACTACATGAGACGTATCTTCAATTTATTCGTCCCACTGTTATATGTCGGAACTGTATGAGGAAAAAGATAAACCTTGGTCAGACAACAAGGTCCAGGTCAAGATTGACAACGAAGGACTGGACGTATGTCCAAAGAGGTCTCCGTCCAGTCTACCAGACCATAAGGTAGAAAGTCTTAAAAGGTGTCAAACAACACTAGGTGTACCGGTTTCCGAAACCGTATCAGTTATTTCGTCTTTATCTACAAAACGACCTTGAGAGAACGAAAAAGGTACTAGGTCGTCTACAACCGTTAAACTAGAGACCAAGGAGACGGAAAAGATTTTGGTCGGACTTGTAGACTTTCAAGTACCAAGTGCATAACGTTTTCGGACCGAACCTCTTAAAATTCGTAATGCAATGAACGCACATTAACACGTCATCAAACTCGTAAGAAACCGTAACGGAAAGAAACCCTAACCTTACTTTTGAGTGGAAAAGGTCAGGATACCGGTGACGACTCAAAAGGTTTAAACGACCGTATAACTTACGTCGTGAAAGTGTCGTAGTAGAAAGTCCTAAACTTTATGGAGTTCCCCATGGCATAAATTCAGGTAATCGAAGACATATATTTAATCAGGAGGTTCTCAGGACTTTTAATCCATAAAGTTCATAGAAGTGAAATCACCGGTCTGAACTCTAGACTCTCCATTCCAACGACCTCCTGTGTTTTGATTATTCATGACCTCTACACGAAATTTGAGTCCAACGGACGAAGTGTTCCCACACGACAAAAGTGACGATACCTGATGGAGGTTTCCCAAATAAATTATAAATAATACAATGAATGTACCTGATCAATAAAACACCAAGTGTTTGGATACGGGTCTCCAGTATTCTTTTTACTCCGTCTCATCATTTAATAACTATGTAAACGAAACTCTTTTATAATAAACGATAGAACCTCGTCTAAAATGACATCGAGTTGACCTACTCGCTTTCTATCTTAGTCACCCATTACCCGAAGAGCACACATGAGTTAGTGAAGTCATCACACCCTGAGAAGCGCTGGGGTACCTGACATCAGGTGGTCGAGGAGACAGGTACTGTAAAGGGTCCGTTCTTATGATATTACCCAACGGTAAAGGAGGAGGTCCCCTAGAAGGGATGGGTCCCCAACTTGGACTCAGAGAACGGAACGTCCGTCTAACAAATAGATGACTCGGAGGACCTTTCGGGAAGTATGAGACAAATTTTTCACCAGAAAATATCTTCTCGTTTCAGAAGTACGAACAAATAAACCAATAGTAAACAGAATTTTATCGATATGGATTTACTCCTCCTAATTACTTTCAGGTCCGGAGAGAGGAGAGAGATCTCAAAATAAGTTTGTACTAACTATTATTTATTCTTTACCATTATTATATGTCTTAATAAGGACCCTTACACAAAGGAATCTTTCTGATCGTGAAGAGTTTAATAAAAAACGACTTCTGATCACAAAACAATCTACAATTATTACCAAGACGGTCCCCGAAGGGACCACCAGTTCACCAATTCTGAGACACGAAGATGTCGTCACCCACTCTCAAGTTAGGGACCGGTTCCTTCAAGGGGGTACGGTGAGTCGCACCGGTTTTTTAATTTTTTTTTTTTTTTTCTAGACGGTTTTTTATCGACCAGGGTACCACTTTATTTACACCTTCTAAACTCTACTATGTGACAGATTAAACTAGCAATATTAACCCAAAGAATCTTCGAAATTGTACCATTTCGTAGACTGATGTTACACCCTCTGGGTCCAAACTAGGGACCCAACCCTTCTAGGAGACCTCTTCCTTTATCGTTGGGTGAGGTCATGAGAACGGACCTTTTAGGGTAACTGTCTCCTCGTACCATCCGATATCAGGTACCCCAACGTTTGTCAACCTGTGCTGACTCGCTGAAGTGAGTGAATATTAGTGATATAGGACATCGGAAGGGTTTGGGTGAATTACCCTTAGAGACCCTCACTCTGAGTTCGTAATCATAAAAATTCAAAAGGACCACTCCGACCGTACGTCTTTACGATGACATTACTTTGATGAAAAAAAAAAAAAAAATCACGTATGCGAGTCCGATCTCCGGTTAACAAAAGTAAGGGGGTTAATAAACAGTGTTACCTCCCTTTTACTACTATTTGTTGTGTTTCATCTTTCCGAAAACATCAAGCAGTATCTAAGTCAAGAAATAATTTACTTACAGTTAAAACTAATCTGTTTGTGGAATACTTAGTGATCGTTACCCTCTTGTCTACCTCGATGTTCTCCTTTCCTTTACTACCCTTTTATTCGGTTGAGGGGGACATATAGAGCCTAAAGACAAGTGTCACGAAGGCGAAGAGGTCTCCGTCGTCGGTCCTGGTGGCGGCCTTGCGTCCCGCGAACCGATGGGACGGGCGAGACGGTGGGTCCCGTGGACAAAGACGTCGGGATTCCTCCCGACTCCAGACTTAGAGAGGAAAATAGAAAAATGAAATCAGACGACCAAGACTGTCTCCGAAGTCTAGGATAATTTACTTAAGAACGAGAGAAAATCGGGTAAGGCATACAGACTTTACATCACTTTATGCAAATAATTTCTAAACCTGACCGAACAGGAAGAATTAAGGAGGGCACCTCGGGTCACAGAGACCCCGTCTCTACCTGGTCCTCTCTTGGGGGGAGGGAGGGTAAGGGACCCGAACGAGTGGAGAGGTCGGTTTACAGGACGAAGACAAAGTCCGAGAGACGGAGCCGCCCACCGCCAGGGGAGGGACGTTAAGGTACCAAAGTGAAACGGAAACACGAAAACGTGTCCACCGAGAGAGGAAGAACGTTCGTGAAGAAAACATGACAGACCGACTAAGGATAAACTATACAAGAAGTGTAGACCTGAACCCCTGGTGTAAAGGACCGTCACAGGCGTAGGAGAGAATATCTACGTAGACCCAGTTCCCGGGGAGTACAGACGATGTCTATCATGGGGGATTGACCATAATTCACCATTAGATGCACCGACCGAACATCTCAGGAACTCTCGTTCCAGACTCAAAACAAAGGGACCTCATCCTTTACCGTTGGGTGACGTCATAAGAATGGGTCTTTTAAGGTACTTCTCTCCTCGGACCACCCTATGTCATGTACCTCAGAGTCTCTCAACCTGTGTTGAATATCTGATTTTTTGTTTCTGTTGTTAATGAAATACTATCAAACATTTTTGATAGTACTTAAAATACAAGGGTTTTCCTGATATTCGAAAAGTATCTAATAGACATAAGATGAAGGTTGAAACCCATCAGAAACTTACCGACATATTGAGTCTACTACATCTGTAATAGTCCAGATATAAAATCGAATAAGACAAGTGGATGTTCATATGAAAGTAACACGGGAGAAAATACTAAGGTCGTTAATTGAAAGACGAACGGCTATAGAAGTAAGTAAGAAATAAAAGTATTTAATTGAAGAAGTAAATTATATATAAGTGACTCATGGAGAAGATCCATGGTCCCTATGTTGTCACTTATTTTGTCTTTTTTTAGGACGGGATCACCCGCCTCCGTCTTTCCTTAGTTCCATTCGTTCACTGTATGTAGCCTAGACACGACACTATACGTCCGTCCAAAAAAAACAAACAAACAAACAAACAAAAAATGGTGATCACGGTTACCATTGTTTCTATGACCTCTTTTATCTATATTACCTTCCTCCTATCTCTTCCAACTCCCTCAACCTTAAATTCTATCCTTTTGGAGTGACTAATTTTTCCCCGGAAAGTCGTCGTAGGATTCCCTTACTTAGAGCACCCATAGTCCCCTTCTTTCAAGGTCTCTCTCCTCTTCCGCCTACGGCTCCGAGACTACCCTCACACGATTCACACAACCTCCCTGTCTTACGACAGTCACACCAACCTCGGTCGTTTCCCCTTCTCGACACCCTCTCCCTCGACCTTCCCACTACCCCCACTTGTCTTTGACATCCCAGACCTCCAGAACTATCCTTGAACCGGACAAGTAGTCTTGGAACAAACCCATAGGTCACATCTTGGTTACGGTAAATCACGTAACCTCCTATATTTCTGTTTCACAGTCTAAGACAGGAACCACTCAAGTCTAAGATAGTACACCCCCTTCGGGGTCAAACCCACTCTTCGTAGAGTCTAGGGTTCATGTCTTCGAGTCACGACTGAGATTGTATGACAACAATACTCACATTTGATTATATGAGGGGTGAGGGGACGGCCGTTTTACATACACGAGCACACGAGTCAACATAGACTGACAAGCACTGAAGTACCTGATATCGGGTGGTCCAAGGAGACAGGTACCCTAAAGGATCCGTTCGTATGACCTCACCCAACGGTAAAGGAAGAAGTCTCCTAGAAGGGTTGTGTCTGTAGAGGACGTCGAGAACGTTACGTCCCCTTAAGAAATGGGCGACTCGGTAGTCCCTTTGGACCGTTTTACATATGTCTAAAGTAGACACGTACGAGACCTGGATCGTCGACATATAGACCTAAGAAAAGGGACCTATTTATACTTTATTTGTTTCGACATATTCATTCATGTAAATATTATCACTTTTTAATTAATAAGTCGTACTCGAATCCGTCCACTTAACACTGTATCAGTTAATTCCCTTATAAAATATTAATAAGTTTTACTACAACTTTAATAACTATGTCTTTCTACTAGTACTATATGTCAATTCACCTTATTTCAATATTTTATCGTATGTTTCCTCCTTAGACAAAAATATTGTATGATATTCACACACTAGACACATAGTACCTTAGATCTACTTATACTTGGTTCGACAATTGTCATGATTAGATCCGGATAACCTTTAACCCCCCTAAAAATGAACGAAGTGAAGTGGAGAGAAAAACCATACTACTTTAGTCACCCTTTTGTAAAGATACCGTTAGTCTTTTAATAACGAAGTGAAAAATTTTTCCTTTCTTTCACTATTCAAGAATCAGGTACTACTTGGGACTCCGGTCTTTCGTAAGACGAAAAGTGGACTAGGGGGAGTAGGGTACCCCACCTAAAGACCCAAGGGTGTATTTTTCCGAATGAACCAAAACAGTTAAATGAAAGAACAGACGGTTTGATCCCGTCCAGATTCCTGGGTGGGGAGACTGACAGTGAAGAAGACGTTAAACAATAAAAACAAGTCAGAGCGTCAGCACAGACTGAGACACTGGGGTACCTGACATCGGGTCGTCCGAGGAGACAGACACCCCTAAAAGGTCCGTTCTTATGATCTCACCCAACGAAACGGGAGGAGGTTCCCTAGAAGGGTCGAGTCCCTGACTTAGACACAGAGAATAACGGGAACGTAACACTCCTTCCAAGGAATAGTGAGAACGGTGGACCCTTCGGAGTGAAGGAATATGGGAAGGCGTTTGACGAAAACTGTAGTCACAGAGGTTTGACTTTTGTTCTTTACTTTTATGGTGTTACCTTCTGTATAAATAGTTCTTTTCGTCGTATTAACTAATTGGACCGAACATACACGACACGGGTCAAACCCTGAGAAGTCAGGAACTAATCTTTTACAAAGACCCAGGGGTTCCTATGAATAATGAGTACGAACAATGAAGAACTTATAATGACTACGGATAAGTCCTAACCAAACTTCTCAAAGTTTTTTCATAACAGGACGGGGAACGGACAGGGGATATATCAGGACTGAGTCGACTCGTCTTTTTTTAATTATCTCAAGACTTTCTTGACTTGCTTTCGATATCAAAGGTCGGTCAGAGGAACCCCTCGACCTCTACGGACCCGACACCAAGCCTCCGTAATTAAGACGAACGAAACTGAACAGTTGACACAAACTAAAGAAAAAAAAAGGAGATAGTAACCCGTGAATTAACATCTTAAAACATATATTTCCTTCACAAGTCGTACATAACGGTAAAGGACGTACACGAATCCGTCGTTTACGACAGTTTTCGTGAGTCATATTATTGTTTTACCGAGAGTAGTTACTGAAAAAAAATAATACCTAAAGGATCGAGAGACTATCCGACATGGAAACTAAATCCTAAAGTTTTTCTTCAATTAGTACTTTCTTTCGAGACACACGACCCACTTAGGAGAACTTTCGTTAACGGAAAATATAGAGGTCCAAGAATTAGCGAGGAAGTCAGACGAGTCGACAAAATAAGAGAAAATACAAACCTAGTTGTACATTTATTGGCTCCTGCTACCGACTGAACTGAATTCCGTTTACATTACCTTTCCATCCTTACTTCAGGTCCGAGTCACCTCCTTCCTATTAAACCCTTTGTCTTCTCATCCTTCGACTAGGTAAACTAGTTTCCTACTGAAAAGTCCAGGGTTCAAAAACGTAGTCCTTATACCCTAAGAAGGTATAAGTCAGTGAGTCAGCACAGGCTGAGAAACGCTGGGGTACTTAGTGTCGTGTGGTCCGGAGGGACAGGTGGTCGTTGAGGGCCTTAAGTGAGTTTGAGTACAGGTAACTCAACCACCACGGTAGGTCGGTAGAGTGGGAGACAGCAGGGGAAGAGGAGGAAGGGCGTAAGGGAGGGTCGTAGTCTCAGAAAAGGTTACTCAGTCGAGAGGTGTCCTCCACCGGTTTCATAACCTCAAAGTCGAAATCGTAGTCAGGAAGGTCACTTGTGGGTCCTGACTAGAGGAAATCCTGCCTGACCAACCTAGAGGAACGTCAGGTTCCCTGAGAGTTCTCAGAAGAGGTTGTGGTGTCAAGTTTTCGTAGTTAAGAAACCGCGAGTCGAAAGAAGTGTCAGGTTGAGAGTGTAGGTATGTACTGGTGACCTTTT
The DNA here is from genome assembly GCA_006410555.1 of Capra ibex. Classification (NCBI taxonomy): domain Eukaryota; kingdom Metazoa; phylum Chordata; class Mammalia; order Artiodactyla; family Bovidae; genus Capra; species Capra ibex. Next base: position 13,745,086 of record SJYO01052474.1, on the reverse strand, counting down.
TGGTATTGGAACTGATCTACCTGGAAACAACCGTTTCATTATAGAGACCAAAAGTTATACGATGGATCCAACCAGTATTGAAAGGAAGGTTCCTCATTCACAGAAAATTAAAGTACCGATGTTAATGGTAGACGTCAGAAGGTATAATCGAAAGGGGTTTCACTCAAAGTCCCTTGTCACCAGGGCACTCCACAAGATCCTATCACAAGGTTCCAACCCATCCAAACCCTTCACGATACGTGACGTCGTTACGTGTGCTAGAAACCATCAAATGTTGTACCCAATTATAATAACCTAACCGGTCTCAAGTTTTAAAAGACATTATAGAATTCCTTTTTGTACTTATTTGAAAAACCGGTCGGTTTGTCGAGACTCTTCTGAACTGTATTTCAAAATAAAACAACGTATATCGTGAAAAAAGATTACATAAACGGATGACTTGAGAATCTTCTTAGTGAATATGGAGGACTCAAAATAGAAGGAAGAAAGGAAACCCTTTAACTTTCTAATTACTTATGAGACATTGACTCTAATTTTCTATATATGTGACCACGGGTTTCAATCCCGTTTTTCAATTATATAATTCCCTAGAAGATGAAATATAGATTAAAATACTTAGAAAGTAAATTTTTCTATGTATTTTGTTTATACTGTTCTACAATTGTCAACAATTAAAACCTTTCTTTAATACCTAATATGACGAAAAATCATATACGAGTTAAAGACCCTTTCAGTCAATTCCATGTACCCTTTACATTTACAGTCAACCCATATTCCGTAACGTCATTATTGGTAAGTAGACAAGTAAATAAGTTGTTTCCGAATAACTTATGAATTTTATATGGTACGTGCTAAGAGCCGTAAACACTATATGGTTATTTATTTATCTATTTCTAGAGACAGGAACTCCACGGTCTGATTTCAAATTAAGTTATTTATAAATACTTAACAACTCAGAACAAAGATTATTACAGACTCATTCTAAGATAGACTGACTGGGAAGACGTCTATTGTTGACATTTCAGATCTGTTTTTGTTCTGTTTTGATTTTTCGCTTTGGTTACCGGTCTTTCACGACCTCTCGTTGTTTTACGTCCCTCAAAGACTTCCCCTTAGTTGGGAATCTTTTTCTCCTACCGAGATCCATCAAGGATAACCATACCGAATATTTGACTCATTTCCGAAGTCAAACGGGATGTATTTATTACCGGAAAAAAAAAAAAAAAAAAATGAAACCACCTCCTGTAGTAGTGGTTTAAACCATCTAAAAATTTAGACTCTTCTAATCTTTTTGGATTCGTCTTACATATGTTTCTTTCGGTATGTTTTGTATCAGTTTGAAGTCTTTTAGTCACTAATTCTCTTTCAGAACTTCCATCGGTCTCTTTTAGTTGTCTGAAATATTTACACTTACTTTTAGGTTCAACAATAACTAGGGAATAATCTCATTTTACCTCAGATCTTATATAATCTTGTTTTTATGAATTCCTCGAGCTTTCCCTCTTGACAATTAGGTCTTAAAAGACAACTCTTTTTTATAGGAAGTTCTTATTTTCTTTTTACTGTAAAAATCCAGTTTGATTCTTATAAACAGTGGTCATATGGACTTGATCTTGGTATAACACAACTTTCTTCAAGAAGTTCGACTTTCCTTTACTATAGTCGATTTTTACAGGATAAAACTCTCAATAGTATTTCTATATCATTAGTTCTGTCGCATCACAACCACTTTCTTATCTGTGTAGTTAACCATATTATCTTATTTCTTGAGTCCTTATCTGGGTGTGTTTAAATCAGTCGACTAAAAACTGACTCTTCGTTTGTATTAAGTTACCTCTTTTCTACTCAATGTATTTATTCAAATAGTTTTGAGACATTTATATGTGAATTCTAAATACGTAAAGTAACATACTTACGTACAAATTTTCTTTTTTATTTTATTACTTGAAATTAATTACTAAACGTATAACTGTCTAAATCCTCACTTTACATAGTCACAGAAGTCAAATGACAACAACAAGTCAACGATTCAGTACAGACTGAGAAACGCTGGGGTACTTAACGAAGTGAGGTCCGAAGGGACAGGAACTGGTCGAGGGTCTCAAACGAGTATGAGTACAGGTAACTTGGGTACTACAGTAATGTGGCAGAGTAAGAGACAACAGAGGAAGAGGAGGACGGGAGTTAGAAAGGATCGTAGTCCCAGAAAAGGTCACTCAACAGAAAAGCGTAGTCCACCGATTTCATAACCTCGAAGTCTAAGTCGTAGTCAGGAAGGTTACTTATAAGTCCCAACTAAAGGAAATCCTAACTGACCAAACTAGAGGAACGACAGGTTCTCTGAGAGTTCTCAGAAGAGGTCGTGGAGTTGAACTTTCGTAGTTGAAAAACAGTAAGTTGGAATAAATACTAGGTTGAGAGTGTAGGCATGTACTGATGACCTTTCTGGTTTCGAAACTGATATACCTGGAAACAGTCGTTTCACTACAGGGATGAAAAATTATACGACAGATCCAAACAGTATCGAAACTTTACTTATCTTTAAACTACTTCGTCTAATCCTTTACTATTACTAGTTTAGGTTCACCGTCGAGAAGTGTACGAAGATCATAATAAAAAGAGAGACAAACTACAAAAAAATTATTTATAACACTTTTTTTAAGACTTGACAGATATACCTGACCATAAAGATTGACAACAGGGGGTTTAGTCCTTCTTCATTAAGAAGTAAGAGTTCCTAGAGGATTAGGTCACTCTCTTTGTCTCTACATTTATTATTATTGTACCGTGATATTTAAGTTATCACTACTTATGTTCAATAATCCGTTTGTATCTCTTTCCGGGATATTAGATTTCGTCCCCACTAGTTTCCACTACTCCATATTGTACGACGAAGATGACTCAAGAGTCAAGTCAAGTCAAGTCAAGTCAGTGAGTCAACATAGGCTGAGAAACACTGGGGTAATTAACGTCGTGCGGTCCGGAGGGACAGGTAGTGGTTGAGGGTCTCAAGTGGGTTTGAGTACAGGTAACTCCGCCACTACGGTAGGTCGGTAGAGTAGGAGACAACAGGGGAAGAGAAGGACAGGGGTTAGGGAGGGTCGTAGTCTCAGAAAAGGTTACTCAGTTGAGAAGCGTACTCCACCGGTTTCATGACCTCAAAGTCGAAATCGTAGTAAGGAAGGTTTCTTTAGGGTCCCGACTAGAGGAAGTCTTACTTACCTGACCAACCTACAGGAACGTCAGGTTCCCTGAGAGTTCTCAGAAGAGGTTGTGGTGTCAAGTTTTCGTAGTTAAGAAGTCGTGAGTCGGAAGAAGTGTCAGGTTGAGAGTGTAGGTATGTACTGGTGTCCTTTTTGGTATCGGAACCGATCTACCTGGAAACGACCGTTTCATTACAGAGACGAAATCTTATATGATAAATCCAACCAGTATTGAAAGGAAGGTTCTTCATTCGTGGAAAATTAAAGTACCGACGTTAGTGGTAGACGTCACTAAAACCTCGGGGGGTTTTATTTCAGACTGTGACAAAGGTGACAAAGGGGTAGATAAAGGGTACTTCACTACCCTGGTCTACGGTACTAGAAGTAAAAGACTTACAACTCGAAATTCGGTTGAAAAAGTGAGAGGTGAAAGTGAAAGTAGTTCTCCGAAAAATTAAGGAGAAGTGAAAGACGGTATTCCCACCACAGTAGACGAGTAGACTCCAATAACTATAAAGAGGGCCGTTATTTGAGTGAGGTCATAAGAACAAACCTTTTAGGGTACCCGTCTCCTCGGACCATCCGAATGACAGGTACCCCAGTGTTTCCCAACCTGTACTGACTCACTAACTCGGGCGTGTGTGTGTGTGTCTGTGTATGGGGGTGTATGGGGTAATAATCTTAAAATCCTCAGGTTCACTCTTTATCTATAGTTTTGTCTGTTTACTCCAATGATATAGATCTAGACAGAGGTAATGATAATAATTCTGAACCTAACCTAGTCCACCGAACCTGGACGTTGGTGGTGACGTGAAGGACTAACCTAGAGCCCTTAGAAACACCCCTCTCCTCGGGAATTCCGTCAGTGGTACTATAAGAACAAGAGTCATCATAAGACATTGAAGTTCCACTTCGAGGATTGGTCCATCTACTAATAGGTAGGTCCCCTCCTTAGTGACAGAATTGACATGGCTCGGGACTCTTTCCCCAGTCTTCTGTTGTCCACTGTGGACTGAAACCATACAGAAAAAGGATAGTCTTTTCGTTTAGTTGACTACAGTCTTAGAAAGATGAATTGGTCTACCTATTAAGGGAGGAGAAGGTTACGACTCTTCAGTTCCTCTTCACCCTTTTTCTCTTCAAAATGACAGTACGACCGGGAAGGACCCTACTTTCAATAAAGTGACTGTGAACTTCGGTCCTCTCATCGCAGTGAATATTGTAGGATATATAGAGATAGTATTGAGGTCAGATCCAAACAATAGGTAAAGTCTTTATGTAATTATATAAGAGTACACCGTTGTGTGGGTGATACAATCAGACGGACGTTTAGAGGAAAAAACGGAAATAGGATTGTCAAGGATCCGTGACTGTAGGCGTATAAACGTCTAAATGTAAGTCAATGTTTAAGGAATTCGCCGTCAAAGTAAAACGAAGGTAAAGGTAGACTAACTAAAGAAAACTTGTTCTATATGGAAAACTAGTGACTGAAGTATTACTTAAGACATGGTAGTCCAGAGTTGGTACGAATACTCCATTTTAACTAGAAACGATTCGGAGTTCAAGTGGAACTGAAAAAAGGGGATTGGATCTAACTTACGTAACCATATAGATAACTTTGTATACATCTAAGAACACGAAAGTCGATACAAGAGGAAACTTAATGGACCGTGAAGTAGGTGACAATTAGAAAAAAAAAAGTTACAGTCTTCGTTACAACTGACAGTTATGAAAAAGGGTAAAATTGACTCTTATAAAGTAGAAGGAAAAGTTAAAGTTGAATTTCAGAAAAGTTAGTCTTATTGTAATAAAAGTATAATCATTAGTACTATATAGAAAATAGTCTCTGTAAGATATTGGAGATCCACCTTGAGTTCCTATGTACGGGATGAGGGAGAAAGGTTTCAGTACCTTCTTCTACACATGACTATGGACAGATAAATAGATCTAGATACCCAGTCACCCGAAGGGTCCACCACGTTAACATTTCTTGAACGAACGGTCACGTCCTCTGCGTTCTCTGAGCCCAAGCTAGGGACCCAACCCTTCTAGGGGGTCTCTTCCCGTACCGTTGGGTGAGGTCATAAGAACGGATCTTGGGGTACCTGTCTCCTCGGACCACGTGGTGTCAGGTACCGAAAGTAGCTCTGGGATACCTGACGTCGATAAAGGAAGAGATCCCCTAGGAGGACTGGGTCCCTAGTTTGGGTGTAGAGGGAGTAACGTCTACCTCAGTAGTGACGACTCGGTGGTCCCTTCGGGTTTGAGATCCAAACCCCTCACCATTTCCTTCGGAACGTTACCGGAGACTAGGGATAAACTCAACTACCAAACCACGACTAAATCGATCGATAAACACAAACATGGGACCCCTCCTGTTCTCTTTTAACAATTAAACCTATGGTTTAGGGTGTGATTTGAACGTCGTGGGTCAAATGGTACTTTCATCTAGGGTGACCTTATTGTCAATCGATCCTGTTCAATCGATCCTTTTAATCGATCCTTTTCTCGAAACGTACAAAGACTTTAAATAAGAGACTTATATACACTGGATAAGGTCTCAGTCGATCAGTTCCTAAGTCGCTGGATCCTAAGGTCAGTTTATAGAGAGGGGTAGTCCCTATTAGTCGTATGGATCGGTTTTAGGATAGGAAAAACTTTGAAATCCAAAACCAGACCTTTTACTTTTGTATGTAAATAATAGGGGGTAAAAGATTATTAGATATTAAATGAAGAGTATATGCTAATAAAATTTCGACGTCATGTTACACCTTTTTATACCAGTTCAGTAATACACAGTACACCATTTCCCCAGGATCAGCAAACGGTGATATCAATCCCACCTCTTCTATATTTTACCCTACATTACCTTTTATGAAGGATCTACCGTGTCACCATTTTTTAGTACACGTCACGTCCTCTCTGTCCAAGTTAGGGACCCAACCTTTCTACGACACCTCTTCCTTCACCGTTGAGTGAGGTCCTAAGAACGGACCTCTTAGGGGTACCTGTCTCTTTGGACCATCCAATATCAGGTTCCTCAACACCTTCTTAGTCTGTGATGACTGACTGAGTCGTTGTTCTTTACCCCTTTTTACACGTTCGTCTCTTCATCGTCTCGTACTCATGAGGGACTTCGTGGAGAAAACGATCTCTCAACAACTGAGTTCGACTCGTATCGACCTGTCTTACGTGACATTGGTCACTAGGTCACCTCTTCTGAAACGGGGACATTTTGAGAGGTACAAATATCTTTGATTTGAAGATAAAAAGGGAAAAATTATCGTATCAACTAAATGACACAGCACAAGTAAAGACGACATGTCGTTTCACTAAGTCAATATATATATATATATATATATATATGTAAGATAAATATTTAAATAAAGATATCCTAGATATATAAATATCCATGGTATATAAATATCCTTAAACAATCTAGTCCTAACATTTTTAAAGAGAGATTTCCTGATTTTTCATAAAAATCGAGACACTCTGCATCCAAGACAGTGTTGATGGGTTGAGAGAGTCAAGTCAAGTCAGGTCAGCGAGTCAGCAACAGACTGAGAAACACTGGGGTACTTAGCGTCGTGTGGTCCGGAGGGACAGGTAGTGGTTGAGGGTCTCAAGTGAGTCTGGGTGCAGGTAGCTCAGGCACTACGGTAGGTCGGTAGAGTAGGAGACAGCAGGGGAAGAGGAGGACGGGGGTTAGGGAGGTTCGTAGTCTCAGAAAAGGTTACTCAGTTGAGAAACGTAGTCCACCGGTTTCATGACCTCAAAGTCGAAATCGTAGTAAGGAAGGTTTCTTTAGGGTCCCGACCAGAGGAAGTCTTACCTAACCAACCTAGAGGAACGTCAGGTTCCCTGAGAGTTCTCAGAAGAGAGTTCTCAGAAGAGGTTGTGGTGTCAAGTTTTCGTAGTTAAGAAGCCGCGAGTCGGAAGAAGTGTCAGGTTGAGAGTGTAGGTATGTACTGGTGTCCTTTTTGGTATCGGAACTGATCTGCTTGGAATCAACCGTTTCATTACAGAGACGAAAACTTATATGATAGATGCAACCAGTATTGAAAAGAAGGTTCCTCATTTGTAGAAAATTAAAGTACCGACGTCAGTGGTAGACGTCACTAAAACCTCGGGGGGTTTTATTTCAGACTGTGACAAAGGAGTACATAAAGGGTACTTCACTACCCTGGCTTACGGTACTAGAAGCAAAAGACTTACAACTCGAAATTCGGTTGAAAAAGTGTGAGGTGAAAGTGAAAGTAGTTCTCCGAAAAATCAAGGAGAAGTGAAAGACGGTCTCACCACAGTAGACGTATAGACTCCAATAACTATAAAGAGGACCGTTAGAACTAAGGTCGAACACAAAGAAGGTCGGGTCGTAAAGAGTACTACATGAGACGTATCTTCAATTTATTCGTCCCACTGTTATATGTCGGAACTGTATGAGGAAAAAGATAAACCTTGGTCAGACAACAAGGTACAGGTCAAGATTGACAACGAAGGACTGGACGTATGTCTAAAGAGTTCTCCGTCCAGTCCACCAGACCATAGGGTAGAGAAAGTCTTAAAAGGTGTCAAATAACACTGGGTGTGTCAGTTTCCGAAACCGTATCAGTCATTTCGTCCTTATCTACAAAAGGACCTTGAGAGAACGAAAAAGGTACTAGGTCGTCTACAACCGTTAAACTAGAGACCAAGAAGACGGAAAAGATTTTGGTCGAACTTGTAGTCCTTCAAGTACCAAGTACACAACGACTTCGGACCGAACCTCTTAAAACTCGTAACGAAATGATCGCACACTCTACTCACGTTAACACACCATCAAACTCGTAAGAAACCGTAACGGAAAGAAACCCCAATCTTACTTGTGACTGGAAAAGGTCAGGACACCGGTGACGACTCAAAAGGTTTAAACGACCGTATAACTCACGTCGTGAAAGTGTCGTAGTAGAAAGTCATAAACTTTATCGAGCTGACCTTAAGGGAGTGGAGGTGATCGAAACAAGCATCACTACGAAAGGTTACGGGTGAACTGAAGTGTAAGGTCCTACAGACCGAGAGATGACATCACGTTCTCGTCTGTCTCGGTTAGACATATAATTACCCGTACCGACACATAGTTATTTTGAACTAAATATGTCCTCCACCACCAAGACCATCCTGAGTGTTCCGGGCAAATGATTGGTAAATACATCTATTGTTACATTCTCACTCGTGAAAGATACGTTTTCACCAGAATTGGCTTTCCCTCTTGAAAACCTTGAATTATGGACAACACAGTCAGACACAAAGTGACTGGATTGAGACTGACTGACTCAGTTGAGACGATTCGATGTTATCGTTAGACCTTACTTGGAGGTCTTGATCTGAGATCCTCGTGACAATAATTAAAGAGTACTTAGACGTCCTCTTCTATCATGAGGATCGTTGTAAAGATCTTTCTGGAAAGACTTTAACGTCAGAGGTCAAGAAATGAAAGAGTTAAAGTCATCTCTGAGAAACGGGTGACACGAAAAACTTTTCCAGTAATAAACAGAGGTACAATATTTTAGGTTTCTACAGAGAGACAGAGAGGAATGAGTCAGTGAGACGTCACATATATATCGACCGACGAAACAGAAAGGATTACATGACCGAAGAGAACTGAAGATACTGTACCGTAAAAGACGTAAAAGGAAGATGAAGTAACCGATGAGAAAGGACAAACAGGCTCAACCGACGTAGTCGTGTAGTAGATTTACAATCTCACAGTGTATCGACCCAAAACCCGTGTACGAGAAGAGATAAACAAGAAGGAGGTAATGATTAAAGTAAATCAGGAAGCCAAATTTACTGTAAATATAAGTCACTAATGTTTTAAATATTGAGTTGAAGACCGTAAAGGAAAGGAAATCTCAAAATATATGTTAATATAAGAACTACAAATTGGGGAACCTGACGTTTCTCTAGTTTGGTCAGTTAGGATTTCTTTTAGTTGGGACCTATAAGTTACCTACCTGACTACAACTTCGACTTCGAAGTTATGAAACCGGAGGACAACCCTTCTCGACCAAGTAAGTTTTTTGGGACTACGACCCTTTCTAACTTCTGTTTTCCTCTTCGTCCTCTGTTTCCTCTTCTACTAACCTACCGTAGTGGCTGAGTTACTTGTACTTAAACTCGTTTGAGACCCTCTATCACCTCCTGTCTCCTCGGGTCACCTGATATCAGGTATCCTAACGTTTATCAGACTACACTGAATCACTGACTTGTTGTTGTTCAAATTATAGATGTTCCTTCTTCGTTTGGACATAAAAGGGGTCGAAAGTCATAGAGTCACATACCGTGGTAGGGAAGTCGAGTGGTTCATTTTCGGGTTGAACCAGAGAGAAAGAGAGAGAGTGTTCGAGATGAAGTCTTGGTACTCGTCTTATCTCGGGTTTGATTTGTCGAAGAGAGGTAGACACGAATACGTTTAGTGAAGAAACGAACTATAGACATTGTCAGGTGAAGTCAAGTCAAGTCAGTGAGTCAGTACAGACTGAGAAACACTGGGGTCTTGACGTCGTGCGATCCGAAGGGACAGGAAGTGGTTGAGGGCCTCGAACGGGTTTGAGTACAGGTAGCTCAGTCACTAATTAGGTAGGTAGAGTAGGAGACAGTAGGGGAAGAGGAGGGCGGTGGTTAGAAAGGGTCGTTGTCCGATAGAAGTTTACTCAGTCAAGAAACGTAGTCCACCGGTTTCATAACCTCAAAGTCGAAGTTGTAGTCAGGAAGGTTACTTATAAGTTCTGACTAAAGGAAATCCTAACTGACCAACATAGAGGGACGTCAGGTTCCCTGAGAGTTCTCAGAAGAGGTTGTGGTGTCGAGTTTACATAGTTAAGAAACCGTGAGTCGAAAGAAATATCATGTTGAGAGTGTAGATAAGTTCTGATGACCTTTTTGGTATCGAAAACTGATCTACCTGAAAACAGTCGTTTCATTACGGAGACGATAAATTATACGACGGAACGGATCCAACCAGTATTGAAAAGAAGGTTCCTCGTTCGCAGAAAATTAAAGTACCGACGTCAGTGGTAGACGTCACTAAAACCTCGGGTTCTTTTATTTGAGAGAGTGACAAAGGTAACAAAGGGGTAGATAAACGGTACTTCACTACCTTTTGACCTACGGTACTAGAATCAAAAGAGGTCTCCGTCCAGTCCACCAGACCCTAAGGGTAGAGAAAGTCTTAAAAGGTGTCAAACAACACTAGGTGTGTCAGTTTCCGAAATCACATCAGTTACTTCGTCTTCAACTACAAAAAGACCGTGAGAGAACGAAAAAACTACTAGGTCGTCTACAACTGTTAAACGAGAGACCAAGGAGACGGGAAAGATTTAGGTCGAACTTGAAGACCTTCAAGTGTCAAGTACATGATAACTTCGGACCGAACCTCTTAAAACTCGTTATGAAACGATCGTACATTCTACTCACGTCAATACGTCATCAACGTAAGAAACCGTAACGGAAAGAAACCCTAACCTTACTTTTCACTGGGAAAGGTCAGTTAGGTGACTGAGGAGGTTTAAGAGGACAGACCAATGTTGGACCAGAGACCCCTAGTCGGTCTCACGAGTCAAATAAATAAATACATTTTGAAAAATTAAGAAAAATTGTGGTTTTTGTAAAACATAACCCCATATCGACTAATTGTCACAACACCGTAGAAGACCACTTGTCGTCTCCCCGAGTCGGTATGTATATGTACATAGGTGAGAGGGGGTTTAGGGGAGGATACGTCCGACCATGTATTATAACTCGTCTCAAGGAACACGATATGTTATCCAGAAATAACCAATAGGTAAATTTTATGTCGTCACACATGTACTGGAAGGGTTTAAGGGATTGACAGGGAAGGGGGACTGTTGGTATCCAAACAAAAGATTCAGACACTCAGAGAAAGTCAAAATTCACGAGCCAAAGTTTCCATTTAACCTAACACAGAAAAAGACGTCTCTTGGAAATTACCGAAGAACCGGGTACGTTTCTTTTGGGGTTTAAGAATGTAATAGACCAGGGAGAGTCTGAGAGGTAGGGGAAAAGGTGGTGACAGAGGGAGGGAAGGAAACAAAGTCGATGCAACCGATTAAAACTAACATCTTGAACGACATCGTCGAGAAAAGAAGACATACTTTACAAGAAGAGGGGTTCTAGAAACGTACTGTTCAAGGTAAGACTTGAAGTCGAGTCTTCAGTAACAGAGTCCGGAAAGGAATAACTAATAAATAGTGAAGTGAGTGGTGCGTGCCTGTAACAGATAATGTCGTAACAAGAGTAATAGGAGTATCGAGAATGGAACTAATATTCCTGCATTCAACTACACAAAATAACACACAGAGGGTGGACTTTCATTCGAGGACTCTCATCCCTGGAGCAGACAGATCAATGAGAGACACAATGAATATCCTTACAAATCGTCTCAACGGAGAGTCATTTGTGAACAATTTTTACTTGTCTATTATATGGAGATTTTCGAAGAAAGAATTTATAGACGTGGTCCTTATAACAAATGACAGACGAGTCGAAACAACAAAGTATTCGTCAGTACAGAGAGTCGTCACTCAGTGGTCGGGGGTGCTACGTAGAGAAGAGGACTCCACCAACTAACCAAAGACCTAGAAAGATCCGACAAAGGAGGACCTACGTCGTTCATACCCGACGGAGAAAGGTTCTCCTAGTGAGTCCTGACAGAACAGTAAAGAACGATTCAGTGTCAGAAAATGGTTAAAGGAGAACCACGGGAACATGAAAAATTCTCTAAACTTTACTTTTTAGGAAAACTAAACGAAACTAATACTATGTATGAATATATATTATTTCTCAGACGGTTGAGAACTCAGATCAACCCTGTCGAGGTCAAGTAAGGTGGGGACACCAGAGTCTCATTAGTAATTACCTTGGAGGAAAACAAGGGTGTCAAAAAAAGTCAAACCTGTTATATGACATGACAGTGGGAATGACCATTCGGACGTACGACAGTAACAACGAGCAAACAGTAGTTGGGACACAAAGGGTCAAAAATAGGGACGACCACTCCCCAGAGACCACCGGAATATGAGAATCACCCAGGGTCCCTCGGGAGTAATGTTTACCAGTGTAGACCGGCAGCTTGAGGTTGAACCCGAAACGTCGGTGATAGAAAAGAATGGTCCTGTCCGTCCGATTAAATAGAACCACTCTACTTACTCGTTAATTGTTAAGCGGAGGAATCTCGACGACTCGACCCGAAACGTGTCCCTTAACGGACGAAGTCTTTCGACTCAGTAGTCGGATCTTGGGGGTCGGAAGTTATAAACTTTTGAGGAGTAGAGAGAGGCGGAGAAGGAGAAGACGGTTTACTTAAGGAACTACAAACAATTGTCCTGATGATCAGATCCGACTTTACTTTCAAGAAAGAAAAAAATAAGAAAAGGAAAAAATTTTTTCTTGAATGAAAAAAATTAAGTCGGACGAACACGGAGTAACCGTATAGGAAGTCCTTAGTGTTTAGTAAAACGAATAGTTAATATGAACCAAAATGTTTCACAAAAGAATCGGTACTAAACAAAAGGTGACTATGACACCGAATTTTACGATACTATAAGAGAAGAGTTTATCAGATATTAATTAAAGATGGTAGTTCGGAGGGACCACCGAGTCGTCATTTCTTAAACGGACGTTACGTCCTCAGCTTCCTCTGTATCCAAGGTAGGGACCCAACCCTTCTGGGGACCTCCTTCCGAACCGTTGGGTGAGGTCATAAGAACGGACCTCTTAGGGTACCGTCTCCTCGGACCACCCGATGTCAGGTACTCCAGAGTTTCTCAGCCTGTGCTGACTTCACTGAATCGAATCGTGTTAAAGATGGTGCCTTGATATAATCAGCAGTGGGTTTAATCAAAATTAAATAGAGTAAAGTGTTCCCTTAGGATGTGGTGCCCCAATACAAAGTGACATCGTCGACACTAAACTGAGGTAGACGGAATTACAAGAAAAAACTCAATAAGACTGTAGTAAAACTATTGTAAGAGACGGATACGGACTGCGATTATACAAAAACGGTAGTACATCGACTGAATGATGTCATAGTCAACTGAAACCCTCCTAAAAATAAAATCAGAGACTTCTGTTAACAAAAACCACAAAATTGTACGTTTATACTTAAGATAATTAAACACAATTTTATTCAAGATTCAAAGACTCTAAAAGTAATATAAGGAAAAAAAAAAAAACATTGTTTGAGGAAGTTTTGAATGAACGAATTTTGTCACTGTCAATCGAATACTTAGTCACCCAACCATCAAACCCGATTCTAGTCGACCCTCCAAAAACACAACTAGACTCGACCCGAGTGGGTCCATTTACGTCAGTGTAATCAACCAAGACGAGACCCCAAACCACACACCGACCGACCTCACTACTCCCGGTTACACGACAGACAAAGAGTAACAGGTCTTCCGAGAAACCCGAGTAAGTCTACCAACTTCTCCAAGATCCTTGTAGTCTCCTGCACAGGGTCACGTATTCGCTAAAAACTCGGAGACGAATACAGTGTAAATGATTGTAGATTAACCAGTTCCACCCTGCATACCGATTTTCGGTAAACTCTTCCGTGGTGTCTTCCCGTACCAACATCTCTCGCCTTAATAACACTGGAAAAAAAAAAAAACAAAAACGTTTGTTGAATAGTTTTCTAGTATTTGATTTTGTAACGGTGCGAAGATGAAAGACACATCGTAAGTCACTTTAAGATATGCATTTTGTACAATATTTGGACACTTTTATTTAAATAACATTTCAAAGTGGACCAATAAGGTACTGTATCAGAATTTCCTGTCACAATATCACTCTCAGATCACATAGAGTCATTTAAAATACCTGAATTGGTACGGGGGAGGTTTAAGTACAACTTCAAGACTGAGGATTTTTACTTAAGAGTCATGGACATAAACTTCTATGCTCAAATGGAAATAGTGGAAATTTCTCAATTACTTTCATTTTTACTCCAGTATACCCCAGACATATACGAGTCAACCACTTCTTAGACGGACGTTACGTCCCCTGGGTCCAAGTTAGGGACCCAGTTATTCTAGGGGACCTCTTCCTTTACCGTTGGGTGAGGTCATAAGAACGGACCTCTTAGGGTACCTGTCTCCTCGGACCACCCGACGTCAGACACTCCAACGTTTCTCAGTCTGTGCTGAATCGCTGATTTGGTGGTGCTGTTGAGGTCATACTAACTACAAGAATGTACCTTCCCTCTAGTCCTGTGTCTGTACACACACGTCTCGTCTCCAGTACCCGTTGTGTCACTGGTAGGTGTTGGATCCTCTCTCCGATGTCTTTTTGGGTTTGGACGACTAGGAACTAAACCCTGAAAAGTCGGCGGTCGTGACACTCTTCTGTTTAGAGACGACAAATTCGGTGTACCACACCGCACACGTACAAGTCGACACAGGCTGAGAAACACAGGGGTACCTGATATATCGAGTGGTCCGAGAAGACAGGTGTCTTAAAAGGTTAGTTCTTTATGACCTCATCCAACGGTAAAGGAAGAGATCCCCTAGAAGGACTGGGTCCCCAGCTTGAGTCCAGAGAGCGTAGAGAACTCGACTGTCCTCCTAAGAAATGGTGAACGCGGTGGACCCTTCGGGAATTCGGTGGATCAGACACCATAAAACAATACCACCGGGATCGTTTGGTTATATCATGTATACGAGTTTAATATTCAGTCAATTTAATGTATATCATATGACGTAAGTCATCAATTTCTTTACTAAGAAAAGATGGGTCGTAACATGATTTTATAATTATTATTACGGTTTCTTTTAACGTAAAGTAGGTAAGAAAGTTTTCAACAAGTTCTTTTGACAAAATCCAAAAAACACTAAGGACGTGTTTTTATCTAATATTACGTTAACTCTTCTATCCTGACTCCGAAAACCCCCCTTTTCATTCCAATATATTGTCATATACAATTGAATATTTTGAATAAAGAAATTTAAAAAGAATAAAAGAATAAACAAACTTAAGAGTGTCGAGACACATAAGGAAATCCTATTTGTGACAGAGGACAAACAAACGAGAGATCATGGGTTGTCAACTACTTATAAAAATTACTTTTCAACGTGGACCTCACTCGATGTTGTCTCACTCTTTCCACAGTCCACATCTGACACTTTCCTTCTACTGTAGTTCCCACTGACTACCTCGTTATTATCTACTACCGTTCCCCATCACCTCGATAAGACATCGACCGATATTTTATATAAGATGTAAGATATGTAGATATTTATATAAGATATAAGGACCGGGACCTTCGTCCTTCAAGTCCATACTTAAGACAAGTCGGCAAGACCCTCTGTCTATACATACAGTCTACCTCCTTCCGAAATAAGGTCCCGGTAAGTAAGAGACAAAGAAACATCCAAGCTAAATAAAACCCTGATTGAAACTCTCGAGACCAAAAATAGGACATAATAGGATTCTCAATACCTAAGGAATCTTTTACTACTTGTATTCGTACCTCACAACACCAAGTGTATCATAGGTCTTTTCGTTTCCTTTAAGGGTCCGTCTCTTATTAGTGAAGAGAAATAAACTCCTATGATACCCTTTCCGTTCGATATTAATAAAGTCGATATTTGCATTTTCTCAACCTAAGAAGTAGATCATTCACCCTTGAGTCGAGTCGAAACGTAAATCTCCGTTAAGAGTAAGTTGTAAACACGTTCCTCTCTTCTAGTGGAGATGTAAAAGTATCCTTGTATTCAGTAAAACCGACACGATAGGGTGAAGACCGAAAGGATCATCGAGTCACCATTTCTTAGGTGGACGGTTACGTCCTCTGTACCCAAACTAGGGACACAGTCCTTCTAGGGGATCTCACTTTGGGTGAGGTTATAAGTACGGACTTTTTAAGGTACCTGTCTCCTCGGACCGTCCGATGTCGGGTACCGTAGTGTTTCTCGACCTGTGACTCACTGACTTGTGTGTGTAGGGTGAAGAATCCCCCCAATGAGAATTTTTTTGATAGTCACCTAAGTTGTACAGTTGAAGACAATTGTACAGTTACACAGGTTGTTAAAAACTTCCTTTAACTTCGACCCACCTTTAGACCCCACGGTTCTCGATCCCTTTACTGGAGAAGACTTCGACCGTTTCCGAGTCCACACGTCCCTTACACTCTACTTTTCACACTTATCTTTCACACTTAACTTCTTAGTGTGTTTTCCTGAATTTCAAGTTTGACGTCCTTTGTAACAAAAAAAGACTCAACGTCATAGTGACTTAAAAAAAAAAGACGGAAACTCATCTAAGTTAAAAATCGGTTGAATTTCCCAACGACGTCGGTGCTTTAATTTTCTACGAACGAGGAACCTTCTTTTCGATATTGTTTGGATCTGTCGTATAATTTTTCGTTAGTGAAACCACTGTGTCCAGGTGGATCAGTTTCGATACCAAAAAACTTATTAGTACGTACCTAACCTCTCAACCTGGTATTTCTTCCTACTCGTAGCTTAACTACGGCAATTTGACACCACAACCTCTTCTGAGAACTCTCAGGGAACCTGACGTTCCTCTAGTTTGGTCAGTTAGGATTTCCTTTAGTTGGGACTTATAAGTAAACTTCCTGACTACGACTTCGACTTCGAGGTCATGAAACTGGTGGACTACACTTCTCGACTGGGTAACCTTTTCTGTGACTACGACCCTTTCCATCTTCCATTTTCCTCTTCTCCCGCCGTCTCTTACCCTTGTCCAATCTTCCCGAGTAGAAACTTCGTCTCACCCTATTTTTCTTGACCTTTACCTCTCGACTACTGGTCCTTCTTTGAAAAGACAGAAGTTTCTCTTATTTTTTACTCGAAGATCCACTTCGATAAAGGACCTGGTGAAAATAAAATTTAAATAAATAAACTTATTTATTTTGTAAGAGCACTTTTTCTTTTATTGTAAGTTTCACACTTTTCATTCAATGAGAGGTAAGGGGTAATGACTGAAAGTTAAGGGGTGAAGGGAATAAGTAAAGAACGAAGTAAATCTCAAATAGATCCTTATCTGCACACAAAAGTGGGTCTTTTCTTTTTTTTCTTTTTTCCTTTGTTTACTAATCTCTGGTATAATCACTAAGTCTTTGAAGAAGTAAATTGTAGGAAACCCTATACACGGTATACTCATGAATATCTTTTATGGAGTAATGTGTTTTACGAGGTCTTGTAAGACAATATACCTATACGGAATCTAACGAGACGTTGTGTCTGACTGTAAAATTATAACGACTATCTAAAACGACAAAATTATAAACTTTCTATGTGGCTAAACTTAATTCTCAAGGTTTCTTATTGTTCCTCTCTATTCTTTTGGAAGGAGTCACTGGTTACGTTTCTTTATCTCCTTTTGTCATCTAACCCTTTCTGATCTCTAGAGAAGTTCTTTTAATCTCTATGGTTCCCTTGTAAAATACGTTTCTACCCGTGTTATTTCCTGTCTTTGTCATACCCGGATTGTCTTCGTCTTCTATAATTTTTCTCCACCGTTCTATGTGTCTTCTTGATATGTTTTTTCTAGAAGTACTGTGTCTATTGGTGTTACTACACTAGTGAATGGATCTCGGTCTGTAGGACCTTACATTTCAGTTCACCCGAAATCCTTTGTAGTGATGTTTGTTTCGATCACCTCCACTACCTTAAGGTCGACTCGATAAAATAGGATTTTCTACTACGACACTTTCACGACGTGAGTTATGCGGTCGTTTAAACCTTTTGAGTCGTCACTGGTGTCCTGACCTTTTCCAGTCAAAAGTAAGGTTAGGTTTTCTTTCCGTTACGGTTTCTTACAAGTTTTATGGTGTGTTAACGTGAGTAGAGTGTACGATCGTTTCATTACGAGTTTTAAAAGGTTCGGTCCGAAGTTGTCATGCACTTGGTACTTGAAGGACTACAAGTTCGACCTAAATCTTTTCCGTCTCCTTGGTCTCGAGTTTAACGGTTGTAGACAATCTATTAGTTTTTTCGCTCTCTCAAGGTCTTTTTGTAGACGAAATAATTGATACAGTTTAGGAAACTGACACACCTAGTGTTGTTTGAAAACTTTTAAGAAATTCTCTACCTTTATGGTCTGGTGGAATGGACGGAGGACTCTTTAGACATACATCCAGTTCTTCGTTGTTAATCTTGACCTACACCTTGTTGTCTGACCAAGGTTTAACCCTTTCCTCATACAGTTCCGACACATAACAGTGGACGAACAAATTGAATATCCATCTCATGTAGTACTCTTTACGACCCGACCTACTTCGTGTCCGACCTCAGTTCTAACCACCCTCTTTATAGTAGTTATTGAAGTCTATACATCTACTGTAGTGGGAATACCGTCTTTGGTTTCTTCTTGATTTCTCGGAGAACTACTTTCACTCTCTCCTCTCACCTTTTCAACCGAATTTTAAGTTGTAAGTCTTTTGATTCTAGTACCATAGACCATGGTAGTGAAGTACCCTTTATCTACCCCTTTGTTACCTTTGTCACGGACTGAAATAAAACTCCCCGAAGGGACCACCGAGTCTGCTATTTCGCAGACGGACGTTACACCCTCTGGGCCCAAGCTAAGGACCCAGCCCTTCTAGGGGACCTCTTCCTTTACCTTTAGGTGAGAACGGACCTTTTAGGGTACCTGCCTCCTCGGACTATCCGGGGTCAGGTACGCCAGTGTTTCTCAGCCTGTGCTGACTTGCAGAAGTGAAGTGAAGCGAAGTGAAGGGTTTATTGACGTCTACCACTACCGTCGGTACTTTAATTTTCTGTGAACGGGGAACCTTCTTTTCGATACTGGTTGGATCTATCGCATAATTTTTCGTCTCTGTAATGAAACGGTTGTTTCCAAGTAGATTAGTTTCGATAGTAAAAAGGTCATCAGTACATACCAACACTCTCAACCTTATATGTCTTTCTACTCGTGACTTCTTAACTACGAAAACTTGACACCACAACTTCTTCTGAGAACCCTCAGGGAACCTGACGTTCCTCTAGTTTAGTCAGTTAGGACTTCCTTTACTCAGGACCTATAAGTAACCTTCCTGACTACGACTTCGACTCCGAGATTTTGAAACTAACGGACTACGCTTCTTGATTGAGTAACCTTTTCTGGGACTACGACCCTTTCTAACTTCCACCCTCTTCTTCCCCTATTATCCTACCCTACCAACCTACCGTAGTGACTGAACTACCTGTACTCAGACTCGTTTGAGGTCCTGTCCCTTCAGACCATACGATGTCAGGTACCCTAGCCTTTCTCAACCTGTGTTGACTCAAAAACTTGACTTGACTTGACTTATAAACTTCCAAACAAAACGAGAGGTTCGAAAAACTCAATTAACGAATAGGATTAATTAAAAATAAAAAAGAAGAAGTTATTATTCCCGTAAAAACTGAACTTACACAGAGACTAAAGAAAGTGTTTTCATAAGGGTATAGAATCGGAGTAACAGTCATTAAAGATATTATAGCACTTTAAAGTCCAAACGAACAATTCAACGATTCAACACAGGCTGAGAAACCTTGGGGTACCTGATACATCGGGTGATCCGAGGAGACAGGTACCCTCAGAGGTCCGTTCTTATGACCTCACCCAACGGTAAAGGAAGAGGTCCCCTAGAAGGGTTGGGTCCCTAACTTGGTGTAGAGGACGTAACCATCCACCTATAAAATCGCGACTCGGTGGTCACCCACTCGAAACGAATAAAGAAGAATTAAGTTTTTTTCCAAAAAGTAGGAGTTCCTCTATTTTCGAAAAAAAAAAAATTACTACAGAACCGAAAATTTTATACCACACTCAAGAATAAATACCTGAAGGGACCTCGTAGATAGATGTTGTACCCTCTGGGCTCAAACTAGGGACCCAGTTCTTCTAGGGGACCTCTTCCTTTACCGTTGGGTGAGGTCATAAGAACGGACCTCTTAGGGTACCTGTCTCCTCGGACCGTCCAATGTCAAAGACTCCAACGTTTCTCAACCTGTGTTGACTCGCTGAAGTGAAAGTGAAAGAATACATATCCCAATAAGTTCAATAATAAAATCGTTACCTTATTAAAATCCCCCTCTTTTCGTGTAAAGTACACCTTCAGTACGACATACGACTCAGAGTCGACTATCACGGACTTCTTTAGAAAGTCAGGGAATGAGATTTGGATCGGGACACTAGTGGTCGATAGTCTTAATATGGAAGACCTTTCCTTGGTCGATAGTCTTAATATGGAAGACCTTTCCTTTCATGGCTCTAGATCCTTTACACTGGTCGTTAGATTGGTTATTGTCACTCCTGTGGTATGTCCATTTAATATTTAAAAGTACGGTGGTCGTGACTTCCGAATGATAATGAATAGTGTTTGATCATTAACCACAAATGACGGTATAAACACTCTCAGTATAGGTTAAAAATAGAACCTATTGAGTTTAAAGGAAGAACTACTTTTTGTAGGTGAAACTTACCGTCAATCTCGGAAGAAACATGAGAGTGTTAAGTCATATATGAAACAAGTACTAAATTCCACTAAAAAGAGTGGGATATTGAATTCTTAAGGTGAAGGTAAGAGGGATCTCAAGGTTCACGTCAACAAAGTAAAATTCGTTCGATGCTTTAACCGGTCTTCACTGAACCGGTTCTATAATTCCGACTGAAGAGTCTACAGGTAGTCAGGACAGCACCTACATACCTAGGGGAAGATGGTTCAGTTTCGACGGATAAACGATAT
The DNA here is from genome assembly GCA_006410555.1 of Capra ibex. Taxonomy (NCBI): domain Eukaryota; kingdom Metazoa; phylum Chordata; class Mammalia; order Artiodactyla; family Bovidae; genus Capra; species Capra ibex. The sequence continues at coordinate 13,724,131 of SJYO01052474.1, read as the reverse complement.
GAATGGAGTCTACGTCATGTAGGTCAATACTCCTTTCACACGGTATAAGTCCAAGACTCACCTGGGACGAGTCTCTCTACGGTGAGACGTCAAGAGTTCGTAAATAAACAATAACCAATATGGGTTCTCTACCTTCATTTGGGGTTCATAAGAAAGAGAAATATCTTCTGTACCATTAAACACTTAGGTATCCCCTTTTGTCGTGACAATACAACGACTTGTTGGAAACCATTCAGATATTAAAACTTTAATAGTTCATTCCCGAAGAGACCACCGAGTCACCATTTGTTAGATGGACGGTCACGTCCTCTACGTTCAAGTTAGGAACTAGACCCTTCTAGGGTATACAGTACCTCGTTGATTGGGTGCACCCGGTGTTGACTACTCGGGCACGAGGTCTCGACCCTTCGGTATCGATGACTCGGGTGAGGGCCATTGATGACTTGGGGCACGTGGGATCTCGAGTACGAGGTATTCCTATTTGGTGACGTTACTCTTCGGGTAGGTGGTGTTGATCCCTTTTCGGGAGTGTCGTCGTTTCTGTCAGTTTTTATGATTTTAAAAAATAAAAAAATTGTAATTTTTTTTTAATGGTTCTCTATCCAAACACTCTTTCCTTGTCTAAGTCTTTGTACTTATTACCAATCCCACTGGGAGTGAAGAAAATAAAAAGTGGAAAAAAGGGTGAGGTTAGAACGTTTACTAAATCCCCGTTTTGGTCAAAAGTCCAATATTTAGTATACCAAAAGATCAAAGTCGTTATTATAAGCAAATACCATGTTGGTCAGGTAGGATTTCCTCTAGTCAGGACCCATAAGTGACCTTCCTGACTCCGACTTTGAGGTCATGAAACCGGTAGACTACTCTTCTCGACTGAGTAACCTTTTCTGGGACTACGATCCTTTCTAACTCCCGTCCTCCTCTTTCCCTGTTGTCTCCTACTCTACCAACCTACTGTAGTAGCTGAGTTACCTGTACCCAAACTCACTTGAGACCCTCAACCACTACCTGTCCCTCCGGATCACACGACGTCAAGTACCCAAACGTTTCTCGACCTGTTCTGACTCACTGACTTGACTTGACTTGACTATTATTAAGACCGTTTTATGGATTAATTCACTAATTAAGATAAATACTTATAGATGATTCGTGTCGTAACATTGGTACAGAAAGTCAGTAAACGTCTGACTATCTGATTATCCTTACGTATTATTAGATTATATCGTTAATTAAACTTTACATGTGTTTACATCAAATACGGGAGAAAGACTTTATTCCTTAATAAAAGGGGTGTCTCTGAGAATAGTCACACTCAGGAGGTACTCTGAGGATGTGTCCAAATGGCCTAATAATAATTCGTCTCCTCTTAAGACGAAGTTTTCTTCTAATAGACCAAACTCCCCCAAGACTCGTCCCGACCCTTCTGGACCCAAGGACAAGGTCGAGAACGTGACCGAGCACCCACTAAAACACGTGTAGTAAGTCGGAGAAACATGGAACCAAAGAAGTAGAAATAAGCACACACGATTCAGTGAATTCAGTACAGGCTAAGAAACACTGGGGTACCTGACATCGGACGGTCCGAGGAGGCAGGTACCCTAAGAGGTCCGTTCTTATGACCTCACCCAACGGTACGGTAGTAGGTCCCCTAGAAGGACTGGATCCCTAACTTGAACTCAGAGAACACAGAGGACGTAACCGTCCACTCAAGAAATGGTGATCACGGTGGACTCTTCGGGGAAGAGGTAGAAGTCACACTCCTTTAATCTTGATACTACATTCCAGGGAAATTGAGATTGTAAATCTCTGGTCCTACTTATACTAGATGTATGAGTCCTCAAACGTCTGTTTTCTACATTAACAGACCTAAACCACTGTTCGTATACGGCCCTCGGTCGCACTGCTTGAGACGGGTACCGTTTCCAGTACTCCTTCCTCCGAAGTCGTATGCGTTTCCGTCCTAGCTCGGAGTCCTTTGGGGGACAAGGGCTCGTAGATGGGGGTTTTGGTCTCAGATGGATGAAATGACAAAGTACGAGAGTGGATGTGGAGACTGAAATACCCCCCGACAAGGAGTGGCCAAGAGAGTCAGTCGAGGTCAGTTATTTTGACCTGTCGAGGTCAGTTATTTTGAACGTCGAGGTCAGTTATTTTTAAGGACCCGCACTGTTCCCACAGAGTCCAGTTTGGAGAGACAACCTGATGGAGAGTTGGTATTTGTCGTGTCTCTCAAACCTCATAAAACTTTTAGAATTAATCGTATCCCGAAAAGAGTAACAACTCAATTACTAACGACGGTCCGGAGGTATAGGAATCCGTGGACCCTTATATAATTACATAAACCTTATATCTTTTCCTTTATATCATCAAAAACTACAATCGTTATGATCTGAAAAACTCAATTACTTAAAAGAGAAAACAATATCTAGTGACATGAAACAATATTTAGTGACACAGGAACGATACATTTTTACATTGAAATAGTGATAGAATTCTGATTTATCTAGAATTCCCTTTGTAACCACTTCCCAAAAGTTAACAACCCGACTACAAACGACGATTTAGAGGTATAAGGGACGAGAATATTACTTATGTTGATCGTATATCCTCTTTATTCATAATTGGAAATTCTAATTAGTACAATTGGAATCCAATTTATTTAAGGAAAGAATCAACATTGGGTGGTGTGGGAGTGGGATATCCTTACGTTGAAATAGACCATTGAAGCCTCCCACCGTGGACCAAATTCTTTTTTGTGGGAACCTTTTTTATTCAAAAGACCAATTGACTGACAATAGTCTTTTTTTCCTAGTATTTTACAATCGTCCGGGGGACCGGTCTTCTACTACATTTTGGGGATTCTGGAAATACATATGAAAATATACTTCGTGGACTAAAACTATTTCCAGTCCTGACGACTGGGGGCGTACTGAAATTTTAAAGGTAAACAGAGATACACATTGTTTTCCATATATTCGTTTGGATTTTTTATTTCTGTTACCCAGTCAAAGACCTTTTAGACTAAGGGGGCACAGCGAGAAAGGGGAAGACCGACTTAAGGGTAGACCTCGCACCCATGAGTGGTGTAGATGAATGAACGGAACCGAAGATTCTAGGCACTCTCTCCCTCGGGTTCCGTCCCGTGGGAGGCTATAAGTTTGCCCACGGCCACCGGGTTGCATCTACCACGTTTAAGAAGCAGAACCTCAAAATAACCATAGGGTGTATTTGGTTCAATAAGTCGGAGAAAAAGAGGTGATTATAAAGGGTGATGTGATAGGCAAAGATTAGAGAGAGACATAGATATTAATTTATTCAAAAAAGGATCCTGACGCTAAGGCAGAGGGGAAGCTTAATGGGACCTAGGTGGTCCCGACCTGGGATCGGTCGTATACGATAAAGAAAAGAGAAACGTCGTTTTCAGAAGTACTTGTTAACAAAGGTTTCCTTCATAAAGATACTATTTCATATAGATTTATTTATAAGTCGTTACAAATCCTTGACGACTTTTCCTTCATAAAGAGACTATTTTCATATGGACTTATTTATAACTCGTCACAACTAGTAATCCTTGACGACTTCTAAGGACACAATACTTGACTAACAAAAGAATACACACTCACCTACTTACGAGTCAACGAGTCAGTACAGGCTGACAAACGTCGGGGTGTCTGACATCGGACGATCTAAAGAGACGGGTACCGTGAAAGGTCCGTTCTTATGACCTCGTCAAATAGTAAAAGATAAGGTATCCTAGAAGTACTGGGTCCCTAGTTTGGGTACAGAGAACACAGAGGACGGAACCTTCCATCGAAGAAATGGTGATCGTGGTGGTCCCTTCGGGGTAATAGAATAGACATCCGTCTTTTTCTCTTACACGAAGACTTTGCCTGTTCTTTTACCACGGGAGAGGTTTGATGTGTGTCACTCTACATCTAAAAACATATGTTTTACCGGTTTTGGAAAAAAGGAAAGTAAAAAATAATACCATTTTATTGTATTTATGGTAGAACTTGTAAAAATTCATATACCAAGTCACTGTAATCCATGTAACTATGGTAATACACTAGTAATAGTGGTAGGTAGAGATCTTGTGAAGAATCACGTCTGAACTTTGAGAGAGGAGTAACTTATCATTGAAGAGGTAAGGGACGTGGGGTATCTGGGACCAGTGACGACTGGTTTTGAAAGTCAAGAATTCAAGTCGACGGAAGAAAGTCAAGAAAACTAGGAAATGGAGAGGCATCGTGACCTGTGGTAACTGGTTGACACCGCAAAACTTTTCGAAAAAAAAAAAACAAGAAACTGAAGAGACAAGGAAGGTCGACGAAAAAAGAGACGAGGGGTTCCTCTCCTTTGAACAAAAAAAAAAAAAAAAAAGGGTAAGGAAGGATTAACCTATGTACCTTTTAAAGTCGATACTAGGAATCGGATGGAGAGAGTGACAGTGAAAAGGGATTCTGCAGTAACACACACACACACACACACACATTTAAATTGACGACGACGATTCAACGAAGTCAACACAGGTTGAGACACGCTGGGGTATCTGCCGTCGGGTGGTCCGAGGGGGCAGGTCAAGGACCCTAAGAGGTCCGTTCTTGTGACCTCACCCAACGGTAAAGGAAGAGGTTACGGACTTTCACTTTTCACTTTCCCTTCAACGAGTCAGCACAGACTGAGAATCACTGGAGTACCTGATGTCGGACGGTCCGAGGAGGCAGGTACCCTAAAAGGTCCGTTCTCATGACCGTACTTAATGGAAGAGGTCATTTAAATTGGTAGTACAGATAAATCTGTCAAGTCTTTGAAAACAGAGACTAGGACAAGATAATGAGACTGGAGACCACACATGTAATGGTGAGTTCTGACAACGGAGTACAGTATGCATTACAAAAGTTCCTAAAATAGGACAAAAGTAAAGAAGGTACAAGGAAATAAAAGACAGAGAAAAAAACGGTGAAAGAATTAAATAGAGAGTGTAAGAGGTTCTTTGATTTTACGAAGAACTAGAGGACGAAGGTGAGTGATTCATATCACCCAAGGTGGAAACTTTTATAACGTACAGAGAGAAAATGAAAGAAGTCACGACGGTAAGTCCATATTGAGAACCACCCGACAGAGTACAACCCGACAGAGTACAGTCTGACAGAGGAGGACTTCTCAACACGTGTGAAGACGGGGTAAGTGGAAGGGGTTTCTAGTGAAAGAAGTTCAGATAGTGAAGTGACTTGGATAAAGGACACCAAAAGACAACCTTAAGAAGACGAACCAAAGTTCAGAGAGTTTGGTACAAAGTAGAGTATATGCGTAAGACATGGGACCAGTGCAACCAGAGAAAGGACTGTGAACCTACAAGAATAAAGACACGGAAATTTGTGCACCAAGGGAAAAAAAAGGCTCGTGGGAAATAGAAAGAGATTGATGTAGGAGTATGTACTTCCGACGAGGTCAAGAGTGACTCCAGGAGTAGAGGGGAAAAAGATTTGAAGACCCCAGTGTCGACCATGGTGTCCGTAGAATCGTAGTGAATGTCAGGATCTAACGAACGAAAAGATGTACATAAATAAAACACTAGAGGGATGAATTAAAGTTTAAGGAACTCCCGTATCCAGATGTATCGATGACTTACTGACCTTCAAAAGTAGTTTGTCTTCACGGGATCCAAACCTTATTAATATTTTTGAAGTTTAGAATTTTTTGTATAGTTCCTTTTAACGTTTCGAGGAAGAATTCATTTCCTCAAAACTGGTTTATTTAAAACGAAAAGTCCATTGAAATAATATCACGTCAACAACTCTAGGACAAAACCCTTCGTTTCGATATCTAAGACCTTCCTCCGGTCTCCCTTCCGAGGTCACCTCTACGATCGTTCTTAATTCTGCACTCAAGAGGTGTCTAATGAGAAGTGTACGTACGGTAATTCAACACTAAGTCGAGGAACAGAATTTTTCTTCACAATGACCTCTGGAAACAACGAGTGCACAGTATTCGTCGGTATTTCGATATGACTTTAAACTTGTAAAACCCCCCTCTTTAAAGGGGGAAATTTTCTTTCAAAGACGTAACAGATATGAGACTGTAATCTACCTTCATCTCTCAATATCTGTATTTCAGGTTTCTAGATTCCAGTGTCTCAGATTTGTAGGAAGGCTATCAGTCTATTAACCTATTCAAATGTAAACATATTAATCGACCTAATCTGTAAATAGTCAAAATAACTAACTAGACAAGTTTGTTAGACAAAAACCAGAGTAACTACTGGACCAAAGGAAAACAAAGATGGTGTAACACAAAATAGGTACGTTTCTACGTAACAGACTGGGTCGTCATATTATGTAATTCCTCTGATGTCCACTTCATCCAAAACGGGACAAATAAAATATCGTAACGGTTTATCCACTCTCCTGTTGTCCGAGAAGTCGTCACGTACTTCAGTCGGTAGACGAGGTCAAAGAGATCCGAAGGGTCGATATTAGACTTCGACTTACTCCTATAGCCCTAGATTCGTTCGAGAGGGTGACGGCTTACTCCCTCCACTCTACCAACCGGAGGAAAGATCGCGGTACTGAGTCCTAAAGTTAGACAAGAACTTACCCAAGAGTCTACGGGAGACACTGAGTCTCGTAATGTCAAGAGATCTGGATGTCTTTGAGACCCAATCTAATAGTCTGAAAGGAGAAAGGGAAGACAATCTTAGTAAAGTCGTGTCCCAGAAACTTGAACAGGTCAGATGGTGTATTAGTGAACTCACGTCCACCATGAGGTCTTCACCTACTATTCATCGGGGTCAAAAGGACCAGTGATTGTATCATAAAGTCTTTTTTCCTTCACTACTCATTTCACTTTCTATTAACAACAGAGTTCCTTATAAGGATGAGTTCATTCCGTCTTTAATCTATTTAATCTTCTATGAGCTCGTCCTCTTTATCCGAAGTTACCCTACGAATTACTATTGTCTTAAGTCGGTTCTCTCCGTCACCCTGTCATGACATGAATTCATTGTCGTCCGTAAAAATTATATCAGTCGTTTTGACTTGGATTTTTAACTCCACCAATCAATCACCCGTCCCCTCCGAAAACCGATAAGATATTCATAGTACGGAAGTCCTCTTCACTTCTACAAAACTAGACAGGAAAGAAAATTTAATTATGGTAAATTTATCATCTCTTACGAACTTAGAACATACCTCAGATTGTGTGATTTGTACATCCGTTACCTATTACCAGTCTAATAGTTTTAATGTTAATTTGAAAACGACCTTTGAGTTTATTAAATAATTTAACTTCAGAAGAATCAACAATCTTGGAAATAAAGAAAATCAATTATTATATATATTCATGAACACAACATACTCTCGGAAAGTTCACCATATAAAGTCTCTTACTTATGGAACTTCATTCCGAACCCCTCAATGGAAGGATATGTACAGTGATGAAAATTGTTTTTTCTGACAAAACTTTAGCCCATTATCGGTAAGTAACGAATATCGGTACCATACATATATCACGAGACTACAGGTTTCAGTGTGGTTGTACCAACATGGTGAGTAAACCGATTTACAGGTCGTTAGACCTTCCTCGGAATTTCGGAATTTCGACGGAATTTCGATTTAATAACTGTGGTAATTTATAAAAACCATTTTCAATAAGGTCCGTCTCTAGTAAGAGATCCGTGTGGAAGATCCCTACACTTTCCCTTAGACACAAGGTGTAACATTTTTTACTACACAAAGAAGAAACAAAATCTAGAATTTTAATTTTACCATAAACTCTTTAATGGTTTTTCTTGACTATCTCTTCTTTTCTTGTCAAATTTTACACTAGTACTTTTCTTTACATAGAGGTACCAATAGTGACTACATTTCTAAATTTTTTACCTTAATGAAAAATCTTGTGTTTAGGTGTAGGAGTCTATCTCTTTGTGTACTCCTGTACACATGTAAACACGTTTAGTCTTCACGTCAGTAAACTCTCACCTCGCCATCGATAAAACCATCCACACCTACTGACTCACACACTCTTTCTACCTCACTCCCTCTCTATTTACTCTCAACCTTTTCCTGGCTGGTGTAGCAATATGTTGGGACACCCAATAAAAGATAACAACCCTTCACTCTTCCTGCTGACTAACATTTACTAAGTACTCCCCGGTCCATCTCGGAGACTCCTCCCGTCACCTTTTTATAACACACCCCCTGTACCTACTGAGGGAAATCGTAGAACTCGGAATGAGAATCGGAACCCCCCTTTTTCTTTGTTTAGTTCTTTTTTTCATTTATAATGAAAGAGAAGGAGTATTAGCAGACCTTCACGTTGAGACGACAAAGGAACTTCACCGATCCCAGAAATGGCGTTCCTTATTAGTACCAGGTCACACTTTACATTCCTCCAGAATCTTCCTCCTCTTCTTATCTTCCTTTCTTATACATACTTTCCCAACCTCCGTGTGCCAGTAGATATGAAATCGTTTCGGGGAGTAAAAACAAAACACAAGTACATTTACGTGGTAGTTTGTAAAAACTTTTTTGTGGGTTCAAAGATTGTCATAAGAGATGGCTAAGAGATCGGGTTCAAGTTTTCGTACGTCTGTAGTTTCTTTAACTTTTTTCTTTCTTTCTTTCTTTTCTTTATCCCGTTTTCTCGTTTATCCCTTCCTCGTTTATTCGTATGAAATAATCCACAGACCGTAGCGTTATCCACAATAAATATGTTATAGATCAAAGTGTTGTTGAAGACTCCAAATCAATATCGAAAATGGAAAAAATGTAAAAAAAGGACTTTTTTTGATATTCAAATCAGATTCTTTAAAGAGACTCTGGTACGTAGAAAATTTACCCCTTTGGTCTAAAATTTACTTCGAGATACAAGAAAGATTAGTTTAAGTACTGGTTATTATGGAGTAAAAATAACAGAACTTTTGAACATAGTCAGAAGTAAGAAGACAAAGAAAATTGGTGGTGTAAATTCTTCTTTTCAACACTGGTTGGATCTATCATATAAGTTTTCGTATCTGTAATGAAACGGCTGACTCCAGGCAGATCAGTTCCGATACCAAAGAGGACACCAGTACATACCTACACTCTCAACCTGACACTTCTTCCGTCTCGCGGTTTCTTAACTACGAAAACTTGACACCACAACCTCTTCTGAGAACTCTCAGGGAACCTGACGTTCCTCTAGGTTGGTCAGGTAAGATTTCCTCTAGTTGGGACCCTAAAGAAACCTTCCTTACTGCGATTTCGACTTTGAGGTCATGAAACCGGTGGAGTACGTTTCTCAACTGAGTGACCTTTTCTGAGACTACGACCCTCCCTAACTCCCGTCCTCCTCTTCCCCTGCTGTCTCCTACTCTACCGACCTACCGTAGTGACTGAGCTACCTACACTCAGACTCACTTGAGGCCCTCTACCACTACCTGTCCCTCCGGACCGCACGACACTAAGTACTCCAGCGTTTCTCAGTCTGTGCTGACTCGCTAACTTGATTTGACTTGACTTGACTTGACTTGACTAGATGGAGGATCCGGGGAGAGTTAAAAAAAAAAAAGAAAAAAAAAAGTGATTGGAGGAAATCCGGAGATTATAAAGAAGGTATAAGATAGAGTAATCAATTTTTGAAAAAACCAAATAAAAACCGACACGACTTAGAAACAACGACACGATCATCGATCTTAAGTGTATTAAGTTTCGGAAACCTCAGAAATGTATTTAAAAATCCCACATTCTCCAGGATTCTGGTTTTTCCATATTTGACAACTCGACAACTCTGTCTCTACTTTCGTGTTCACCGACCCACACACTTCGATTCTTTAAGAGGGCAACAAGTCAGCGATTCAACACAGACTGAGAAACTCTGGGGTACGTGACGTCGTGAAGAGACAGGAAGTGATAGAAACCCTCAAACGAGTTTGAGTACAGGTAACTCAGCCACTACGGTACGTCGGTAGAGTAGGAGACAACAGGGGAAGAGAACGGGAGTTAGAAACGGTAGTAGTCCCAGAAAAGGTTATTCAACCGAGAAACGTAGTTCACCGGTCTCTTCACCTTGAAATCGAAGTCGTAGTCAGGAGGGTCACTTATAAGTCCCAACTAAAGGAAATCCTAACTGACCAAACTAGAGGAACGTCAGGTTCCCTGAGAGTTCTCAGAAGAGGTCGGGGTGTCGGGGTGCCAAGTTTTCGTTTTTAAGAAACTACGAGACGGAAGAAATGCCAGGTTGAGAGTATAGGCATATACTGATAACCTTTTTAGTATCGAAACTGATGTACCTGGAAACAGACTTTTTACTAAGATTAAAGTAGAAATTTTACTACCCCTCTATCACTTTCTAAAAATTTATCCCCTCCCGTTTAGCTTAGACATATAAAGACACAACCCTTTATAGTCAGTTGTACAGGAAATCTCCGAACGAAACACCAAATCGACTCCCCACCGAAACTCTCCCACTGATCCATCCTCCACCAGGATCAACAAGTTCGAGTTACACTACGTCAGAGTTTCCTCTCGTTTCCTCACCACCCTAAGTGAAAACTCCCCTGAGGACCTAGAGATCCTGAATCCCTAACCTCGTCACGTGTCTTACTCACCCTCACTCCTGAGACCTGACGACGTCCGAGGACCCAGTCCATTAAGTCCCCTACGATTGTCGTGAGTGACACGAGTGTGGGAGAGTCTAGAGACAAAGGAGAGGTCCGAAGACACGATAAAGTGAAGAAACCCTCTACTTAACTACCGAGTGAACACGTCTCCGACGTTCATGGACCCTTAAATACACAAAGGGGTCGAGTTGGCACTCTACCGAAAATCGGTCTCTGACTGACGTGTCTTATACTTTCGAGTCGAGGGGAAGGAACCCTACCTTGTTTGACCTCTACATTTTATGTGGACTCCCGAGGGGGTGTCCTAGTCCGACTTCGATCTTAAAAACGACGTTAGTGTGACAACGAACCGAAGGTGAAAAAGGTAAGTCAAAAGAGAAGGAATTGGGGAATGTCGCAAGAGGACCCTCGTGTGAAGAGAGAGACGGGGAGTGTACTTACAAGTAGAGTCTCAGACGAAGACACCTTGGACTGGATTCTGTCGTGAGAACACCTGGAACGTAAAACGAGTCTATCTTGTATGGTACACACCTCACCTGAAATCTCCTTCCTCTCAGTCAAGTGAAACCTGTACAACTAAAATTCACGTGAACCGAGTAAACACCTTTATCGATTATTCATCAGTCTCGACTCAACCTTTATAACTAAACTCTCAGTAGTCCTATACCTACCACCAACTTCGGTACCCACACTTACTCCAAGCAAATCCTCCCACATACTCTTCAGATCTCCACTTCTGACCCGGAACCCCTTTAAAACTGTCTACATATAATCGTACAGGAAGTATTTTTAGGAAAAATGTCTTCATCGTGAAAGGTAAAAGTATAAGTCTTTGTAGTATAGTAAACTGGAAATACCATTGTTTCCTTCCACCCTCCGACATATTAATAACAGTAATAAAAAGTCAACTCCTTTAACTCTGAGACTTTTAAGTACACTTAATGAATTTCAGTTCTTTTACCGTTCCGGTCGTGTTTTTGAGTCCAGTAAGCTAAGGACCGTTTTTCTAAAGGACGGAGGGTTAACGAAAACTTTTTTTTTACAGAAAAAAAAAAAAAAGAGAAGATTTATCAGAACGTCACACGTCCGTTAACAGAAGAAATAACGTCTGAGTCGTAAGAATACTTACGTATACTGTAGACAAGGTCCCAAAGACTATAGGAGTATTTAAATAATATGAGACGACGTATTATTGAAACAAAGGATCTCGGGTCTTTCAGTGAAGGAAGTCCTTCGGTGGTACTTGGTCGAAGTCGTGAGACGAACAAAGAATTGTCAAAATGCAAGTAAACTGTCGTATAAGAAAAGTGTACAACTATATGATGAAGACTTAAAAAAAGGAACTATGCAAAACACATAAAAACAAAAAGAAGGGGGTTGATAAAATATTCTGTCAGAAATTCTACAAGAGAAGATATGTTTTCAGTCATGTAAGAGTCATATCTTAAAACCCCTTTCATTTTGTATTAGGTATTAGAATCTAATATTGTTAATAGTTAAAGAATACATAAATTAACGTCAGACAAGTAAAGGGGGTGTAAAAACTAAAACAGGAAGTACCACCGTAAGGACTATAAACATCAATAAGTGGGTCTAACAATAAACTCCATGTTCATACAGAGTATTACTTAAAACTAAGACACAATTCCTATATAACGTCTGTAACTTATCTCTAAGATGTAGACAGACCCGGAAGGAATTCATCTTCTATCTAAACGTTTTCTACGGAGACTGTAAAATCAGTCCAAAGTCCTCGTTTCTACCAGTCTCTTCTCTGACTACTCCCCCTATACTACAAAACGAATGTCTATATAAAAATGAAAGTACCTTATTTTACGAATTGTCTAAAATACCCAGGTTACCAGAAGTAAACAATCCTACTGGGACAAGCCACTCGAACGTAAAAATGAAAGGAGAGGGACAACCCTGATAAAACTGTCGACTCCCGTATAATCTCGATTATTTGTTAAACCGAAATAGACTAAAAGTAAGTCGACAGTTTTGTACTTAGACTGGAAGAAAATCTCAAATCATATTTTGTAAAAAGACCTGAAACTAATTAAAAATTCTCTCAAGATTATCCGACATGTAAGGTAAGAATCTGCTCTTTGAGAAGTCAGTTCAAAAGATTCGATAAGAGTTCAAGTAGACCGATTTTAGGAAAGAACCGTGTTCTTGCAGTAACATATATTGGTACTGAACAGTAATTAGACCCACATAATCTAAAAGTTTGTAACAAGGACGTTTGATGTGTGACCTAAACGTGAAACGACCTACTGTAAATTCGTCAATCGGACCTACAACACATAAGGGTCGTGTCGTACTTTTACGTAAATGATTCCCGAAACACAGACACCAAAATCCATTTTCTTCTTTATTTAGAAGGAGAGAGGACTCTACAAATCTAATACAAATTAACTGAAAATTTTATATAATCGTACAAGTTTTGTGAATTTTTTTACTTAAGAAGAAATTTTTTTATTTCGTCAATACAATCCCCAAAATCAAATTTTCGAAACTTTAACACTTTATGGTTCCTCAATTCCCCGTAAAAAAAATCTCTTTTTGGTCGTGTACACTTTTTATAAATACTACATACGAATACAAAACTTCAAAGTTATCCGTATTTGAACGAAGACTTTTCTTACGAAAAGTAAGGATCCTTGAACTCCAAAGTTCGGAAAAGTGTCCTATGACAACCTTTGGACAACAACAGATTACGATGAGAAATGAATTTGGAATCTTTCTTCAGTTATATAAAAACCTCTATGTACCTGCTACCATCTTAAAGGTAAAGACTTTTTTTCACTTGCGAACGGTAAGGCCGGTACGGAGAGTTCCACACCAGAGACCTGGTCGACGAAACCGTAGTGAGGGGTCGTCACACCATAACTCGTACACCAACAGGACACTATTTAGTACGACGAGAGTATCTGACAACGACTCTACGAACCGGAGTTTGGCAGACGGTTGGTTGAAGACGAAGTTTGATTTACCTCCAGTCAGGGAATACTCATTTTGACAACCTCTTTGTACTATAGTTGAGTGAAGAGACCGATTAGTAGTCCGGATAGGAACTTAGTCCCGTCTCGAGATCTTTTAATACATTGACAAAGTGTAATAGTATAGCGGAGTTGTTAGTGGCAAAGATTTAGTCTAAATTTACGAAATAGAAACCAAAACAGATATAAATCATCTATTAAAACCAGTTTCTGTGTAACGGATAATGAAGACATATGTCAGAGTAAACCATTCAGGTAAATCTTAAATATTGGACCCTTCTTTACGTACACGGGTAAAAGAGAGAGAAAGAGAAAGATAGAGAAAAAAGGGGAGTATTTTAACGAAACGAAAGAAGTTAGTTTATTGCCTTTGAAAATCGGACCCGAAAAACGACGACGATAAAAAGAACGAGGGCTCCTTTGAGTCTCGTTTTAACTTATCCGTTAGTGTTATTAATGTAATTTGCAATACGAATCTTAAAAACGAAAGAAGATGAGGAAGAATATAAAAACTATGTAATAAAGGTGGGGGTCTTGAAACGACATATGTACGTAAAATAAAATTCCACGAACTTTAGGGACACTTTTCGTCTTTCATATTTGCTTGACAATTCCCATCCTATTTTTCCCGACGACTCTTCCCGTCTCTTATTACTAAGATATTTGAAGATATTTGACATCTTTGTATTTTCCTTTTACCATAAAAACTAGTAGTAAAATGACGGTCCCACTAAGGTCAGTTGTTACCAGTAAATATCACTCTGAATCGTTCAACACCGGAATAGTATGTGACATGAAAAGACATCTGAGATAACTAACTCTCTCTATTACTTATACTAATTAATATACACCTAAATTTTAAGACATATATCCTAGGAAATCGTTTTCTAATACTTTTTTTATTTACCTGGTTTATAGATATAGTTTTACCTTTGTGGTACTCCTAAGTTTCCCGAAAGGACCATCAAGTCTACCATTTCTTAGACGTAACAACCCTTCTAGGTAACCTCTTCCTTTACCGTTGGGTGAGATGATAAGAATAGACCTCTTAAGGTACTTGTATCCTCGGACCGACCGATGTCAGATACCCCAATGTTTCTTGACCTGTACTGACTCACTGATGATTGTGAAAGTGAAAGTACTCCTAAGTCTTGTAATCGAAGAGAATTTAAAGAACATAACAAAAAAAAAAAGAAAGAAAAAATAACCTTATATTAATGAAATGGTACAACACAAGTAAAGACGACACGTCGGAACACTTAGTCGGTATATAGGGGAGGGAGAATTCGATGAGTGAATGGGCGGAGTATATGTATGTAATGGTACATATTTTATCGATCACCCTTTGTCGACAGAACAAAACCAAAATGTGCAGAGTTAAAAAAAAAGGTTTCGTAGATATTTGAACCTTAGGAACCGGTAGACTTTTTGAAACCTACACTCCGATTTCATTAAAGTCACCTTTGTCCTTCATTAATACTACGTTACTTTTATATAACGTACGTTGGAAAGTTTTAATGTAAATAAAAACGTATATCAGGACAGAACTCTATTACATCTATGGTTATTTTCTATTTTTTACTCTTAGTCTTGACATCCCCTTTTTAAAGAAACTTTTCAGTGAATGGGGTTTTAGAGTAGACTCAAAATTGGAAACTTACTAACAACGAAATTTACTCGTCTTTTACTCATCAGCCTTTTATTGAAAAAAGACAAGAGAAAGGTGACTTTAGCCAGAAGTCTCAACTAATAAGGTGAAGTACCTACCTTTCAGACCGTCCAACACCATCGAAAATACCTTACGATTTTCAAAAAGAGTGATGTCTAGTGTTCTACATCAGAATCATACTTTATAAATTTTCAGGTTAGAGAATATTATAAGTTTCAAAAACAAAACGAAATGATAATACCGAAGAAGATAAAGAAGGATATTCTCTTAAAAAGAGGGAACTACTCATCAAAGGTGGAGAGTGTCTAGTCTTTTCCCCTCCCTCCTCTCCTTTCGCGTCCTTTGAAAACCACGGGAACACTAGATCAAGACACAAGAGATCTGGACCGGTCCATGTCTTCGAGTGAAAAGAAGTATAACTCCCTACGAAAAATTACCTAAGAAGTCTCTGAGAGAGGTAACGACCCTAGTGGGTCGACTTCAAGAGACCTCGGACCGATCACGTAGAGATAAAGGCGACCAACGAACTAAGAAGGAATCTGGGAAATGTAGTTTGTTATGGACTAAGAAAAAGAGAGATCAAAGAGTGAAAGAACAGGAGGTCTACATGAGTGTGGGGTTGTTTGAGACTCTTATGACTGGTCAAGGTCGTGTCGGTTCAGAGTAAATAAAGAGGTAGTTTGGTCGGCCGTTGGGGCACAGAACGAGAAATCCTAAAGATCCATCCTCAGTCTGTGGTCGAGTAATCCAGAGGGATGTATGTCCCGTGTGAATAGTCGAGAGACTCACCAGGAGAACTCAGGTGAAAGGGATCTCTCTCTCTTGAGTGACGGAGTAAAATCACTCACTTTTGAAATCCCACTTTGTAAAAACTGAAAAATAGGACCATCCTCTTCTTGACAATCCTGTCAGTATCACTCATATTACCTTAGTATGACATTCAATCACTTTTTAAACACGTTGAAACCAACGTCCTTTTCTTGTGTTTAAAATAGTTTGATCAGTTAGATTTTATTTATACACCTTCTGTCTTTAAACCTTCATCACTGTCTTTTTAACCACTACTTTATCTGTCCCTGTTATTTATGACACACCTCATTCCTTAGGTCTCTTTTAGAGATCAACAAACTTGTTCTTATTATAATTTTATATACTAAATTTCAAGGTTTTCATTGTCACTACTTAACATTATCACCTAATTGACATCATCTTTCTTAGTCCCTCCCTAAATGTCTCAGTGTAAAAACTTAGAACAAAACAACCTTTTTCTACAAACTTTATCTATTTAAAATCGTATAATAAATCTCAGAACCTCGGTCTAATTAAATTTTGTATTTGGGAATCTTTTCACTTTGGATCCAAAAACATCCTTGTTTCTCATCCCTACCTACTTGACCCCCTACTAACACGTATAAAATACACGTACAAAAAATTTTTATACACGTAAATAAAGAGATTGTTTTAAAAATTAAAAACAATAAATTCATATAAATTTTTAATACACCTTTATATATTTATCTATTCTTATATAATAAATTACACTTTTTCTACTAACTAAATTTAATAACGACATTCTATAATTTAGTCACATTTGGATATCATAGTATAATAAGTTACCCTATGTCAGTATCCGTGGAAATCTTCCTAGCTTCTTTGTCTTGTTATCATTTTTTCTATAGAATCATGTATATACCTAAGTGGAATACTTTTACTAGATAATTGTCTAGAAACCCTTTCCGTTCCCAAATCCAGTAAATGAAAATTCATTTTAACAACAGAAGTTGAGAATAGGTTATGATTTTATTTAAGGTCTAGTATTAATTGAATATTTATAATTCGGTATTTTACGGATCTTTCTTTGAAGTCTGTAAAATAGACTCGAGATGAAACCCATTTTAGGGAATGTAAATTTTGTTTATTCTTAAACGTTTTTTATTTTTCGTCTAAGTCGATGAAAACATTCAAATTTGGCAAGTACAATTGAATTTTATACCGGTTCTTTTTATTAACACTGTTTATATTATAAATTACTGTAACTAAAGTCAAGTCAAGTCAAGTCAGCGAGTCAACACAGGCTGAAAAACGCTAGGGTACTTAACGTCGTGCGGTCCGGAGGGACAGGTAGTGGTAGAGGGCCTCAAGTGAGTCTGAGTACAGGTAACTCAGGCACTACGACGGGTCGATAGAGTAGGAGACAGTAGGGGAAGAGGAGGACGGGGGTTAGGGATGGTCGTAGTCTCAGAAAAGGTTACTCAGTTGAGAAGCATACTCCACCGGTTTCATGACCCCGAAGTCGAAATCGTAGTAAGGAAGGTTTATTAAGTTAATTAAAAATAAAGAAAAGTATGTTACGATCCCAAGATGGTGATTCTTACGATCCACACCAGAATTTTTAGTTATTCTTTTTTGGGACTCTAAGGTTATTTATTTATCCACTTCTGGTACAAATGAATAAAGTGATTTCTTTGTTATTTTATTAATCATCCGTAATCTGTCAGTAAAGCCAATGAAGTATCACTTTCGAATGTTTATTTTTACTCTATATTTGTTGTAATTAATTTATATGTCTCAATAAGAATTTCCCCTAAGAGTACAACCGTTCATACTTCACCCGTGAAGTCTGTGACGACTCTCATGTCTAAAAAAATTGAAAAGTTCTTCCACCAAACCCTTATACATATCTCAAAATTTTTACAAGTATAGAAATTCCAGTCTTTAAGTTAACGACTACAAACACATTCTATTAAATATTGTCACGTTTCAATTCTGAAAATTTTTTCAATTAAATAAAATTAACCTCCGATTAATGAAATGTTATAACATCACCAAAAACGGTATGTAACTGTACTTTGTCGGTACTCACATGTACACAAGGGGTAGTTCAATTCTGAAAGTTTGACAAATCGGTAATTCTTCACTTTTCACTCTTTATTAGAAAAATTTATGATACGTCTGTAATATATCCCACAAGTACACATGAAAAATTCTTATACCTTTTACGAATACTATTGTAAAATTCTTTTTGTGTTTAATCATAAATCATCCGTTTTGTTGTTGTCTTTTTAACTCTTTAATACTATTGTAAACCCAAAGAGTTCACCACGATCACCGTTTCTTGGACGAACGGTAACGTCCTCTGAACTCTGTGTCCAAGCTAAAGACCCAACCCTTCTAGAGGACCTTCTCCGGAACCGTTGTCTGAGGTCATATGAACGGACCTCTTAGGGTACCTGTCTCCACGGTACCCGATGTCAGGGATCCTATCGTTTCTCAACCTGTACTACTTAATTGAAGGATGTATACGTGCTTACTATTACAAAATTGTAAAAGAGATCTTTAACTTAAGTACCAAAAATTTTTATGAAGGTTATAAAAAAGATGAAAGAGACTCTACTAATACATAACAAGAGTATAACTTTTGTTTTATGTCTCTTTGCTTGTGAACCGTGGATCAGGGTCTAGGTTCTAAAAAAGTAACACTCTCACATCCGTTAACTGGGGAAAGTATCCCGGTAGTAGTGTCATTGTCGAAACAAGTCAAATCAGCGAGTCAGTACAGGCTGAGAAACGTTGGGGTACCTGACGTCGTACCGTTCAAAGGGACAGGTGGTTGAAGACCTCGAACGAGTTTGAGTACAGGTAGCTTAGCCACTACGGTAGGTTGGTAGAATAGAAGACAGTAGGGGAAGAGGGGAACAGAAGTTAGAACGGATCGTAGTCCCAGAAAAGATTACTCAGTCAAGAAGTGTAGTCCACCGGTTTGATAACCTCAAAGTCGAAATAGTAGTCAGGAAGGTTACTTATAAGTCCTGACTAAAGGAAGTTCTAATTGACCAACCTAGAGGAACGTCAGGTTCCCTGAGAGTTCTCAGAAGAGGTTGTGGTGTCAAGTTTTCGTAGTTAAGAAACCGTGAGTCGAAAGAAATATCAAGTTGAGAGTATAGGTATGTACTGATGACCTTTATGGTATCGAAACTAATCTACCTGGAAACAACCGTTGTCTTACGAAGACGAAAAAGTATACGACAGATCCAACCAGAATCGAAAAGAAGGTTCTTCGTTTACAGAAAATTAAAGTACCGACGTCAGTGGTAGACGTCACTAAAACCTCGGGGGGTTTTATTCCAGAGAGTGACAAAGGTAACAAAGGGGTAAATAAACGGTACTACTTGACTTGACTACCCTGGCCTACGGTACTAGAATCAAAAGACTTACAACTTAAAATTGTCAAAACAACCATGATGTAATTCGGTACTACCCAGACCGTTTATATTTACCAATACTTATACCACTAAGACCAAAACCATTGACGACCAATGTGTTAGGTCATGTAAAGGAGAAAAGAACAGAGACACATAAGATGACTTAACGTGGTAGTCATAAAAGAAATTATAAAGAGAATAAACCCCTTTTCTGTTCACTTTTTCAACTAATAAAGTTATACATAAACATGAGTGCTAGAGGTCTGGACCTCAATACTCGACTCAAATGTTTAGACTTATGAGTAAAGAATGCCAGAACTTGGAACCCAGGTGTAAGAGGAGAGGAAAATTTTTCACCAGAACACCGAAGGCAACTTATGGTTACTTGAACCTAATCTGTCTTTCCTTACATTATGGGGAAGTATTCTTGGGTGTTGAAAAGACATGAACTTTTTATTTAGTTCATGTTTTATGAGTGGACTAAGGGAGAAACCTACCGGAAACCGAAGACAGAGAACCTCCTTAGTTAAAAACAAGGTCACTGGAGACGTAACAGTGAAAAACTATGTTGTAAGAAGTACTTGGACCCCGGTTCTTCTTTTTTTACCTCCTTATTCAAAACCAAAATCCCGACCTCTCAGACAATATTTTTTACGGTAACCGAAAACTCAACCTTCTCCATACAAGAACTCTCTTACGTAAAGTTTGTCACAAAACTAGGAGTCTTTGGGTTATTTAAGAACTGAGAAAGATCAACCCTTGTATTACATTATCATGACACGATCAGACAATTCAGTCTCGAGGTAGAAAACGTGCTAAGTATAAATTTGAAATTTCTCCGAGTGTTGACTCGAAAGTGTTTGTCATCGACAAATGAAAGAAAGGTGATTTTATTAGTAGTGTTTATAGGGAGACTCTTACATATAAAAGTCTACGGTCCATTAGTTTCGAATCAACATGAGCCTCCGAAAAAATCTTGGTTTACCTTTTATTAACGAAATTTCATGGGTGAACACTCCTAAAGACGAGTAGTCATATTAACGGTCGTCGGTGACAGAAAGATGGTGTTATTTAAGTGTTACTAAGTAATCAAAGAAAACCCTCCTACTTTATCTAGTAGAACAATTGTAGTCGAAGCTAAAAATTTATTGAAGTGAACTAAAGTATAACCTTAATGTCAAACATGTATTTGATTTTATTATTTATGGGGACTGGGGTGAGATTTCTCATCACATCCATCATCTTTTCCTATTTTAATCTTGAATCGGTCTGAATCTATACTCAAGAGACACACAAATGAGATCCTCCTAAAAATAAAGAAGAAAAAACATTTTCCTTAAATTAAAGAACTGACATTCGGAACCGTGTGTCTTGGGTCGTCAACCGTTTATTAGGAACCCTACACCAGAGTTCATGGAAACAGGTCGGTAGACAAACCATAGTTTACTTGTCCTACTAACGACTTTTTTTTTTTTTTTGATTCATTCTTACGAGCAGGTTTTGAGACAGTAGAATAAATGGTCAAAGGGATCTAACTACTCTAGAATTAATTACATGTAGTCCTGATGAAACGCATACACTTATTACCAGTTTCAAATCACATACAAACGACTAAACGATCAAAAATTTGTCGAACTCTTTATATAGGACAGATATAGAAACAGTAAGCCAACCCTACTAATTGATGAACTTAGTTAATGGGAAAACCTCAAGATGGTTGAGTGGACTTCCTAGTTGGGATCGAAAAGTCCCAGTCATGTCCACCCGCACATACAGGGGAGGTTCGACCGTGTGTGGGAGTCAACATTTAGTGTTCACGTATTAGGTCACTAACGAGGAATCCCCATGGTAGGTGTAAGGACGGAGTAACGTGGGAGGAGTCGGTTAGTCTCCGAGGTAGGAGATCGAAGGTACAAGTGGTATCAACTTTATTCTTTGGATTTAAAATTTTCCAAATTTTCCATTACTGATGAGTACCCATAAATTTTTAAAATTGCTTATTTTATGAATCCCTATATAGATGGATTTCTTTGATTTCTGGATATATATCTTTTGATATTTTGTGACTACTTTCTTTAGTTTCTCCTGTGATTATCTACCTCTTTATATGGTACAAGTACCTGGCCTTCTTAGTTATGTCACTTTTACTCATATGATGGGTTTCGTTAAATGTTTAAGTTACGTTAGGGATAGTTCGATGGTCGGTGTAAAAAGTGTCTTGATCTTGTTTATTAAAGTTCTAAACATACCTTTATGTTTTTTGGAGCTTATCGGTTTCGTTAGAACTCTTTCTTCTTACCTTGACCTCCTTAGTTGAACGGACTGAAGTCCGAGATGATGTTTCGGTGTCAGTAGTTCTGTCATACCATGACCGTGTTTCTGTCTGTATATTTAGTTACCTTGTTTTATCTTTCGGGTCTCTATTTAGGTATGTGTATACCTGTGGAATAGAAACTGTTTCCTCCGTTCTTATATGTTACCTCATTTCTGTTAGAGAAATTGTTCACCACGACCCTTTTGACCAGTTGGTGAACATTTTCTTACTTTGATCTAGTGAAAGAATTGTGGCGTGTGTTTTTATTTGAGTTTTACCTAATTTCTAGATTTACATTCTAGTCTTTGATATTTTGAGGATCTCCTCTTGTATCCGTTTTGTGAGAGTCTGTATTTAGTGTCGTCCTAGGAGATACTAGGTGGAGGGTCTTAAGACCTTTATTTTCGTTTTTATTTGTTTACCCTAGATTAATTTTAATTTTCGAAGACGTGTTGTTTCCTTTTATATTCGTTCCACTTTTCTGTCGGAAGACTTACCCTCTTTTATTATCGTTTACTTCGTTGACTGTTTGTTGATTAGAGTTTTTATATGTTCGTTGAAGACGTCGAGTTAAGGTCTTTTTATTTGCTGGGTTAGTTTTTTACCCGGTTTCTTGATTTATCTGTAAAGAGGTTTCTTCTGTATGCCTACCGATTGTTTGTGTACTTTTCTACGAGTTGTAGTGAGTAATAATCTCTTTACGTTTAGTTCTGGCGTTACTCCATGGTGAAGTGGGGTCAGTCTTACCGACGCTAGGTTTTTAGACGTTCGTTATTTACGACCTCTCCCACACCTCTTTTCCCTTGGGAGGATGTGACAACCACCCTTACGTTTGATCATGTCGGTGATACCTCTTGTCACACCTCTAAGGAATTTTTTAACGTTTATCTTGATGGAATACTGGGTCGTTAGGGTGACGACCCGTATGTGTGGCTCCTTTGGTCTTAACTTTCTCTGTGTACATGGGGTTACAAGTAGCGTCGTGACAAATATTATCGGTCCTGTACCTTTGTTGGATCTACAGGTAGTCGTCTACTTACCTATTCTTTCGACACCATGTATATGTGTTACCTCATAATGAGTCGGCAATTTTTCTTAAGTAAACTTAGTCAAGACTACTCTACCTACTTTGACCTCGGCTAATATGTCTCACTTCATTCGGTCTTTCTTTTTGTGGTTATGTCATATGATTGTGTATATATACCTTAAATCCTTCTACCGTTACTGCTGGGACATACGTTCTGTCCTTTTTTCTGTGTCTACACATATTGCCTGAAAACCTGAGTCTCCCTCTCCCTCTCCCACCCTACTAAACCCTCTTACCCTTAAGATTGTACATATGACAGTACATTCTTAACTTAGCGGTCAGGTACAGACTGCATCCCACGTCGAACGAACCCCGACCACGTACCCCTACTGGGTCTCTCTACAACACCCCTCCCTCCACCCTCCCCCCAAGTACAAACCCTTGTGTACATTCTTAATTTCTAAAATTTTAAATTTTTTATTTTTTGATTTTTTTTTTTTTTAAATTTCACATCGGTCTCGAAAAGTTCCACCGAAGTCTCTGTTTATGTATCTGAATCTCGGCTAAATTGATAAAATCAGACATAGTCGTGGCGTCTTGTGTTGGATCTCTTTTTCTAAAACTTCCTTTTTTTTTTTTTTTGCAAAACGCTCTGCGATGGACCTCTACTAAAGTTTCTCTATTGGTTCCGACTCTTCCCGGACAAACAGTTGACGACCACTCGGTTCTGACACCACTCGTTCTATCAGACAGATCCCGGGGTTTGTCGTTCCACTGTACTTGTGTCCGGTATTGTTCACCGGTCCCAGGTCCTTTTGTCTTGTCTGTTTAGGGTCCGAGAATTGACCGTGACACTCGTCCCCCGAGTGAAGTGTTGGGTCGTGTGGGGTACGACACAGATTAGTAAACAAGCCGACCGACACCTCCACCGGACATAGGTCGTGTCGTGGGTACTACATCTATCATGTCACTTCCCTTCTTTCTTCGTTTTTTTTTTTTTTTTTTTTTAGTCACTCATAAAGACTAAACCTTAAACCCTTCGCTATTGGATCAAAGACTCAACCGTTTCCTTTTTTATTGTTTCACGGATTAAAAAAAAATTACGAACCAGTAAAGATCTTCTTTATTGATTTTTCCTATGGGTAGTTTCAGAAAGTCTCAATTTGGTCCCGTTAAAAGTCGACAAACCTACTTATTGGAATTAAAGGCAATTATGTTCGACGTAAACAGGACATCACCTTCTAGAGTCTGTATAACACTACGTTTAAATTAAACCACTTTTCGAACGTCACAGTGATTTTAAGAGCTTCAGGACTAAAGTTTCTTAAAATTTGAATGTCTACTTATTAGGACTCATATGACACGTAAACCATAATAATAAACGGGATTCTTTACGAAACAATTACATCCATTCCTTACCTTCTTTTATGAAGTAGTATACGAAAAAATCGGAAAGATGGGAACTTTATAACTTCCAATTCTAAACTTTCTTTCTCATCAACAGTACCTTAATACCCCGTTAGTAGACACAGAAATTACGTTCTGTCTACACCCAGTGTTGACCTTCTGTGTGGTTTCGAACGTGAACCGTAAATAATCTCTACGATATTTACAAACAATCAACTGACCGACTTCTTTATTTACTTCATCTCAAACAAAACACGTGACGGGTCAAAGAAGGTACAGAAGAAGGAGACATAGTAGTAACCTCAATAACTGACGTGAAGGTATCCCGTAGCCCACGGACTAGAGAACCACCACCTTCCCGGTTCTGTAGTTCTAGGTTTGAATAAAACCGGTGGGTGAGTATGGTAGTTTAAATAAGGGGGAAGTGGAATGGGTCGAGACCCCTCTATAGAATTATGTAACGAAGGATCATACGACATTTAATAGGTGTCAACCGAATTCTGAGTGGGTTTACTTATCCATGGTAAAAACGTAAAGTCTACTGTTTAAACCCCTACCTTCCAGGGACTCTTCAGATTTTAGATTAAGTGACCTATTTCTTTATGTAATTTTAGTTTATTACGTTATAATCGTCGATGTCTTTCTTCCTGACAGTTCACACGAACATTTCCTCACCATGACCTTAAAATCAATTATCTGGAAATAACGTAGGAGAGACGTTCGTCGCATATTGTGACCCACCAATGTAAAAGGAACTTAAATTAAACTTTAAAGAAGTACAAGACTGTCGGATTGGACTTTATCCGATAAGGAGACTAACAAGTGATTGGAGTGGTAGAGAGAGAGAGAGAAAAAAAAAAATTTCCTTCTTGTTTCAATAAATATCTGATAATTAAATCGAATTTACTAAAATCGGTGACCGATACACATTAGTCGAAAAGGAGGAAAGATGAATCTCAACCGATCTTTGCGTAGTCTACTCTTTTAATTGTTTACATAACAAATTCTCGTAGGCACTGACGGAGATTACAGGATTATGTTCACCTCAAAGGTCCGGTGTACTTTTTATCCGTCTAAGTCAGGAGGTATATCCGACGACCGAACAAGTGACACGAAGCTTTGTGAACCCTGTGAACCCTTCTCTCTCTGAGAATGGAACCTTCACGGGGATTACTGCGTACTTTACCTTAAACTCGTATGCAGATACATAAAAGTTCGTGTGTCTCAATTAAGTATCATCCTTAAAAAATTTTTCAAACACTCCCTCCAAGAACGACCCTCTAATCCCTTCCCTAATGAATCACCCTTGGTGACTTCCCAAAACAAAAAGAGACTCATTGATTAGAGGACCAATTACGTCACAGACAGTTAAATTTACTCGTGTTGAACACAGTAATATTATCTTTACCCTCGGACAAAGGACGTAACAAAACTCCTTTATTAGTCTGTCACTCTCTTAAATCTCAGGAGAGACTACCATCCTGGTGGAGACTCGGTGGTAGGGTAGTTGGACCAGTTGGGTGACCCACTCTATGAGTCCTTCAAGGAGAGGACCAACTTTGAATGTCTCCTGTCGTGAAGAGGGTAGGGTACATCCCCGTCCAGTGTCTCCTGAAAAAAAACTTCATTAAAGTTTAGGCCTCGTTACAAGAGGTTCATCATTTTTTTGAAAAACAACGTAAACCCTTTTACAATTGTAGAATGGTACAATTTAATCAATAATAAGGAGAGTCACAGATATTAAAAAGACAGATATTATATTATATATAAATAGATATTATATTAGAAAAAAGACACTTACTACACTACTGAGACTGAACCTCTTGTTCTGACTAGGGTGGTAAAGGTCTCCATTCTAGGAGTAGTCAAAGTGGACCGACGTCTCAAATGGTAGAGACAAAGTACAAAGTGAGTTTTGACCATGGTCCAAAGGGTTCCATCGTTGAAGACGGTCTGAGTTAAGGACGGGTGAGAAGGACAGTGGGTAGAGAGTCGTGTGTAGTAATCTAGACGAAAACCACTCAGTGGGGGTGACGACGGAGGAGGACCAGGTCCCGGAACTTAGTAAAGGGGGTCTGGGAGAGTAGTTTGGAGAAGAACATAGTATCTCATCCTTATCCGGAGGACAAGGATCTATAAGACAGGTGTAGTGAGGGGGACGGGAGTGACGGTTATCGGACAAGTCCCAAAAACAAATGTACGGTCTTGTGAACTAATGTTCGTACAAATAGACAGAAAAGTAAAGTACGTAAATAAATTACTTTATGAGTTCTGAAGGGACCCCCAGGTCACCAATTCTTAGACGGAACGGTACGTCCCCTGTTTCCAAACTAGGGACTATCCCTTTGATTCTAGGGTGTACGATGACCCGTTGATTGTTGATCTCTCGAGGGCACGACGTTGATTCTGGAGTACGTCGGTTTACTCATTTAAACCTCTTCCTTTACTGTCGGGTAAGGTCATAAGAACGGACCTCTTAGGGTACCTACCTCCTCGGACCACCCGACGCCAGGTACCCCAGCGATTCTCAGCCTGTGCTGCCTTGCTGAAGTGAAAGTGAAAAGTGAACGTACGTAACCTCTTCCTTTACCGTTGGGTGAGATCACAAGAACGGACCTCTTAGGGTCCCTGCCCTCGGACCACCCGCCGGCAGAGACCCCAGTGTGTCTCAGCCTGTACTGACTTCGCTGAATCGTCGTCGTCGTCGTCGTTCTCATCCCGTACTGAATCACTGATTTGGTGATGGTGTAATAAGTTTGAATGGATAGGGATAAACCAACCTAAAACTAGTTCATAAAGATTTGGTGAACTTGTGAACTCATAGGGGTCCTGTAGGTGACAGTCAGAGATGTGTATCCGGACAAAGGGAATAGGGACAAGTAGAATCATCCACCCAGATGTCTGACCAGAACTTACAAAAGTGAAAGAGACTAAGTTTTAACGATTATACCATTATGAGGTAGATTATGAAGAATGGAAACATGAGCTTCCTGTGTACAGTGTCACTTTAACTGGAGATCATATACTGGAATACGAATTAAACACCATCACTAAAAATATAAAATCAAGTCGGTTTCACTATGTATTGATACTAATGTTACGAAACACTATACAAGTTACGATCTCTATCCATTTTACGTGAAACCCTTTTCCTTGGCGTCCACTTCTCCATGAGTCAAGAGAACTCTTCATACCTCTTCTTACCAAGTCAATTCGAGGTCCATTCTCCGTTGTCGACCCGAAACTTTCTACCTATCCTGAGGCTTTCTCACCTCCTCAGGTAAGTCAACCCAGTTCCAAAGACTTTGGACTGTGATAACTGTAAAACCCGAACTGTTAAGAAAGGAACCTCCCTAACGTAACACGTAACGTCTTACGAATTGTCGTAGGAATGTAAGTTGGGTAATTTACGTGGGATGGGGGAAGGGTCAGTACCGTCACAGTTTACAGAGGACCCCGAAGTAGGGATCGACTCTTAAGACTTGACCCAGTTACTCTCCAAGTTTTTACGATCCGAACGAGAATTATGAAGAGATAAAGTGACGACCAGACAGTCTAAGATGAAAGTTCTCTTCCTCTGGAAGTAGACTAAAGAGTCAAGACATTCACTGTGATAAAGAGTGGTCAGTGCACTTACTAGTGTGTACGTAGGACTACAGTAGGAGGACCACTGTAGGACATACATACAGTGGTTCTAACAACCTATAAATCATACACAGTCTCCAATACGGTTCGTAACTCGTGTGTTTTAGGAAGGAGAGAATACCATCTTCGAGTCTCGAACTTTAAATGAGGGAGAACACCAAAAATATGTACGGTCAGTGAGAATCTTAAGACAAGGTCAAAAACGTTTTGTAACAATTTGAGGAATACTGACTAGTAGTCAAGTATTTTTAATAACGTTCATATTAATAATTTGTATTTTAGAATTAGTGAATATGGAGAACTGACGAAATCCGAGACGTGGAATTATAAGTTCCAGAAGACCTGGAAAGACTAGACACTTAGATCCTGTCCCACATATTTGGTGTCAGGGTCCTAGTACATAGTTTAGAACCAATTGGATTACGGGAGATTACAGGAAAAAATTTTGTAGATGTAGGATGAATACCAGATCAGTAAGTAGACAAAAGAACAATTATGGACCAAGAAATATTGTAATTGTAAGTATAAAGGGGTAAGTAATTTGCACGTATCTTACTGATGACATCATTCCTGTTGTTATTGTTGTCGTTTTACACTTCCACATGTACACAAATCTGTAACCCACCCCGGTTAGTACTACTCTACTAGAGACTTTACCGAGAGCATACTTGCGTATGTATACGTGAGTCGTTATCACTGATTTACCAAGTTCGTGTAAAGGTAAGGTTTATTATAGTTAAGTCTGGATGATTCACGGTGGATGAGACTTGTGATCCATGAAATGTCTACCGTCTATTATGAACCAGGAGATGTTAACGTTCCCTCCCCTCGGAGTTAGTGTCTCCTTGTACACACACATGTACTCAAATGAAACTAGTCAACACTAAGGAGTCTCCACACACATACATTTAGAAGTAGAGTGTAGTCGAATTCAATGTTATGGACACCGGGGTTACTATCACTGAAGTACACTTTCCTGTAGAGTCAACCTCTACAATTCAACCTTTGTCTGGGAAACGAACACATTTTGTTATAGACGATGTTTATAATCGTATATAAGATGAAATTTAAGAAAAGACATTAAATCTTTGAAGAAGGAAATATCCCCCGTTTTAATTGAAATAATTTACCGTTGGGTGAGGTCATAAGAACGGACCTCTTAGGGTACCTACCTTCTCGGACCACCCGATGGCTGGTGCCCCAGTGTTTCTCATCCTGTACTGACTCGCTGAAGTGAAAGTGAAAGTGTCACCAAGGTGAAAGAAAAATCGTATCAAAATGGTAAAAAGGTCCAACGTTTAACTATATCTCGTATTTATATAAATCTCAACAGACTGTCGAGGGACCCTTTGAAAATTTTTGGTAATTAAATCTTTGTTAAAACGAAAATATAAAGTAAAGAGTTAACCAATACTACCTTCATTAACAGTATGCGTTTCCCTCTTAGTACTGAAGTCCGTTATGTCTTTGTCGATTTGAGAACCTTTGTTTCAGAACAAAAGTACATTTACGGGGGTCAATATTTCTTTTTATATTAAGTTATAGCCTTCGTATTATGGTACTGTCTTGAGAAAGAGTCATTATTAGTTTCAACAGTCCGGACACGTAGTATGTGAAAGTATTTTCTTTTTACCGAATAAAAAATGTGGTTCAGAAGTAACGGGGTTAACAAACTAATCCACTCTGACGTGGATGTATGACAGATGAGTTAGTAATTCGTGAGTTTTTTAGTCAACAACTATAATGGTTTGAACCCCCTATAGTCATAATTATTTACAATGGTTTGGAAAGACTCAAAATAACAATAAAAAAAATTGGAGAGACTTAAAATAATAAGATTCTGATTCCTGTTTCCATGGTGGAAACATCTTAACAACTCTCCGTATCTTATATTGTGTATTTAGACACTACAAATTATTTACTATTGATACGGATAAAAATCTATGACAAACACATATGAATACACCGTCTAGTAGTCTTCTTTTTATTTAAGACCGGGAAGACAAAAACTAAAACTTAAAGTTTTCTACTGAATATCAAGTACCGTAACGTTGTGGTAAAAAGTGGACATTGTATAGTATTTCCTGAGACAAGTGTTATCATCAGTAATTTTTGGATTAGTATAATTTTTAAATTGATTGTATTGATCAACAGATAGAGGTATTACAAGTTCTTTATTATACTGTATAACCTGTATAATTTGACTAACCACTTAATAAAGTTTTCCCACTTTCACAAGACCAGATATGTAGATCAAAGGACCATAACTAAAAATATAAATCTTATACTGTCAAGTCGTTTCTTAACAATTTGTAGGTGGTACTCCTTCTGTTACACTGTCTACTTTTTGTATGGACATATCTCTAATTAATGTTGATTAAAAGGAAGGAGAAGGTTTAACTTTTTTTTTTAGTTAGTTTTCGGATACTCACTCGTCTTATGTCAGAAGGAGGGGTGAGAGATGGGGACGACCTTTGATATAAAAGACCAGCAGAAACTTCTCTCGAACTGATTTAATCCCAGTTACTTACACTTTTCACTTTACGTGTTGAAGTTCTTTTATAAGAATTTATACTTGACGAGAAGGACCTTAAACAAAAAGTAGAAGAACACGTATTCAGTCTCTAGGACTGAAAACTCGAATTCCGTCCTTATTCTACCCAGAAATCTCATATTTAAAACCCTTCCTCGTAATTCACACAAGATACACGTCCTTCTAACGTCACTGGTTTTTCCTAGAAGATACTTATAAAGATGAAAATCATATGTAAAAAGGAAAATAGGAAATTGTCATCGACCCGTGTACTCACTCGTATGTCTCTGAAGTAGAGGTTCGGAGCGAACGTCTATCCACAGTTTTACATCCGGTCACCTATAGAATCCCCTACCCAGTAAAGGGAACGGGTTTAAAGGAGAAGGGAAACGTCTCCCGGACCTTATACCAGCATCAACATTTGACAAAAATGCTCATATTACTACTTGACAAAAATTGGTAGATCTACTTCTGTTATGGGACTTTTCTACTATCTTGTTGTTTAACCTTCTGTGAACCTAAGAGCTTCCTGGAGTATCCAGCACTAACGGGATGGTCTGAGTGAAAACCCATAGAAACATTGTTCTATCAGATAAGCTACTAATTGTGTACAAGGGTACACATATATGAATAAATAATAACGATTTGTGAAATTTTATATAATGAAATAAAGTAACTAAATTTTTTTCTTTTAACTTCCGGATTGTACCCCAGTCGGATTTCCCGATCGAGACTCCTTCATCACTATTAAGTGACCCTTCCCTTACCCTACCTAAAAAATCCTACTGTCTATAAACCCTTCCGTCTTCTTCTATCCTGGACTTCGTGTCTACAACCTCGAAAAGAATATGTCTTCCTGTAGATAGAGAAAAGGAAATTAAGTCACCAAGAGTTGGACACCAGAAACCTGGTCGTCGTAGTTACCGTAGACCTTTGAACAATCCTTGAGAACGGATGGGGAGTTGGGTCTAGATGATTTAGTCTTTGAGACCTCAGATCGGTAGACAATATTGTTAGGGAAGTTCACTAGGACCACATACGATTTCGAACTCTTACTGTCGAAATTAGGAATGCACACATATGAGTCAGTGAAGTTAGTACAGAACTGAGAAACGTAGGATACCTGACATCCCACGGTCCGAGGAGACAGGTACACTAAGAGGTCTGTTCTTATGACCTCACACAATGGTACGGGAGGAGATCCCCTAGAAGAGTTGGGTCCCTAGCTTGACCACAGAGGTGGTAACATCCACCTAAGAAATGGTTGACTTGGTGGTCCTTCGGTGGACCCTTCTGGAAAACTTAGGAACATCGTTAGGTTAGGGAACCGGTGTACTACGTTTCTTGGTTGAGTAACCTTTTCTGGGACTGTGACCCTTTGTAACTTCCGTTTCCTCTTCCCCCGTTGTCTCCTACTCCACCAATCGATCGTAGTGACTGAGTTACCTGCACTTAAACTCGTTTGAGACCCTCTATCACCTTCTGTCCCTTCGGACCGGACGACGTTAAGTCCCTTAACGTCACAGTCTGTGGTAAATCGCTGACTTGTTGTCGTTGTTGTTATGAATGTCGTCGAGACTTTCGATCAATTCTCCAAGTCTCACATGGGTCAAATACACACTTTCTTGACTTCGAATCACCCAATCCGTGAAACCGACACAATTGTATACATTCACCGTCTGAGACCCAATCTTAGGTACAAGACTAGATTAAGGGTACATGGTCTGACTGAAGTAAGAGGGTTGAGAGACAATTCCTCACTTTAAACAAGGTATGTATCACAGAAAAGTTTCACTGTCGTTCCCTCACCTAAAATCCGTTGTCTACCTTCCATGTTAACGACAACCGAAGACGTCTACCTGTCTTTTCTATCCTAAAACAACGTTACTAGAGAGGAGTTCTTAGACCACGAAAAATTAGATAACGAACTTTCACTTTCACTTCAGCGAGTCAACACAGGCTGAGAAACGCTGGGCACCTGACATTGGGTCGTCCGAGGAGACAGGTACCCTAATAGGTCCGTTCTTATGACCTCACCCAACGGTAAAGGAAGAGGTACCCTAGAAGGACTGGGTCCCTATCTTGGGTCCAGAGGACGTAACGTACGTCTACGAAATTGGAGACTCGGTGGTCCTTTCCTGATAACGAATCCACAAAGATCAGCTGGGGTGTCACCCGGTTTCATCCGAGTCCCCGGAAAGATGTGTTTAGGTAAAAGGTCACAATTCTCCCTGAAACATCACATTTTACGGGGTTTCCTGGAAAGACGTACCCAAATAAACCGGTATCACTAAGTCGGTAAAGGGAAATACATACGGATTAACCAACGACATGTCCACCATAGTTAAGTCTTTGTTGTGACTTTGTAATGATACCGTTAAGTCTTCCATAGGATCGTCTCCAATTATTTTATTTTGAGGAGGATGTAGAGGAACGACCGACTCTATCAACACTGTGACAGGAAGTTCGACTAGAAAGTAGTACCTGTTACAACCGAACTTATATAAAAATTTTTATATACTTTCCGTTGTAAAGATAACAAAAATTTGATCTATTTTTAAAGGTCTAACATTATAAAAGGTAACATTTTGAATATTACTTATTTATGATTTGAACGGAATAAAAATAAACAGTACAAAGGAAAAGAAAATTGTTTCCCGATCCCTTCAGTTCTACCACTTATTCTAATAGTCAAAAACCCGTAGAAATATTGAGATATAACCAACCTCAAACATCTATACTTTGTTACGAAAACTCAACAGTCTTCACTTCGTCTAGACTCGATACAATTCCCCCCACAACACCTTTATCTCAAAGGATCCATTTTTCTCTTTACTGTCTTAGAGTCTTCACACATTTTCAAATAATGTGTTGTCGACGATGAAAACACTCACACTCTTTCACAATTAGTGAGTCAGTACAGGTCAAGAAGTCTTGACGTACATGATACCAAGGAGTCCGGGGAGACAGGTACCTTAAGAGGTCCGTTCTTATGACCTCACCTAACAGTATGAGAAGAGGTCCCCTAGAAGGACTGGGTCCCTAGTTTGGGTCCAGAGTATGTTACGTCCGTCTAAAAAATGGTAGACTCGGTAGTTCCGAAGACTCTTTCTTTTCTTTTCACGCACTTCCTATTTCCGTCCTGTTCCTTAGGTTTCAATAAGCGACCCCTAAACCCGTGTTTAACGTTATACTTATCACTAGAACCGACCTAACGTCTGCCCAGTCGAAATTAGGTTCGATCTTTATCTAGACACAAGAGTTTTGTACACTCGCAACGGGGAAAGGAGGATTCACGTACGTCCTTAAAGTAGGGAGGTACTCTTTTGTTTGTTCGGTCTCTCCTCGTTCTTGTTCTTTCGTTACTGGAGTTGTAGATCTCAAGACGAACCAGCCAGTCCGACGGGAGTTCTCCTCGGTAGATGGTTCACACCGTAGTTTCTTCAGAACGGTTCTTCTTTCCTACGTGAGTCGGTCCGAGTGACGTCTGTCTCGAGATGTGGACCCGTGTCGGATATTTATCTTACAAGAAAAGGAACTGGGACTGGGTAAGAGTCATCTTTCAACTCCCGACCCACACGCCACTTTTGGTGTGTTCGGACGAATAAGTAATTACTCTATCGACCAGACAAATCTTTTGAGTCACCTTTTTCGTAGTTTGGTCAATCACCACGAAACATCTATTCACTGGATTGACTGTCAAAAGTGAAAATATGGACAGGATCCTGGGTCTCTTCTGAGCAAATAAGTAAGTCGTTTAGAGACATAAACTCGTGATGTATGGTTTTATCTTAAACACCGACGTTTCTAGTGATTTTTCACCAGAATTGTTACTTTTAGAGGAAAGTGTAAACTCTCTGTGTCATAGGCCACCGCCCCGCCCTCCTTAGGTTGGTTAACTGATCAGTAGTTTTACTACCCTATTTCTCTCTTATCGTATAGTCAAAATTGTGTTTTACCCACAAAAGTAGAGGAACCTTTTGATAGTTAATTCTTGAAGTTCGAATATGAGACTTTCTGATGTAACTTATTTGAGACAACTGGGATCACAAAGGTTCTACGGACTAAAAAAAAAATTAGAAACAAGAAACAAAGAGTCTCGACTGGAAAAGAATTACTACAAAATGACATTGGGTCCAAGTACAACGTAGTTTACCATACAAAAATCTTTTCTTAGGGTATCCTGAAAGGACCATTAAAACGTCACCAAATAATCTTAAAATTTATGAAGTCTTTTACCTGAAATTTTTAGATGAACTTTCTTAAACTTTCTCTTTTTTTATAACTGGAAATATTATTTAACTATGACAATATTTTTATATGAGATCTCTTGTGACCTTTACCAGTAAATCTCAACTGTGATCGTTTTATTCGAGAAATTTCATAGAGTATTTATAGAAAATATACGGAAAGTTTACCACTCTCTCATCATGTCCCATAAAAAAAAATTTAGGTATTAGTAAAAGAAGAGTAGTGTCCATAGACAGGTCTTAGTAAATGTGTACTGTAAATCCATCTTCACCCTTGTAAAGGATAAAGATTTACAATCTAATAATTGTAGTTGATCGAGAACACGTAATAGTGATACAACTAAGACCACCACCAAAGTGTGTCTATTCTTAACACACCAAGAGACGACTCCAAGATCGAGACTTTTTCATCAGTTTACATCGAACCGTTTCTCAACCAGTAACACTTACATCAAAAAATTTTTATATTTAAATAAATAAAATTAACCTCTAATTAATGAAATGTTATAACATAACCAAAACGGTATGTAGTTGTACTTAGGCGGTACTTACTTGCGTACAAGGGGTAGGACTTAGGGGGAGGGAGGAGGGAGGGGTATGGTAGGGAGACCCAGCAGAGTCACGTGGTCGGGGTTCGTAGGTCATAGTACGTAGCTGTACCTTCGTTGGATCTACGGGTAGTCGTCTACTTACCTATTCTTTCGACACCATGTATATGTGTTACCTCATAATGAGTCGGCAATTTTTCACTTACATCAAAATTGGGTCTTTATTACACGACAGAAAAGTTTATATATCACTTCAAAGACCAAACTCTAGTTTGTCTCGAACAAGACCGTTACAAATCCACATCTTCTGGTTGTGCAAAGGATTTTTTTATAAGAGATGGAGACGTGTGTCACAGAATCCCGAGAGAGGACCAGGAGGAGAAAAAAACGGGGACTCAGTGAACCAAAGACTTACGTCTTAAAGTTTCTTATGGTTCCTCTCTATCTTTCGGAAGAATACACTTGTTACGTTTCTTTATCTCCTTTTCTTATCTTACCCTTTCTGATCTCTAGGGCAGTTCTTTTAATATCTAGGATTCCCTTGTAAAG
The DNA here is from genome assembly GCA_006410555.1 of Capra ibex. Classification (NCBI taxonomy): domain Eukaryota; kingdom Metazoa; phylum Chordata; class Mammalia; order Artiodactyla; family Bovidae; genus Capra; species Capra ibex. Next base: position 13,688,385 of record SJYO01052474.1, on the reverse strand, counting down.
TACGTTTCTACTCGTGTTATTTCCTGTCTTTACCATACCTGGATTGTCTTCTTCTTCTATAATTCTTCTCCACCGTTCTTATGTGTCTTGATATGTTTTTTCGAGGATTACTCGGTCTATTGGTACTACCACACCAGTATTGGATCTCGGTCTGTAGGACCCCACACTTCAATTCACCCAGAATTCTTCGTAATGATGTTTGTTTCGGTCACCTCAACTACCTTATGGTCGATTCGACAAAGTTTAGGATTTTCTGCTACGATAATTTCACGACGTGAGTTGTACGGTCGTTTGAACCTTTTGAGTCGTCACCGGTGTCCTGACCTCTTAAAGTCAAAATTAACGTTAGGATTTCTTCTCGTTTCGGTTTTTTACAAGTTTGATGGAATATTAACGTGAGTAAAGTGTTCGATCGTTCTATTACGAGTTTTAGGAAGTTCGGTCCGAAGTTGTCATACACTTGGTTCTTGAAGGTCTACATGTTCGACATAAATCTTTTCCGTCTCCTTAGTCACAAGTTTAACGATTGTAGGTAAACTAGTATGTTTTTCGTTCCCTTAAGGTCTTTTTGTAGATGAACACGAAGTAACGGATTTGATTCGGAAACAGAGTCAGCCATTTCATAGACGGACGTTAAGTCCTCTGGTCTCAAACTAGGTACCCAACCGTTCTAGGGGACCTCTTCCTTTACCGTTGGGTGAGGTCATCAGAACGGTCTTTTTACGGCACCTACTTCCTCGGACCGTCCGGTGTCAGGTACCCCAGTGTTCTCAGCCTGTACTGAATCGTTTATTTGGTGGTGGAACACCTAGTGTTGTTCGACACCTTTTAATAATTTCTCTACCCTTATGGTCTTGTGGAATGGATGGAGGACTCCTTATCCAGTTCTTTGTTGTCAATCTTGGTCTGTATTTTGTCGATTGACCAAGGTTTAACCCTTTCCTCATGTAGTTCAGACATATAACAGTGGGAAACATAAATTGAATATACGTCTCACTTAGTACGTTTGACGGTCTGACCTACTTAGTGTTCGACTTTAGATCTAACGGTCCTCTTTATAGTCATTGAAGTCTATGCGTCTACTGGGATGTGATTACCGTCTTTCATTTCTCCTTGATTTCTCGGAGAACGACTTCCACTTACTCCTCTCACTTTTTCGACCGGATTCTGAGTTGTAAAGTTTTTGATTCTAGTACCGTAAGTCAGGGTAGTGAAGTACTGTTTGCATACCCCTTTGTTACCTTTGTCACTGTCTGAAATAAAAGAACCCAAGGTTTTAGTGAGGTATCCCACTGAAGTCGGTAATTTAATTTTCTACGGACGAGGAACCTTCTTTTCGATACTGTTTGGATCTTTCGAATAATTTTTCGTTTTTATAGTGAAACGACCGTATCCAAGTATATCAGTTTCAATACAAAAAAGGTCATCAGTACATGACCACACTTGCAATCTGGTATTTCTTCAGACTCACGACTTCTTAACTACGAAAACTTGACACCACAACCTCTTCTGAGGACTCTCAGGGAACCTGTCGTTCCTCTAGTTTGGCTAGTTTGGTTAGTTAGGATTTCCCTCAGTCAGGACTTATAAGTAACCTTCCTGACTACGACTTCGACTTCGAGGTCAGGAAACCGGTGGACTACACTTCTCTGGACTACGACCTTTTCTAACTCCCGTCCTCTTCCCCCGTTGTCTCCTACTCTACCAACCTACCTTAATAACTGAGTTACCTGTACTCAAACGTGTTTGAAGCCCTCTATCACTTTCTCTCCCTTCACACCGTACGACGTCAGGTGCCCCCGACGTTTCTAAGCCTGTGCTAATTCACTTGTTGTTGTGAACCAAAGTAGTTTCCCTCAGTTCAAGTATCAGACTCATGTCCACCGGGTTCTTTATGTCCTTATAGGTTTCCTAGTTGATCTTTATTCTATCCCCTAGAATTCATTTCTTATCTGTTTGGTCCCTTTACCCCAGTAATCATCTCTGACCGTTCTAGAAGACTACACTTTCTAAAACAATGATTGAAAAAACTCAGTCCGTGACTGTTCTCAGGAAGACGACTCACCACAAGTTCAGCCATCTTATTCTACTTCAATCAGGTCTTCGCTTCAACACAAGAAATTAGTTTCTTACCTCTCCACACTCGACGCGACGATATCCCGTGTGTGAGTGACAAAGGAGGTAGGGAAAAGCGCTCGCGCACACGTACACACACACACACACCACCCCCACCCCCCTCGCGATTCAGCGGAGTCAGTACAGACTGGGAAACGCTAGGGTACCTGACATCGGGTAGGACGAAGAGACAGGAACCCTAAGAGGTCCGTTCTTATGACCTCACCCTACGACATGGGAGAAAGTCCTCTATAAGGGGTGAGTTCCTAGTTTGGGAGCAGAACAGACCAAGGACGTAACGTCCACCTAAGAAACGATGACCGGATAACACCTTCGGGGGCGTAGAGCATGGGGTGGGAAATCCGACTCAACCACCCACCCCGACGAAATCTCCGTAGACCAGACGTCCCTCCCCCGCCTCGAGAGCGCTCCGACCACGTCGACGAGACGCGTACGAGGTCTAGAGAACGGTCCACCCATGGGACAGAGACGTGTGTGGACCGGAGGCGGTAGAACTCGACTCCACGGTGTTGCCGTGAAGATCTACGTCGAGCGTATGGACTCCACAGCGAGTCGGCAAATGTGACCCTTGAGACCTGACTTCACACCCACGCTCTCAGGAGACGAGTGTCGAGGAGCTGTCCGTTCACTCTAATCTGATTCGCGTTTCCTTCTCCAATCTGGAGTAGTGGACTTCAAACAGACTAAAGGGGGCCCTGGGGTCACCCGAAACGACCACTATGAAACTACCAACCCTATATTACATTTTTGATCGGGAGTTTAGAATTACTTAAATGTTTCCAAACAAGTGAGTAATTTCAGGTTGTCACCACACCCCGACCCGGGATGTACCACGACGAAGATGGACCTGTACTCCTTCGTTCTTATAGAGTCACACACAGGAGACGTAAGTGGTACCGACTCGTCCGACCTCCCGACGAATAGTCGAGAATTCACGAAACCGACTCTACTCTCGGTTCAGGAAAGGTAGTGGCAGGTAACCGGTCTTAGTCGATTTATCAACGATAAACGTTCCACACCCCCTTTCGTGTACCCACAAATCACTCGGGGTGTACAGACCCGGTATATCAAACTTCCTGTCAAGACGTAATATCCCCACTGTACCGACTCGGTCCTCGGGGTTCATTGACGAATCTCGGAATTCGACCAATAAGATGACCGACGAATGTTTTGACTATGAAACCGGAACCAAATCGAACATGAATATGGGAACCTTAACTACGGAACCTCACCAGGAAACCAAAAGTTAAGACGGAAACGACCCCACGACGACGGAAGGGAATTGTGCCGACGACACCCAGTCTAATCACCGCTCTCTGGTGTGTGGCTAGCCGTACGACATTCAAGAACTAAATGAAACGGATATTATGACTACCACCGTCCTTAGTTCCGTTATATAAACACATAAAGGAAACAGATATCACCCGAAACGACTACCGAGTCTACCATTCCTTAGACGGATGTTACGTCCTCTGAGTCCAAGCTAGGGACCCAGCCCGTCTAAGGGACCTCTTCCCTTACTGATGGGTGAGGTCATAAGAACGGACGTCTTAAGGTACCTGTCCCCTCGGACCACCCAATATCAGGTACCGTAACGTTTCTCAGTTTGTACTGACTCACTGATTGTGAAAGTGAAAACAGACATCAGAGGAGACCCCATGTAACCACGGATACTGTCAAAATCATGTCCTTTATATGTGGTATTGAGTATTTCCTCTGTTTAATAAGATATAAGACGGACACAAAGATAATTTTTTTAGACGTAATTGTCAGTATTCCTTCTCGAATGGTACTAAACTGAGATCACTAAGTCATAGACGTACCGGTGGAGGAATGTCCTCCCTCCTTTTTCTGAGTTCCGGTCCCCCAGACTTACTACAGAGACAGAGGTCGAGAGATCGTCCGGTCTTTCGGAACAGTCAGGAGTAGAAGTCCGGTTTAGTCTTAGAACTCGGGGATTTGGAGATGGATTCCCCTTTACTTTCCCGTGTCAGTCCAAACAACCAACATACACACTAAGAAACCTTTTGTACCAAAGGAGGGGAACCCGCAGAAGACTGACCAGAGTACCTGAACACAGTTCTCGAACGTCCTATTTCGTAGTCATCTTCTGGTTCTTTTGTAATTGTCCCAACCTGGTGCCTCCTACGTTTCGTAGTCGTCGTAAGTACGGTTGTTAAAGTGTCGTTGTCTTCTGTTACGGTCGTCGAAAACAATCCGATTCTCTGTTCCTTAACTCGCGTCTATTGTTCCAACTACTGTAGTCCGTGTCAACGGGAGACGAGTTCACAGTCAGGAACTGTATCTCGTGACCGTCGGACCACCTCTACGACCGTCCACGACCGTGAGACGCCACAGACCCATCCCGTCCACACCTCAGACACGAAAACGTCCCACGGTCGTCGTCTGAAGGACGGAAACCAGAACCGTCTCTGTCCCCTGACCTAGGTATCTCTCATCCCGGTTCCCTCTTTACTCTACCGAATGCGACACACCGTCCGTTCCCCCGACTAAGTGTTTTGTATGGTTTTTGACAAATGTTAAAGGTCTTAGTGTACCCTCTCTAAACTCCTCGTCACCTTAAAGATTTCTCCCCAACTCATACGTTTTTATGAAAAACCGGATACTTACACTGGATCCTGAGGTGTCTCTGTATGTCGGTAGGTCCACCATCTAGAAGAAGAAAAAAAAAGAAAAAATTGATTTGTAAAATTTTTTTCGTGTTTTTTGATTTGGACAAAAAGAAACATCATAAATAAACCGACACGACTACAATGAACACCACGTACCCTAGAAGGTAAGAACAACGACACCCGTCCAACACCACACGACCAACATCACACGTCCAACACTCCCCGTCCAACACGTTGTTCTTTAGAAAATCAACACCGTACACTCCAAAAAAAAAAAAAAAGATCAACGTCCTACAATTGAGAACCCACACCGTACACCCTAGATCGAGGGACTGATCCCTATCTTGAGTTCGACGGACGTAACCCTCGAATGTCAGAATCGGTGACCTGGTGATCAATTCAAGGATCCACCAAGAAGAAATAAACACAAATAATTCAAAAACAAATCGTGAATCACCCCCTTCTATTTTCAACATTTGGGAGAAATAAAGTTTTATTCCCTAAACTATAATAAATTAATACCAAATATTAAAAATAAAATAAAAACTGTATGTAAATAATACGTGTCGACCAAACTTGGATTGTGAAAACCCCCTTCGTAAACCGTAGGTGAGACATCCTATTTTACTCATTAAATAAGGACAACCGCCGGGACGTGACATGTGGGATAGACCAGAGTCTTAAGGTCGACCAAATCACTGTAGCCTACTATGAAACTTTAGTCGATACCACCTTCGTGAATGTGGTACCTTTAGTCGATTACATTTTTAATCCCGAAAAAGAGAAGAAAAAAAAAAAAACTCTCGGATTAAATGTTGATGACTGGGGTAAATATGATGAGAAGGACTGTCATGTTTTGTAAATTAGTTCAACTTGAAAAAGACATCCGTTGACTTTTGAAAACTTTACTTCTTATTACGAAAGTTTTTGTCAAAATCTGTATAATTAGACTGTAACTATGTAACTTTTACGTTCGACTCTCTGTCTTTTAAGCATACTGGGAGAATTTTTTTAAGACCTTATTTTTAATTCTTAAACTCGAATTCACTACCACCATATTTATCCTTTTTTACTCAATTTATTGGAAAATCACTTCTGAAACTAAAACTGTTTCTTCCAGTTTCACTAAATAGAAAATCATCTACGAGAAATTTATAAACAATTTATTTTAAACTTACTTTGAAAACAAATGTTTAAATTAAGAAAAAGAAGGAGAGATAAGAAAGAGTCTAGTAACAGGTAAGAGAAACTAATAAGAAACATACACGAATAAAGACACAGGATGGAACGAGAAAAGGGAGGTAGTAAAATAAAAAGGAATGAAATCAGGGTCACACATTCATTCATTCACAATTAGCGAGGCAGCACGGACTGAGAAACGCTGGGGTAATAAACGTCGGGTGGTCTGAGGAGACAGGTATTTTAAAAGGTCCGTTCCTATGACATCACCCAGTGGTAAAGGAAGAGGTCCAATCAGGGTCTCATTAATCATTTATTAGAATGATCGACGAGTCTGTGAACCTATCGTTATACAGAACTCTCTACTTCACTATCGAGATAAGAAGGGTCTCCAATCCAATTAACCATAAGGGGTTGTGTCTATAATGTAGTGTCGGATAAAGACTTAACTTTTTATGAAGTATTGAGAGTCGTACGAATAAATAGAGTGCAGTCATTGTAAAATGTCTACCTTTGTTGTTTTACTTACTTTATACTTAGTGGAAATTTTGAATGTCGTACGGACAGTTTAATTAACGTATCGGATTTGTGGTTTAAGTAAGGAAATTAACTTACAGAATGTCCTCGGTGGGAAGTCGTATACGATACCTATTACTAGTTAACAACGGTATTCACTAAATTGTAAACATATGTACACTCTACTGTACAACATTAAGCACCTTTACGGTTACGACACTTTATTGGTGTTTGTCACTATTTACACGACAGATAAAAACATATTAATGAGGTCTAGATAGCAGGGTGAAGCCATACAACATTACGTAATCACGTATTGTTTACACGCAGTAGGGTTACTAGTTATAGGATAAAGTTTACTATCGTACAATGACATATTAATAGTACAATAAGAAAGACTACTAAAAAGACAGGTCGATAAAGTTAAATTTTCATTTCGGTGTTACACAGATGGATCTACTCCTACTGATATGACCAGTATTAATCGTGTACTAACTATACACGTCAAAATTAAATCTGTAATACCGGACACAGAAGTGAATGTATAATCTACTAAATTAAACAGGTGAACTGTATCCGAGAGGACTGATCGATAAAACACGGGTGCTATTTGGAGTGAGAGACTCGGAAACTAGACTCTTGATAAAAAAATCACACGATGAAACCAGAAAGGAAGGAAAAAAAAAGAGTGAAACGAAAGAGAAAGAACTAATAAAGTAAAACGACTCCATCATAAAAGATCCAATTTATAACATCATAAAAATCCAATTTGTAACTCCAGTCAATCCAGTTTCGTTATTATCCGTTAAATTTTGATGAAGAGACTCCCCTTTTTTCCATTAAAAACAATACGAATTATAAAATTCTTAAACATTATTAAAGATCTTTCTTATCTCCCTTGTATTTGTGGAGTCAAAACGTCGGAAGAATTGGATCAGTGTAGGAATATTCTCCCGTTGTTCCATTTTTTCAGTTTTATCCGGATGGAATGTCAGGTGTCAAGTAAAGACACTTATATGTGTTTTCCTTTACTATTGATATTCAACTGGTATATATGTGTGGATACGAATACCGTCGTGGGGACTTCTACGTGTACTTCAGTGGTCATTAAACCGACTTCACACTCAGACCGAACGAGTGCGAGGTTCTGATAGTGGGTCGATCAACGCCGTAACCGACTGGGAGCTGAAAACGGAGAGACCCAACGAGACAACAAAAGAAGAAAATTTTCATTATCAAAAATAAACAAATAATAAAAATAAATATTTAACCTGTATATTGCAACATGTTTAGATTCCGAAGTACAATGAAACTTTGTAAATATTTAACATTATACTAACGGTGACATTGTTATAAATAGTATATTGTATGTCAAGCTACAACAGATACAAGTTATTCGACACGTAATTTAAAGATACTGATAAAATCATAAAAAATTTAAACAGGGGATTCGTGGGGGGTAGGGGACCATTGATGGTAAAATGAGACTAAAAAGAAAATGTAAAAACGAAAAATTTCTAAGGTATATATCCACTGTAGTACGTCATAAATAGAAGGAAACGCCCCGAATAGAGTAAGTCGTATTGTGAGAGTAGGTACAACAAGATTCACCACCCTATCGGAGGAAAAGTACCAACTTATTATAAGGTAATACATATATATGGTGTAGAAAAAAAAAAATAAAAAAAAATTAAAAATTAAAAAAAAAAAATTTAAAATTTTAGTAATTAAGAATGTACGCAAGGGTTTGTACTTGGGGGGAGGGTGGAGGGAGGGGTGTTGTAGAGAGACCCAGTAGGGGTACGTGGTCGGGGTTCGTTCGACGTGGGATGCAGTCTGTACCTGACCGCTAAGTTAAGAATGTACTGTCATATGTACAAT
>SJYO01052474.1:13469933-13674134 GCA_006410555.1 Capra ibex | reverse complement strand
ACGTTAACGGGGAAAGGTCAGGAATGCTGAGACCGACGGACAGGGGCCGCCCCCTACCAGACGTCGGCCGAAAAGGGCAAGGCAGGAAACAAGACACGAGCCAGGACCGCCACAGAATACAAGCTCGAAAAGCGCACCATCGATAGGGTGTCAGACCAAACGATCGGGTTCAATCTAGCAAGACCAACGCGCACCCCGCGAGGACGGGCTAAGAATGTTTCGAGACGTCGGGCGCGGAGGGCGCGCAGGGACGGGACGGGGGTGAAGGGTCACCGCCTACGTCCGCAGACACGACGAAAAGGCGACCCCCTCAATGACAACCCGAACATTAGACAACCAAAATTAATAAATAGATAAAAAGGAAGGACAATACAACGGGAGACACAAAGGTTCCGAGCGGTGTCTGAGCCGTCCCTCTCACAAAGGACCACAAACCTTTGGAGAGAAGAATTTTAAGGGAAGGGCCCTGCCCGAAGGGAAGGGCCCTGCCTCGAGGGAGGGGTGGAGGAAACAGAGGAAAAAGCAGAAAATATAAAAAAGGATGGACAAAAACTTCTGTTACTAGACGAAAAGACCAACGGACTACAGGAGACGGTCGGATGTCTTCAACAAAACACTTCAAACGAGCCGCAACTTTACAAGAAAACTCCTTAAGCACTCCCTCTTTCACCAGAAGGGCAGGATAAGGAGGCGGTAGAAAGGGAGGGGGGAGGATGGTGTAGAAAAAATAGGTAAGTCGTAAGTTACTCGTAAACTCAACAGGTGTATAGAACTGATAACACTTATCACGACGACATTCGTATCCACACATATATATCAGCTTAATATCAATGGTAAAGGAAAACACATATAAGTGTCTGTACCTTAACACCTAACATTCCATCCAGATAAAACTGAATATATCCTTGGAGGTATAACGAAAGGTATCATCAATCTGGTTAAATATAAGGGGTCGTTGTCACCCTTTCCCAAATAAAAGTGATGGAGAAGTTATCGTGGATAACGAAGAACAGAAGAACTACTGTCGGTAAGATTGTTTACACTCTATTATCGTGTGACACTAAAAATAAACGTAAAGGGACTATTAAACACTACAACTCGTAGAAAAGTACACACAGTCCCGGTAAAACTATATAGAAACCTTTTTAAAAGGTAAATCAAGAAGGTGGATAAAATTTTGTATGACAAAAAAAAACAATAATTCAACACGACCCAGAAATATGTCAAACCTATAATCGGGGAATAGACTGTATACCAAACACTTTTAAAAGGGGGTAAGACATCCTACGGAAAAGTAAAACAACAAAGAAAACGATACGGTTTCGAAAACTTGAAGTACATCAGGGTAAACAACTAAAAACGAAAACAACAAACACTTTTCGTTTGTAAAAGTCTTCAACGTATTATAATCAAAGAAAAAAAAAAAAAATTTCAACGGTAAGTGACTCTCCGTTATAAGATCATTTCAAAAAAAATTTTTTCTTAATGAGTATCACACTTGTAGATTCGTTTTTTCACACTACGGGCTTTATTTGAATTAAGACCTCCTTCACTCTGTGGACCCTTTGGTCTCCTAAAGAGGTTCAAACGCTTAAACCCCTAATCCCTAGAAGAGACCTAATCACACACGTTCCAAGTTCCAGATGTCGTTACGTCAACATCACTACCGTCCCGAAGTGACGTCAAGAGACTGGCGAGACACCAAGATTTAGAGGAAATCAGGTACCTATAGGATATAAGTGACTGTTGTGTTTCATCCTCTCTTTGGGGGTCCGTTGGTGGGGACTTCTCCGATTGAGAGGAGTCACGACAAAGACTCCCGAAGAACTAGAGGTCCTGTGACAGAGGTCGAGTGGAAAGGTGTGGACGCTCAGGTCCAGGGTAAGAAACAGGGGACCAAAGAGACCTATATTCGGACTTAATAAAAAATTGAAGACATGAAAAGTTTGGAGAGGATGAGTGGACTTAAGTAATAGACTTAAGAAAGAAAGGAAGGGACAGTGAAGGATTTTACTTAAAAATTTTCCGGGAATCACTAAAGAGTTGGACTAAATTAGGAGAGTAAGTTCGAAACAAGTAAGGTATAGATGACCGATTCAAAGAGAGAACACATGTCCGGTACGAGATAAGAGTCCAAAAACTGGTTCTGATTTGTTAAGAGAGGTCCAAAAGGAAACAATTAAAGATAACTAGACAACTTATTTAGAAACAAGTTGTAGTAAGGAAAGGTTCTCTTCAAGAAGGACTAGAGGGACCGATCCACTTTAGGAGAATAGTATGGGAGTGACGTAACGTCAAAATGTAAATAGACTAAAAAACCAATTGTAGAAGGAAGAGGTGATCTGACATTCAACGAGTTCCCGTCCCTACCCAAATAAAAACAAGTATTATAAACAATTACGAACGAAAGAGAGGATGACACACACACACTTACACACACATATCCACACACACAGACACATATACATAAATTACTTAACTACCTAATCACTGACCTACCCATCTACTTTTGAAATATCTTTGAACGTCAACACAACCCTTTAACAGATTAGATACCTATATTCCTCTTGTTGTTTACTGTTTATACCTACAATCTTTATGTTCATTTTCGAAACGTTCTATTAAAGTTTTAAAGAGATTTGATAGGAAGTCAAGTCAAGTCAAGTCAGTGACTCAGCACAGGTTGAGAAACGTTGGGGTACTCCGTGTCGTGTCCGGAGGGACAGGTAGTGGTTGAGGGCCTCAGGTGGGTTTGGCTATAGGTAACTCAGCCACTACGGTAGGTTGGTAGAGTAGGAGACAGCAGGGGAAGAGGAGGACGGGAGTTAGAAAGGGTCGTAGTCCCAGAAAAGTTTACTCAGTGGAGAGGCGTAGTCCACCGGTTTCATAACCTCAAAGGCGAAGTCGTAGTCAGGGAGGTCACTTGTGGGTCCTGACTAGAGGAAATCCTACCTGACCAACCTAGAGGAACGTCAGGTTCCCTGAGAGTTCTCAGAAGAGGTTGTGGTGTCAAGTTTTCGTAGTTAAGAAACCACGAGTCGAAAGAAATATCAGGTTGAGAGTGTAGGTATGTACTGGTGACCTCAATCACAATCCGCGAGTCAACACAGACTGACAAACGCCGGGGTACCTCAGACCCGAGAAGACAGGTACCTTAAGAGGTCCGTTCTTATGACCCCACCCAACGGTAAAGGAAGAGGTATAAAACTCAATTCCGTGGAATTTTTGTCATCTATTTTCTCCCCGTGAAACTGGAACGAAAAAGAAGGATTTTCGTTCACGGATTGGAATGGTCCTCCTTCCTCTTGTAAAAATAGTCGTCTCTGTCCCACAACTCCGTCTCTTTAAATATCTTTGTTTAGAATGACCTTATTGGGAATAAAAGGATCAATGAAAAGGTAATGATCGACGGGTCGGAGTTTAGGAAGAACAGTGGAAAAGTGTCAAATAGTGAGAAAAAGGGTGCCACACAATGCACAAACCAAGTCTGTCGAAGAAACCCAGAAATAAAAAAACACACTTCAGAGGGTACATCTTTTAACGATTCATTTTAATGATACGAAAAGAGGACAATCAGATAGAAGATAGTCAAATTAAGAATTCAGGTTAGTCTATGGATTTCACTCGTCTTCTCTTAAAAAAGGAATCTTCCGGTTATTTTTCTACCCTTACCAATAGACTTTATAATTGAATACATTGTAAAAGACTATTGTGATAATATTTGATTGATTGATTTCGACAAAGAGGTCCTGTATTTTAACTTTGTAAAACAATCTCTAAATTTTTGTAGGTATACAACTCGTAAAATGGGAACCGTCCGTCTAATACGATTAGTACTTCTGTCTTCTATACTCGGTCTCGATCCGTAAATATTCTACTTAAAGTAGTTTATCTGTATTATAAACAGACACATCAGTTTCCCTTAGGTGTTAGTTCTTCTTGTAACACTACTAATTAAAGTACACAATTGACCCGGTACTCCACAGGTCTGTAAACCGTTGGGTAATAAGACTCACACAGGCATAAACATCCTACAAAACCTTACTGTAATCGTGAACTTAACTCATTTCGGCTAAAGAGAGGGATTACACCCACCTAGCGTAGGTTAGTCAACTAATAACTTATCTTGTTTTCGGTCTTATATTACGACAAACTGTTATATTCGACCCTGTAACCAGAAAAGGACGGAAACCTGAACTTGACTTTTCAATCAAGAAGGACCCAAAACTCGGACTGTCGAAAGTCTGACTTGTGACAACTGAAAGGACCAAGAATCCGAAAACCTGAACCTGATCCTGAACTTAATATTTATATAGTACTTGAGAGGACCCAGAGGTCGACCGTGTGTGTGTGTCTGTGTGTCTGTGTGTGTGTGTGTGTACGAAGGTCCACCGGGATCACCGTTTCTTGGGTGGACGGTCACGTCCTCTACATTCTCTACACCCAAACTAGGGACCCAGTTCTTCTAGGAGACCTCCTCCCGTACCGTTGGGTGAGGTCACAAGAACGAACCTCTTAGGGGTACCTATCTCGGACTACCCGATATCAGGTATTCCAGTGTTTCTTAGTCCGTACTGATTTCACTGAATCGTACGTACATACACACATATAGATATAGATATCTATATGTATATAATTATCTATAGGATGACCGAGACAAAGAGACCCTTGTAACTGATTATGCCTAAAACCATGGTCTAGGTACTTCCACTACAACGGCGGGGGGTGTCCCGGTCTTCCGTTCTGTACCTCGGTTTCTCCTAATATAAGTTCGGAATATTAGATTACTCTAAATGGAACGATCCAAACTTGAACGAACCCCGGGTAGTGGAGAAAGAAGGGAGACTAAAGAGGGAAAAACTCACCTTTTAGATAGGATACGAACAGGGTAGAAAGATAAAACCTTCGTGTAATGGATAGACGAAACACATCAAGTGTCGACCTCTATGTAAAACGGAGTCCTATTTAACATGGAAATTAGAGGGGTATAAACTGATTCTACTATAAATACATTCTAAAACCTGTAATCTGAACTCTCAACTACAACCTCGTTTAATTTTGACCCTACAACCCTACCTTATTTATAAAACGTACACTCTTCCTACACTTAAAACCCCCTCAACCCCACCTTACGATAACTGACTTAACACAGGAGGGACGAAGGGTCAAACGTACTATCAAAAACCTCTACCCCGGAAACTCTCTATTAATACAAACCTACTGCAGTACCGGACTCCAGTACAGTACAACCCTAACACACCCACGATGTAGTGAAGTCAGTACAGACTAAGAAACTCTGGGGCACCTGACGTCGTACGACCCGAAGGGACAGGTAGTGGCCGAGAGTTTCGAACGAGTTTGAGTACAGGTAACTCAACCACTACGGTAGGTCGGTAGAGTAGGCGACAACAGGGGTAGAGGAGTACGGAAGTTAGAAAGGGTCGTAGTGCCAGAAAAGGTCACTCAGTCAAGAAGCGTAGTCTACCGGTTTCATAACCTCGAAGTCCAAGTAGTAGTCAGGAAGGTTACTTATAAGTTCTCACTAAAGGAAATCCTAACTGACCAAACTAGAGGAACATCAGGTTCAGTTCTCAGAAGTCGTGGTGTCAAGTTTTCGTAGTTAAGAAGTTAAGAAATTTAGTATATTGACTTGAGTTTGGTCGGTATAAGAAGGAAAAAAGGTATCTTTAACTTCATTATTTTTGTAACGAATCCTTTTATTCAGTACTCAAAAGACACAAAGTGAATTCCGTCAGGGGAGGGAAAATGACAGATGGACAGGAGAAGGGTGACCCATAAATCTACGTAAGTAACGGACTCCGACCGTCATTGAAAATTGCGGTTTCTTAACTACGAAAACTTGACACCACAACCTCTTCTGAGAACTCTCAGGGAACCTGACGTTCCTCTAGGTTGGTCAGGTAAGACTTCCTCTAGTCGGGACCCTAAAGAAACCTCCCTTACTACGACTTCGACTTTGAGGTCATGAAACCGGTGGAGTACGCTTCTCAACTGACTAACCTTTACTGAGACTATGACCCTCCCTAACCCCCTTCCTCCTTTTCCCCTGCTGTCTCCTACTCGACCGACCTCCCGTAGTGACTAAGCTACCTGCATTCAGACTCGCTCGAGGCCCTCAACCACTACCTTTCCCTCCGGACCGCACGACGCTAAGTACCCCAGCGTTTCTCGACCTGTGCTGACTCGTTGACTGAACTTGACTTGACTTCCTCGGGAAGTAAACAAGTAGTCGAAGGAATGTTTTTCATTGTCGGTCCTGGTTCATAAAATTTTGACTCTCTTTTGGGGTCGTCTAAACACATAGAAAGTTTCTCAAACATAAGTATAGAAGACCGAAACATGGTAGGTGACAAAAGTTTTTTCTTTTTCTAGTCCTGTTGGACTCTTGAGAACAGGTACTGATACTTCAATTAATAAATGAGATTTTATATAAATCTTATCTAATTCAATAAGATAATCTTATCTCATCTAAGAAGTCTATAATTCAAGAAACATACGATATTATTAAATTTGATATTTTTACTGTCATATGATTTAGTTTCATTGTTTTATTGATCTAGTCTTCTCTGAGAAAATACATTTTCTGTTAATATACTAATTTGTAGTTTTTAGTTACTCTATACACTTAGTAAGTTATTTAGAATAATTCTGACAACCAATTAGTTATAGTTAATAATTACATTCAAAAAAGTTATCGTGATCTTATATAAGTTACTTTTTAAATTTCATTATCAAAATTATTTTGGGGTTCAGTATTCTCTGGTCTTTTTATATTTATTTATAAAAAGTTGGGAGACGTACCTGTAGAACATAAAACTTTTCGTTACTTTCTGTAGTGGAACCGTTATCATCATCTAAAGTGTTGTTAATTTACAGAAATTTTTTTTAGACAACGAGTGTTAATTCTCTGGTTAAATAATTCGTCTGATGTGCAAACCTCTTATAAATGTTTTGTATAATGTCTCTTTCCCGATTTCACAAGTTGTTTATCTGGATATGTTCCGTGTATATATTTAACACGTGAATTCTGTCTAAGGTTTCTTATTCATTAGTTGTTTGTTAAATATGATCACTTTTATGTCTACCGTTTTACCATATATGTATACCCTTTTATAATTCAGCGTTCAGTATTTTTCAGTTAACTTTGTTGTTTTATTGTACAAACCTGATACTTGAATAGATTTAAATTTTTTGTACCTATTATTAAGAACGTTCTCATAAAAGAGTATTTGACGATACCTTTACAATTAGTGTGACAGGAAACCTTTCATTAAAAGGTTTCACACAACTCTTGGATTTTTTATCATCATAAAAAAGTGAGTGACTATCTTTAAATAGATTCCTTTACTTCACTTTACGGACTACGTATTCTTACTAGGACCTTTGTGTGTGTATGTAAATATACTGATTATCACTCCGAATTTACCAATTGTCATTCTTCTACCAATTTACTCTACTCACTAATACCTTTGTAAATTTTACTATAAAAGTTTCTCTTACGATATTAAATATACTTTTTCTTTATCTATTACATACGTATATCGAACCAAAGTTAATACGTTACTGTCGTGTATATGTTCTATCTAATCTTCTTACTTACTTTCTATAATTGCCGTCTGGTCAGTCATCGGAACGAAGTTATATAAATGTCATCGTCCGAGTATAACAACGATAATTTTAAATTATCCAAATGAAATATCCTCGTCCACAATGACGGGTAGGTGTTACTATTCTTAAACTAACTTGTTATTACACAAAAGACGGCAAACAATTGACCGAAACCTTTCGTCGATAAGTAAGAGAAAGGTGGAGTCTAAGAACCTGAGAGTACGATAATCTTTGTGATTATGGAGTCACAGTTCCAGTAAACTTTCTATCGTATTTCATACTTACACTTTCACACGACATTTACCGTAAATATACAATATCAAAAGTAATATTTATTAATATTTTATAAATTATTAAACTGTTTTTGAACTATTAATGTATTAATAGTTCATAGGATCAGGACGTACCCAGATACCGAGTTAAGATACGGTGTCTTAGTCAGTATGGTTATTGAAGTACCGGTGGAAACTCACGATAAGGACATTTTAAACTTTTAGGTAGTCACCATGTCTAAACAGACAGTTGTAGTTTAGTTTCAATATAAATACAATCGTTCTATAATATGTGTCTTTCTCGACAGTCCAACAATTATACTTTTCGTGACTGATTAAATATTTTGATAAGTTAACTTTCTATTACCTTTCCGTTCGACGGTTATACTTCTCGTTACACGTTTACTCTTAACCTCGGATTCTGGATCTTTTAAATAGTCTCTTCCTGAACATTCTAAAACCATATTTTCTGTTTTTACTGTCTGTGTTTTGACTTCCCGCAGTCTGGAGACTCGTCCGATAAAACTAACTTATTAATAAAAATCAGAAATTTCCTTAGAAATTTTCCTTACAAAAAGTAACAGATCCATGTTGTACAATGGTTATTTATTCCCTTATTTTGGGTCTCTCCTGTTTTCTTTTTCCTCACCTGAGTTCACGTCACACTCTTTGACGGAGACAGATCTTAAGACTTCGAACATCTGACATAGGTGCCTACCTCGAACCTAGTGGTGGAAATCCACTCAGAACTCTATTCAGAAAAGATATAGGGGTAAAGGGAACGGTACCAATTAACGGGGAGTTTCAATTTGTCCTGACGTTTTGTCTCGTCTTTATGCTTCGAGTGTTATCTATTAATGTTTCACATTCCTGTCCTCTCCTTCTTTTTCTCCACCTCATTCATCTCCATACAAATATGTAAACCCCTTCTTTTACAGTCACACTCGTGAACTGTAGTGTGTGGAGGGACACCAGTTTACCTGTGTTGGTCCGTGGACGACATTGACAACGAGACCAAAGACCACATTCTCTTAGTAGAAGAGATATCGGAACAAGAGGTCGATTCGTATACTTACCGGTTTTATAGACCAATCATACCGATTAAGATAACTCCGAGAACGGTTGATTAAAACTTTTTTTTTTTTTTCGGGTTTATTAATTGACTATTAATTGACGTACATAGTAACCAGTTGTCAACCAACGTGAAGAAAAGGAACTTAGATTTTAGTTTCATTGAAGTCTCACGACCTCATCAAATACGAATTGGAGGAGGAACTATGGTTTAAAGGATGTAGGTTATTTAAAATCACAAATGAGAGATTACATTTTCGTTATGTAAAAGTAATTTAAAAATGTTATATCTCTTCATCTTTTTTTACCAATTTGTAATACCAAGACAATGAATTTCGATGTACTAAAAAATATACAACATAAAGACAGACAAAAACGTATAAATACGAATCGTCATATTAAATATGAAAAGTAAATTATTACAATGATACATAAAGAATTCACATTACAGAATTACTGACACAGTATAAGGGAGACCAACCACTATAGTAATTGTGACCAAGTGACTTAATAAGAACTGACTTAGTGACCAAGTCACTTTGTCACTTGTGACCAAGTGATGGTATACCTCGATCTAACACGACGATACTATATATATGTGTCCCGATTTTTAGAAACATACATTGAGAAGATATACCGACATTAATAATTTATAAAGGAATCCCAACTAAAGTCTTTCGTCTAATAAAAGGTTAATAAAAACGATTGTCAACGATAGACACTTAGTAAGATTTGGTGTAATGACCAGATATGGAGTCTTTGATAATCTATTAACCCATACTTTCCAAAAATTTCGGACATTCTACTATTTTATATAGGAAGAATAGGGTTTCGGTCGTTCGTAAATTCTTTGTAATCTTGGTAAAAGTAATTTCATTTGTTATTTTGTTTTCACAGGTGAATATAGTGATAATAAATTGTCATAAGAACCCTCTCATCGAATGTCTTAATCTGATTTCCCAAATTATAACCTGAACTCTATTTTTTTAATCTTTTCTCTATATTTTAACAAGAGACTACTACATTCGTATACGAACCTTTTAAGTACGACTTTTTAGTGAGTTATTCTCTTAAATCATCATATCTATCCGTGTTTAATTATAAGTCTTCAGTCACTTTTCTATATTAAGAATCTTTATATAAAATATTATTTTCACGTTTTCTTTTCATTTGTTTCTAATGTTAATATTAATGTTTTGAGATTTTTTTATTTGTGGTTAGAACTTTTATTTTCGTCTTGTCGTAAGTACCACTCTATTTAAGACAATGTAACATCTCCATTTAAAAAAGGTCACGAAACCTTTCGTCAAACGACTTACTCACTTCACCGACTAACTACCTCGTCACCAGGACCGTCACCAATAGGAGACTGAGATCGATGTCCCAAGTGTCACCGAGAGTCGTCTAGAACAGTCATTTCAGTGATGAGGGGACGAGGTGGTAGGGGGAACGGGACGGGACCCTCCCCCCAACCGTAGACCCGACCGACGACCGGAACACTGACAGAGTCCGGTTATCATCCGAAACACTAGTTTCTACACACATTTGTAGAAAAATACGACAGTTCAACTCATGTAAGAGTATAGTCTTTATGAAAACCAGAATCAAAACAGAATCATTCGATAAGAAAGACAAATTTTTCGAACTGACTTAACGGACAAACTGGTCGGAACAAAACACATAAACAACGAGTTCTTACTAGTAATATTGTTATTGAAATATTTTCTCGAAATCACCAACCGAAATCTACCAGAGGTAACTGAGGACTGACCTTCGTTGTAATTATAGAAGGAGTAAAAGGGAGGAAGGAGAGGTAGAATAGATGAGTCGAAAATCAACTGATGTAGTAGAAAGAATCAACAGATGGAAACACGACAACTTATTCGGACATGAGGAAACTGAACTAATCACTCCTCTCAGATTACATCGCCGAGAAATAATTACTTCTCCTTGTCCGTCCCAACTCTCTAAGTTGTTCCTTACACCATCGTAGATCCTTTATCGTAGATCGTGTTAATCTTCGAGGAAATGAAAGAAGTCCAAACTCTCTTGTGACCAAGTGACTTAATAAGAACTGACTTAGTGACCAAGTCACTTTGTCACTTGTGACCAAGTGATGGTATACCTCGATCTAACACGACGATACTATATATATGTGTCCCGATTTTTAGAAACATATATTGAGAAGATATACCGACATTAATAATTTATAAAAGAATCCCAACTAAAGTCTTTCGTCTAATACCTCTACCAATGGTCTTGTACACCTCTGGATACCCGGTTCCTCTCCCTGACGACACCGGTGTCCTTGTGTCGTGTCAGTCCAGTAGTGATTCTATACCTTTATTGTGGATTGTCACACTGACGTTAATTATGTACTTCTACTCTAAATATTGATATAATAATTATCGAATACACGTACGATTCAACGAGGTCAACTCCTACTGAGAAAACTCTGGGATACCTGACATAGGACGGTCCGAGGAGACAGGTACCCTAAGAGGTCCGTTCTTATGACCTCACCCAGTGGTACGGAAGGAGGTCCCCTAGAAGGGTTGGGTCCCTAACTCGGTCGAAGAGGATGTCGAAGACGTAAAGTCAGTCTAACAAATGGTGACTCGGTGACCCTTTCGGGATAATTATCGAATCGTTGTCAGTTCAGTGTTAATGGTGACCCACTGACCTGTGCGTGTAATACCTACTCCTAGTCACTCAGCTGATTAAATCAGTTGACGTTTGTTATAAGGAAAGACATCAGTAAGTTGAGTGAGATTGGAGGAGGAAGATGTTTGAATCGAGTAGTGTTCACATACACACACGAAGACACGTACACACGTGTACTCGTTCAATACAAATATAAAATGTATCTTTATACGTCCAATATCAAGGTGTACGTATCGGTGTGTCACTACAAGGTAACGACCCCTCTCTTTTACATCTTTAGTAACATCCTTTAGACTAAGGATACAATAACATGTACAACGAAAATCCATCTGTACAAATTTACACTAACCTCTAAGTTAATCGTCAGTCGCGTGACCTCGTACGGTACGACACGGTGTCCCATTTCTTGAAAATGTAAATCTTGAAACTACGAGCAAGTGACTTGATAATGTCAGGTCTACCGCTCTAACAATAAGTCGTTCTCACTTTGTTATCTTTCTTACATTTACTAGACCTTTTTAATCTTAACTAACTTACTCATGTCTCATCTCGTTAAGACCTCTTCATCCGATACCACAATTTTGTTTACAGTATAAGAATTTAGTTTGAATACTATCTTGAGTGTTTACTGTAAGTAGAACCACACACACTCTCTCTCTCCCTCTCTCTCTCCCTTTCTCTCTATGTCTATCTCTGTTTGGGACACTTTCTCTAATTCTATAACTCTTGTCTCTCAGTCACTCTTTTTGTATATGTACTCATAACTCTCTGTGACCTTTCCCCTTCTTACTTTATTTCTCTCGTAGATTTATAGATTACAGAATTTATTGTAAATTCCTTTTTTTACCATCCCAACCAAAGAATTCCTTCTCTGATCTAATACCGGACTATGACTAATGAAGTGTGTCGACCTCGATAACGAAAAAAAAAAAAAAAAAAAATTTAAAAAATAAAAAAAAAATTTAAAATTTTAGTAATTAAGAATGTACGCAAGGGTTTGTACTTGGGGGGAGGGTGGAGGCCCTTAAGTCTTAAGATTTCGACCCCTAGATACCCGGAGTTCCTTCAGACTCTTCTAAGACTTAACAGATAGTGTAACACATACACATACATGTGCACGTGTGTACGTGTGTTCAGACACATGTGTATTGATGTCTATAGAATCCCCCTGTCCTAGATGTCGAAATAGTCTAAGAGTTTCTTAGGTACTAGAGATTCTTCGATTACTGGAGACACTCGTTCTCCAACCTGGATCGTGGTAGTACAACGGTAAAACTACTTACTTATAGAACCGTCGCGTGGTTCTAGAGGAGATGTCACCAGTGTTTATTCAGGTCAGTACAGTACGACAAAATTTTTCAGGTACGTTCGTACGTGCACACACATATATATAAATTTTGACCCACTTTCGTACAACTGAACCAAACCTCTCGACACTTACCCTTATCCAATTCCTCACCCTCCTCACCCTCGTCCTGAAGACGGAGGTGTCATGATTCTACACCTTACTCGGGGCATGATGTCCATAAACTTGACGAGTTGGTATCAGAGATCCCCAGTGGACATCTCTGTAGTCCTACTGTAAAACGAAAACAAATGTGTAACTCTTAGAAGTCAAATCCTTCCCATTGTTTCCGGATCAAAATCTCCTACGACGACGACGACGACGACGATTCAGCGAAGTTAGCACAGGCTGAGACACGCTGGGGTGTCTGTCGTCGGGTGGTCCGAGGAGACAGGGGCCCTAAGAGGTCCGTTCTTATGACCTCACCCAACGGTAAAGGAAGAGGTTACGTACTTTCACTTTTCAGTTTCACTTCAGCGAGTCAACACGGGCTGAATCGCTGGGGTACCTGACGTCGGATGGTCCGAGGAGGTCGGTACCCTAAAAGGTCCGTTCTCATGATCTCACCCCACGGTAACGGAAGAGGGAAGTCTCCTACTTGATTCTGGTTTACGTCAAAACTTAAACCCTTGAGTAAATGGATGATAAATATTTCAGACACTTCTTTGTTTATCAAAGATCGACAAATTATTAATCAACAAGTTGGACTTCTGTATACACTATGGTTTACGGTGTGTCACATTTAGGAGGTAGTAAGTCTCCGGTCAACAGATAAAAAATCTTATAAATAGTAACCGAAAAAGAAAGAGAGATAACGAATTACAAACCGTTCTCGGTGTTAGGGAATTCACCTCCTTTTGTCTTTTCTACTCATTTAAAAAAGTCGGAACGAAGACAAACTTTAAAGACTCCGTCAATCTCACTCCTTCAACTGTACCGATAAATGTTACTCTAAGGGTTTAAAAATTATATATCTATTTTAGGATATTTTACTCTGTTTAATTTTAGAACAAGACACAGGGTAAGATATAACCTAAACCATCGATATTCTGAGAAAGAAAAAAATGTAATTTCTGGAAACGACCCGTTCGTACAATGTACTAATTTCCTTTACTACATTATACTTCTTAAAGTCTTCGATCAAAGTACAGAAAGTTCTTTATTTCAAAGAAATTTTTTATATCGTTTTCGTCCTGTCGGAGTACATTCCACAACACATAATGTACTCCCCTTCATCTCCATTGTGACGGCGGAATTTCGACTAACCTTCAGGTAGTTGAATATAAAACAAAAACAATTATTTAAAAATATATCTTATAATTTTTATGTCTTATATCTTTTATTGTGTTTTGATATGTAAGGAATCTCCATCTATAAAAATTTTCGTAAAACTATTAAATAGATGTACATAATATCAATAAAACACTGATAAAGTTTCAAGTTTAATTGAAAACGTCTAATTTAGAACTCTTTCAAAATCTTTTTATGTAGCTCTCCACCCTCTTTCTCATTTGGATCTCTTAGTGTACCTACTGAAGAATCGACATGACACGATACGAATCAGCGAATCAGTACAGGCTGAGAAACACTGGGGTAACCGGCGTCCGAAGGTCCGAGGAGACAGATACCCCTAAGAATTCTGTTCTGAAGAATCGACCAGCCTCTCTTCATTTTCCACCTCCTATTGTAAAACCTCAGATAAATGGTACTTCACTACCGGGGTCTACGGTAAAAATCAAAATAAAAAATTCAAATTTAACGATATCTGAAACATTTTTAACGGACATGTAAATAAAAGTAAGATATCGTAATCGAGATATCAATGGTGTAAATTTTGACGACCGTCCACTTACAACTCTACGACATCAAATATTTACCCTTGAGACCGTCTCCACCAATCGGTAGGTTGTCTTTACACACGAGGGTGAGGTTACCCCATCAAGAGTGACCCTTCCTAGTCGGGTCCGTCGTCAGGGTCTTAAGGAACGTAGATCCACATCGTTACACTGACTTAAGTTCAATTGTTTTACACTCGTCTCCACTGTATACGGATGTTCATATAAGGAGGTTGATAGATGATGACCTGAAATTTTTTTTTTATAAGAATTAGGAGTCCGACCGATCTTCTCTCTATGGAGTCCTGTTGGACCTTTCGGTGGATAAATTTTACAGCCAGAGATGGTAGGACCCAAAGACTTACTGACCTACTTCCCCCGATATTTGGGTAGGTAGACGGACCGTAACAATATACTCAATTCTTATATGAAAACGACACAGTCTTGGTGAAATGGTGAACCCCCAGTAATCACTGTTGTCAATCGTTCGTTTTCATATATCGTATTAAGGTAAAATTCTTTTTAATATCCAAGAATTTTGGTGTTTTATAACTTCTTATTAAATAAATACATAAGTTAAGTGTAACTCACCGACAATTTACAGTTCGTGACAAGATCCACGACCCCTATGTTCCTACTTTCTCTGTTTTAGTAACGATAATGTATAGTGTCATATAACCTTAACCGTCTGTTATTTGTACGTTTGTGTGTATTCATCATAGAAAGGTTTAAGACTCTTCAAAATCCTTCTTTATATTTTTACGTTATCAAATGTTTTGATACTACCGTTTTCATACACCAGTCTCTTCAGGAGAAGTTTCCCCACTATAAACTTCACTCTGTATTCACAACTTATTCTTCGTCGGTGTACCATTAGACATTTTTCTCCGTAACGTCGGTCTCCCAGACTATTTACGTCTGTGGAACTCTATCCTTACTCGAATCAAACAAGTACTGTGTCTTTCTTTCGAACCTCTTAACTTTCACTCTCTTTCTAACTGACACCTACTTCAACGTCTTTCCCGTCTATCACCTTCCAGACTCTCCGGTACCATTCCCCCAGGGTCTCGGTTCTTCCCAAAATTCGTCCTGTAACTTTACTAGACTAAGGAAGTTTGTTCACTAGAAAGACGGACGACCCATCTCTTACTTAACGTCATACCGTTGGACATCAAACGGTCGTTTCAAGACACATCAGTTTCGATACCAAAAAGGTCATCAGTATATACCTACACTCTTAACCTGGTATTTCTTCCGACTCGTTATTTCTTGACTACGACAAACTTGACACTATAACCTCTTCTGAGAACTCTCAGGGAACCTGACTTTCCTCTAGTTTGGGTAGCCAGGATTTCCTTTGCAGGACTTATAAGTAACCTTTCTGACTACGACTTCAACCCGAGGTTATGAGACCGGTGAACTACGTTTCTTGACTGACTAATCTTTTCTGGGACTACGACCCTTTCTATCGGTCGTCCTCCCTTTCCCCTACTGTCTCCTACTCTACTAACCTACCGTAGTGACTGAGTCACCTGTACTCAAACTCGTTCGAGGTCATCTACCACTTCGTGTCCCTTTGCACCGTACAACGTCAAGTCCCCAGAGTTTCTGAATCTGTGATGACTCGTTAACTTCTTGTTGTTGTTGGACATCAATAAGTTCATTCTCTACAACCCGAACGTGACCTCACCTTCGTCGTCTTACTACTCTTTTCTGATCCGAATCCTGTATCTTGAATTGTCGTAATCTAGAGTACAATCAGTGACAATTCGATGTCCTTTTATCCGTAATTTACACTTCGTCTCCTTATACTGAATGATAGAGATATAATAAAAGACCAATATAATTCTAGGAAGATAATTATAGACAGACACGATTTCTCGATCCGAACCGTTTGAGATCGGACACCCTATTTACAACGGACAACGGACCAAACATTTATTTTAAAGACTTAGTTTCGAGGGACTTGAGGCTGTGAATGTATAAGGTATACCGGTGAAAACGTAGTGTTACCGTCTGCACTCTTCAACGTTGTTTTGAAATACCGTGGTTTTGAATTTCATAAAAGACAGACCCGGAAATGACTTTTCGAAAGTTTAGAGACGTCTCTAATACGAGATGTAAAATAATAAATAGAACACTCTTCTCAGACCTCAACTTTACTACCTTAACGGATTAAGAGTCCGTCGAAAAATATAGAGAGTCCTAAGAGATAACCATGTTACAAAAAAGAAAAGAAAAAAAAATGGGAAATCATTGTATACAAACGAAGTTCCGTCAGTGATTTTAGTTTTAATTACGTTTAGTTGGTAGTGTTTCTAATACAGAATCTAAACCTTCTTTGGAAGTACCGGTAGACCAGACTGAGGAAATAATAAAATCTCTCTCTCTGTCTTGTCGTACCAGGAATACAAGTTAAGTGATCGAACCCCAACGTTCCAGTCAATCACCGTCTCTCTTTGGATCTTACGGACACAGGTGAGAGGGTCGGGTCATGGAAGAAATAATGACTTTACGAATTTTTATCCGTGTCTTTCGGAACTAGTAGTGTTTATACTTAACTACCTCTAAAAGAAACTTTCAGTAACAAAAATGTAGTTTAAACTTTACGAGATGTAAATATATAAAACTTGATCTAACGAAAATTAAAATATATTACAAGGTCGAATAAGACGAAAATTTTTAAATATGAGATATTTTAAAGTTTGTACATATTATCGTTTCTATTATCTTTTGACTTGGGGACACCTGGACAGTGAGTCAAAGATGTCAATTGTACACTGAAGTCGTGTAAAGGTAGACAAAGGAGGGTGAGTCAGTATAGGAAGAAAGAGATTTGAGATGAAAGAATCCTTAAACTGAGCTAACAAGAGAAAAGGACCTTTCAATTAGGGGGTCCCGAATAGGGGAGAAAAGGACTTACACGGGTACTGAGTGAGGGAGTAGAGGAGGTCCAGAAACAGTTTATAGTATAAGAGAGACTTCCGAAGATTTTAGTTGAAATAAATTTACTGGTAGAGACGGGTCACAAGAGGTAGGTGAGGGAGACATAATAAAAAGAGGCATCTTGAATAGAGTAGACCGTGAAATACTTAAAATGAAGTAACTAACGGTCCGACGAAAGGAACGTCACTTCGAATCACTTCTTTCATGAAAATATATAAAACAGGTGAAACATAAGGGTCATGGATCCTGTCACGGACCGAGTATCATCCGTAAATGATCGATAAACAACTTCCGTATTTACTTATATATTTCTATACAAAAAATCATATCAAAAGAATTTTAATTATTATAAATGAGATCTAGTCTTACGATGGAGACTTTAAAACCGACAAAAGTGTAATTATTCCGTCCGATTGGATCTTCTACCTCTTCCGTCACCGTGGGGTGAGGTCATGAGAACGGACCTTTGAGGGTACCTGTCTCCTCGGACTATCCGACGTCAGGTACCCCAGCGCTTCTGAGTCTGTACTGACTCGCTGAAGTGAAACTGAAAAGTGAAAGTACGTAACCTCTTCCTTTACCGTTGGGTGAGGTCACAAGAACGGACCTCTTAGGGTCCCTGCCCCCTCGGACCACCCGACGGCAGGTACCCCAGAGTGTCTCAGCCTGTGTTGACTACACTGAATCGTCGTCGC
Source organism: Capra ibex (assembly GCA_006410555.1). Classification (NCBI taxonomy): domain Eukaryota; kingdom Metazoa; phylum Chordata; class Mammalia; order Artiodactyla; family Bovidae; genus Capra; species Capra ibex. Next base: position 13,655,677 of record SJYO01052474.1, on the reverse strand, counting down.
TGGATCTTCTTTTGGACGTACAAGATTGAAATAGGAAACTCGGATTCTGGACCTTCTCACGTCTCATTCAGGATCATACGACGTTCATGACGTTCAATGTCGTATGATTGAACGAAACCCAAGAAAAAAAAAAAAAAAACCTGAGACTAAACCCCGTCAGACACAAGACATCTCTAGGTCAAAAAAGTATTTGGTTTCGAAAGAGACTTTTTCTCTCTTTTACTCGTAATCTCTCGTATTGTGTGGTTTCGAAGGGAGAGGTCACTGAGAATTATTAGCATTGAGATGAAGGATCTCCATCTCTTCCTTTACCTATAAGTAGTCGACAGACGAAGTAAAACCCCGTACTAAGTTTATATGAAATAGGGTCGAAACAAAGGATAAGTATTATATATGAAAGAATTATGGGACCATAGTAGTTTCCACAGAAGAGAAAATAAAACGGAGAGAGAGAGAGGGAAGTGGACCTTGTATAGGACACATACTACGAAAAGTCCCACAGGATCTCTTCTGTACTTCAGTTGTCGTCCGATTCCTTAATAGAAAAACTGAAGATCTATTTTTCATTGACTCCAATATCCCAGTACTTAAATCCAAAAGTCTAGAGAATGAGATTATTGGGATTGAAACAACGATTGATAGTAAGAAACATTACGATAAACAACTTTAATATAGAGGTATCTACAAAATGAATGAACATGCTGGAGACTAAGGAAATTACACTTATTTAACAGAATTTTGAACTCTCACACCGACTATTAGTGTCTACTGTAATTGGACCAACCATTCTCATAGAAAGTAAGAGACCAAGAACAACCTTGGGGTTTCTGGGATCATGTATATAGTAAACCGTGACTTACGTATAACTAATCTGACTACTTTTCTTTATAAAATACTTGTATTTTATAAGTTTTCTTAGTTTGATCATCGAAGTAAACTCTGTCTCTTGTCCCATAAGTTGAATACTAATTTAAAATTTTCTTCGAAATCCGTCTTTCTAAATCTCCCTTTTTCTAAGGGTTTGATTAAGATAAGTTCACAAAACTTGTAAGTAATAAATGAGTAAATAAGGTGTTTATGGACAACTCTCGGATGACAGGGTTCGTATTAAAAACCACGATTTACGTGTTCTACTCACTTTGTACAAGGAACAAAAATTCCTTAAGACAGACCAACCCCTTGTTGATTTAGTTGTTAACGTTCCACATACTATTTGCGACGTCCAATCGTCCATATCTTTTGTCCACCACAACATCGTATCTATTCATCATGGTTGAATTAAATTTCCTTCCATCAGTCCCTCACTAAGAATTCGACTTATAATTTACAACTCATCCTTAATCTATCTTACTATACGTCCTCTTATCTTCCCTTACTCTTTAGCAAAAAATCCATGTCCTTCGTCATCCATGTCTTGTACCTATACGGAAGATCCTTTTCATTCATAAAACCCCCTCGAATCTCATTATTAACTCGGTACAAAACTCTACTCCGATCTTTCCCGTTCTTGTACGGTACCTCTGAAACATGTGATATTTCAGACTTGAAGTAGGAACTCGATATCCGGTGTAAATTCCTCAAATTTCTACCCTACCCACTTCCGTCTCTCCACTGTGTTGAAATCCCTGAATACTCTCATCTTCGACTCTCGTTCGGATTTTCTCCTACCGTCACTTGCCTTCCCTCTTAAAGTCTCTACATGAACTATCGGGACTACTAACTAAGTTACACGCCCATCCGGTCGTTTTTCTTTTCCTCATTCTTTTCTCCTATAACTACATATTTCTGGGTCCTTTCTACCTTCAACTTTACTTTCCCGTCTTGAAGGGACCACCAGGTCATCAATTCTTAGACGGACGGTTACGTCCCCTGAACCCAAGTCAGTGACCAGGTCCTTCTAAGGTGTACGGCACCCCGTTGATCCGGACACCCGGTGTTGATGACGTCAGGTCCGTGAGATACGAGCCGTTATTCTCCTCGATGGTGTTACTTTTCGGACGGGTGGTGACGATCTCTATCGGGGCCGAGTGACTTTGATCTCTTTCGAACGTGGTCGTTACTTCTGGGTCGCGTCGATTTTTCCATATTTATTTTCCTTATTAATTTTTATTTATTTTTCCGTCAACCTTCTACCTCTCCTACCAATTGTCGTTGTTTTAGTGGTTCTCCAGTTTGTTTGATCCTTAATGAATTCCTAAATATTCGATCCTTGATTTAACACCAGAGACAGTGTCATTAAAGTCTCCTTACAAATCTAATCTTCGGTCAAAAATTACATGACTCCCTCCTTTCTTAGGTTTAATACCCATCGGAAGACGACATGTTAAACCCCGAGAAATATTCTTTTTCTTATACGTTAATACTTAAGTTTTGGTACGTATTTCGGAACCTTCCCCAGACACGTTACTCCCCGGGACTGTAAGTCGAAGTAAACGAGAAATGGTTTAGATGGAAGTCCGACTTCTCACTCACCCACTAAATTTATCGTAGGAGGAAATTCTTTAATCCGAAACTTTGTTTTCAGTTTAACTTTTTAATGAGACAAACCTCCATCTCTTGTCTCCCGTATCCTACTAATACACACGTAAATGAAATACCTTACTGTACTCGAGCAACCACTGTACTGAAGTTCACTACTTCCCTCTGCACCTTCTACGTATTCTCTTGTACTTTTCGTCTAGTTTGTGGGACTCCTGTACTCTTCCTACCTTAGTCCCTCTCGATCCTGTTTCCTTTCTCGCAAACCCTTCATTGTGTTTACTCACCTAAGTACTCTCCTCCGAGGTCTGCACTAGGGTGTCCCCACTTCTAATACGGTTCTCCTACCACAACGTCATAGAGTTCCTCCTTTAAGAACTTTCAGAACCCTTATGTCACGACTTTTCACAAGTCACATCAACCCTCCAGGTTCTACTTCTAAGTTGTACCGAGTGTAATAAACTGTTAGTCTTTCGGTGACTACTGAAATTAGTTCCTTTAAAGTCACCTCACTGTCTTCACTATCCCTCACTGTCCCTCTCTTCGGGTCACTATAACCCAGTTTTTCACTTCCTCTCCAAACCTTCCTGTCGGCACACTCACCAGAGTTTTAACCCGTACAAAGACTCCCCTTCCTTCCTCTACCCTGTCTTCGGTTCCCTCGTACACTCAGTTCGTTCGCAAAAGAATAAATGAATGAATCTCAAACACCATTCTATTCTGTACCAGTTACACTACCCCCTAAACTTCGTCTTCTCTCTCCTCTGTTTCCTTTACATGGACCCCTATATTTTCGTTAACAATTGATTTCATAACGGGAAAAAGATTAAACTTTTCGTTATACATGTCCATTTCGTAAGTTTATTATATCTTCATCATTATTTCCTTTTAATAGGAATCAATATGGAAGATTTTCATTTTATGACTGTTTCGAAAACCGAAAAAAGTATGAACGTCTGTAAAAGACGATCTTTGTACTCGTATGTATGTGTGTATGTATCCCTATGTGTTCATCTTTCTATGAAATTTTATTCTTAATCTATCCTGTATACATATGATTGACTAAAGTGAACTTTGACACGTCACTATAAGTATATTCATCAACCTTTAGATCCCATAAGAAAAACATTTGTTTAGTGATCGTGGAATTTTTAGTCAGGAGAAAACTACTCACATTAACAAAGGTAACCTAGTATCTTTTTCGTTCCCTTAAGGTCTCTTTGTGGATGAAGACGAAGTAACTGATGCGATTTCGGAAACTGACACACCTAGCGTTGTTTGACACGTTTTAAGAATTTCTCAACCCTTACGGTCTGGTGGAATGGACAGAAGACTCTTTGGACATACGTCCAGTTCTTCGTTATTTACCTTAGCCTGTACTTTGTTACCTGACCAAGTTTTAACCTTTTCCTCATACAGTTTCAACATCTAGTAGTGGAACGGATAAATTGAAGATCCGTTTCATGTAGTACGCTTTACGACCCGACCTACTTACGGTTCGACCTTAGTTCTACGACCCTCTATATAGTTGTTGGAGTCTATCCCTCTATTATGGTTAAATTACACGAACACACAAGTCAGCACAGGTTGAGAAACATTGGAGTACCTGACATCGAGTGTTCCGAAGAGACAGGCACCCTAAAGGGTCCGTCTTTGTGACCTCACCCAACGGTAAAGGAAGAGGAAGACGGCAAAGAGAAAGGCTTTCCCTAACTTGGGTGTAGAGGACGTCGAAAACGCAACGTCTACCTAAGAAATGGGTGACTTGATAGTCCCTTTGACCATCTTTCGTTTCTCCTTGACTCCTCGGAGAACTACTTTCACTTTCTTCTCTCACTTTTTCAACCGAATTTTGAGTTGTAAGCTTTGTGATTCTAGTACCGTAGGCCAGGGTAGTGAAGTACCGTTTATCTTCCCCTTTTTGACCTTTATCACTGTCCGAAATAAAAGAACCTGAGGTTTTAGTGACTCCTACCACTGATGTCGGTACTTTAATTCTGAGAACGAGGAACCTTCTTTTTGATACTGTTTGGATCTATCACAAAATTTTTCGTCTCTGTAGTGAAACAGGTAGATTAGTTTCGATACCAAAGAGGTCATCAGTACTCAGTATATACCTACACTCTCAACCTGGGATTTCTTCCGACTCTCGGTTTCTTAAGTACGGAAGTTTAATACCACGACCTCTTCTGAGAACTCTCAGGGAACCTGACGTTCCTCTAGTTTGGTCAGTTAGGATTTCCTTTAGTTGGAAATTATAAGTAACCTTCCTGACAACGACTTCGACTTCAACGTTATGAAACCGGTGGACGACCCTTCTTGACTGAGTAACCTTTGCTGGGACTAAGACCTTTCCTATCTCCCGTCCTCCTCTTCCCCTGTTGTCTCCTGCTCTACCAACCTACCGTAGTGGTTGAGTTACCTGTACTCAAACTCGTTTGGGCCCTCTTTCACTTTCTGTCCCTTAAGACCACACGACGTCAGGTACCCCAGTGTTTGTCAGTCTGTACTGAATAGTTGACTTGTTGTGGTGGTTAACAAAAGTCAAACGACGATAGTGTTTATTTCTATGTCAGTAGTATAAACGTATAAACACACCCACAATTATATCTTAAATAACGGATTTAATATTACGATCTTTACATACATTTAAATACAATAATGGTCTATAAAGGTTTAAAGAAGGAGTTTGTCAATAATAAGATTAAATATGAAGACGGGTGTTAGGTGACTCACGAACCTTTCAGTACAAAATTATAATTTAAATTGAGTCACTTTTTAACCTCACTAGTATAAAACTTCAATCGGTCTTTAGGAAACGTCTTTATGAAGTCTATAGAATTGGTGACTGAATAGAAGGAGACTGTGAAAGTAACCTCTTCACTTATCGTTTATTAAAGTATAATTTAGAATAATAGTAAACTAAACGACTGATGGGAAAACGATGTTTATACACTCATAAAACCTTTACAACATCCAATTTATATACCAAACGAATCTTTGAATCTCCACTTTCCTTCCTGTTTATTTTGAATTTCTTCGAACGTATAAATAAACAAATAAATAAATCAAAACGACATAGAATCAACGTCGTACACCCTCGATCAGGAGACTGGTTCCTAGTTTGGGATCGGGGGACGTAACGTTCGTATCTCAGAATCAGTGACCTGGTGCCTTCCAGGGATTTCTTCAAAATTTAGTCGAAAGAGTTACATATCGACCTTTTATTTTCATAACTACCAGTCTCTCCGGTAGGTCACTAGAAGACATACTGAGGAAGAAAGACTGCAACTAAATTAGACCCCACGTAAGGAAATGACGAATCGGTCACCTGGAAAAAGACAATCTGTTGGAGTGTGATAGTGGAATAGACCATAACCGTCTCGGACGGACCGTAATATTGTCAACCAAAGATAAAGACGAAGAATAAAGGGTGGGGAATTCAATATTCTAAAATGACTCGTTCTGGTATAGAATAAGTAGAAACTCAGGAGTCAAGAATAAAGATCCTATATGTGTAACGTTAAACAGATTTAGAAAATCTCAAGGTAGATTTCTTAATTTTGTCAGATCCATTAATAACGTTACGTAACATTGTAATACTTTATCTGTGAGTCGGTAATTGACGGAACATTACTTCCATGTACTTGGTAAGATTCCATGAGGATCCTAAAGGGTGTACCGCGATCATCATTACTTGGACGGACAGTTACGTCCTCTGCGTCTCTACACCTAAGCTAGAAACCCGACCCTTCTAGGAGATCTCATCCTTTACCGTTGGGTGAGGTCATAAGAACGACCCTTTTAAAGTACCTGTCTCCTCGGACCACTCGATGTCAGGTACCTCATTCTGTACTGACTCATGTGTGGGGGGGGTTCTATAAGAAAAGTTCTTTCCTTGAACTTAGATTAGTTATATGTACCCTGTCTCTTAATACGATTGACTGGTGTCCCTACTTTAAAAGTTTTAGATCCGACCCGGTTCATGTGTCCTGTTTATGAAAGTAACAAAGTTGTTTGTGTAATCTTACTTTATTCTACCTCTCAACTTAAACACTAAGTCCCTCAGAATTCTCTACATAGTTGGTTCGCGTCTTGTAAAACTAGGATTATACTCGTTTATGTAATTTTTTAACACTCTGTCAAACTCTTCAAACTTCTGATTAACCTAGAAACTACCGTGATTTTAAAAAACGATAAAAAACCTATTACAATAATATCAATACAAAATTTTCTCAGTACCACAATACTGAAAAATCTCCATATCAGACTATATAAATACCTACTTTACTATATTATTAACCCTAAACAAAGTTTTGTTAAACTCGAACTATTAACAACTTCGACCCACTACCCATACATTCTTAATACTGTGACAAAAGAGTCGAAAACATACACAAGTTTTAAAAGATGCCATTTTTATTTTTACAAAAACCTACACCTATTCACTTATAATTTTAAATGAAAAATTGAACACAACCTTACTAAAAGAAGTAAGGGTGGAGATGAATATAAGAAAAAGGACTTCGGACCGATACGATCTTCACAAAGATTTCACTCAAAATTCGATCGTTTCTAAGTCTGTGGTAAATTCATACTCTTTATCTTCCATACAACCATCATCTGAGTGGAAAAATCATGTATTAAAGAATGGCCAAAAGTCTATAGGTCAAACTTCAGGTCTGTTGACACTCCGAAAAAAGATCGGGGAAGAATGGGATTGAAATCTTAGATTTTAAGGAGGAGGGAGACACGATACACCTTAGTTTACCTCCATACTTACCAACTATGGGAGGTGACCTAGGACCTGAAGTCTCCTCGACCCCGAAACCGTACTCTCCTTCTTCTCACCTTACTTTCGGGTACTCCTACTTCTGTCGACTCCCGAAACAGTAACTTCTTTGTGACATAGGGACTGAACTAGAGAGAGTCCTCCCAACTAGACACTTCTCCGAAGATTCTGTAAGTCGTACATTCGTAAGAGACTGGGGACCTGCATCCTCCATGGTAACGAACTTGGTTTAAAATGGTACAATAACCGTAACATGTAAGGGGATGACGTTCCTTGAAGATACTTAAGTCCCTTGGCAACCAATCTCAAACAATAAAACGAATCGACACGCAGTCATTTTTCTATAGTAATTTTCGTTTACCTTCTCATCCAGAAGTCCCTTGTGGAGAGTTTACGGTTTATATAAATACACTGTACGTCAAAGGAACCATTGGGTGTCTTATCCCTCGTCCTCCCCGAACACTCGAATAAGGGTAGTGTTTCTCCCACCATCACCACCCTCAAATACCAAACAAGAGGTATACCAACTGAAGCCCCTTCTCAACGAGGTTCGGATGAAACATGGACACCTTATAGCTCCTAGTAATCCTCTATTCTAAGAAAGTTCACGAATAAAGACATAATCTTATAAATTATGTCATTCAACATAATTACAAGTGATCAGTCTTTGATCAATCTTAGAATAATAGTCAAGGTCCTCGAATCTATATACACTTGTAAAAATTCTAAAAGATTCTCTGTTTGGTTTTATAAATCAATCTTTTATTACAAGACACACCTCTAAATAACCCCACCCCTACTAAATTGGACGTTTTTTACCTTCATCTAAAAGAGTTCCAGACTTCTGTATAAACCAACAAAGAATAATGAACTACCCGAAGGGACCATCGAGTCAACCATTTATTAGACGGACGTCACGTCCTCTGGGTCCAAACTAGGGACCGAGCCCTTCTAGGGGACCTCTTCCTTTACCGTTTTGTGAGGTCATAAGAACGGACCTTTTAGGGTATCTGTCTCCTCGGACCACCCGACGTCAGACTATCCCAAACTTTACAGTATATATTATATAATTAAGTCCCAGTGTACCACATATGTATAACTATGATTTACTACTCTTTCTTTATATCGATTATTTCCGTTTTTTTTTTTTTTCTCCTGAAAACTTCTGAGTCTCTTGGTATCTTTTGAATAGTATGATCAATCGATATTGATGTTCCGGTCTTAACCACGGAACTTCTAAAAGAAAGTTTAGAGATCAAAGGAAATACTATGTTCACCTCTTGACGATCTAAATAGGGAATGGACTATCTCAATTGTAGAGTTAAAACCGAATTTAAACTCTTGATCTCTTTTTTCTTTTGAGATTGGACTTTTCAAGGTACTCCACCCTCTACGTATTATATAAAACGTAACTGAGAGTAGAATACTTGGTGACAAGTAGTTATAGTACGGACGGAGTTGACTGACCAGTGACGTCTTAAAGATTTTGAATTCACCATAAAGAACATTTTACAGGTGAACAACTCGTATTACGACGGAGAACATAACTGTGAGCGATCTAATGTGTCGTGAAGTTTTAATTAAAACAAGCGAAGACTCTAAAACAGGTAAGAGAGGACAGACGGAAGGAAGCGTGAGGAGGACTTAATTTAAGGAAGAAACCGATCGGTTTATCAATATAATTTTCCGTCTTTCTTCTTTATTCTTGATCTCTCTTATAAAGTACTTTAGTCACGGACTAAATTCTGTAAGTAATTTCTTTCAATAAAAGTGTTACTTCTCGACAGTAGTTTCCTATACTACCTAAACTTCTGAGGACTTCGTTAAACAAACCTTCATGACTTAGTCATGAAAACGTTTCGGAATGTTTACGAAGAAGAGGATGACTCGGTGAATTGACTCGTGTTGTTTTTGTAAAGAGGGTCCCTGTGATTTAAGGAAATAAAAATTTTTTTTAAATTTATTAAATTAAATAAATAAATGAACCGACTCGGCCCAGAAATAACGACGAGCCTAAAAAGAGATCAACACCTCTTGTCCTCGACGGGAGATCAACGTCCCGTGTCCGAAGAAAGAGTAAGAAAGAGTCCACAGAAAACGACAGGGTCTCGTACCCGAGACCCGTGTCACCAAAGTCATCAACACCGTGCACCCGAGTTATCAACACCGAAGACCCCAAGACTCGCGTTCGAGTTATCAACACCACGTACCCGAATCTACGAGACTTCTCGTATACCCTAGAAGGACCGAGTCCCTAGGTTGGACACAGAGACGGAACCGTCCACCTAAAAATTAGTGACTCGGTGATCCCTTTGGAATTTAAGGGAACAATATCCTACCAAAGTGTATACCTAACTCACCACTAAAAATAATCTCTGACTTTTCGTCCCCTTTCACTCTAGTCTTATACTATGATATCCATCTTACTGATAATTAAAGAAATATGTTTAGTCATAGACTCTCCTATTACTTTATATAAGAAAACCAAACCCTCTTTGTCACATTGTGGTAATGTTTCTGTACCTGTAAAAACTACTGTTAAGAGATGGGAACAACAAGTGAACAGTAGAAAAACCACGTTTCTGTGAACCCCACAAAAGTTAAATCCTCAAAATTTAATGACGGTCATACACGATTACCCTCGCACATTTACCCTCTGGTAGTAAAAGTGAACTTTCTAGGTCTTATCTTCTTATTATTTATAAACTCACGAACTAAACTTTTAACTCTTTAACTCATGTCTTCCTCTTCTTATATAAAAGTCTTAAGAAATTTGCAACCCTTAATAATCTAATTAATAAGGAACTAAATCCTCTCGATCCGTTCCCCACCGTCGGTCAACCCCGGTCTGTCCTTTAACCCTCTTTCCCGGAAAAGTCACCTCTCCTCCCGACTCTTTCTGAGACGAACTTTTGTTCTACTCTTCAACCATCTTGATCGTTCTATTACATCTCTCCGTTAACTAGTCCTTACATTGTTTAAATCCTTTCATCTCTTTCTATCCCGAAGGGTCCTCCGTGATCACCATTTCTTGGGTGGACGGTCACGTCTTCTCCATTCTCTGTACACAAGTCAGGGACGTGACCCTTCTAGGGACCCCATCCCGTACCGTTGGGTGAGTTCATAACAACGGACCTCTTAGGGTACCTGTCTCCTCGGACCGTCCGATGTCACATATCCCAACGTTTCTCAGCCTGTCCCGACTTCGACGAATCGTCTCTTACTATTCGTCTCAACTTTCTAACAATGTACGATACCAAATGTCTAATAAATCTCAAATCTTTGACAATTCAGACGTAATTTGGGAGTATCGATTAAAAGACGAATAACATCTGATACCACTTTTTTTACAATAATGGATTTACCGACCGTAATCTTAAGAGTATGTATCACTTGACAAAAACCGACCTTAAAATAGATTTACAAACATCGTCCGTATGACCTTGGTTCTGTAGGTTCTCTTCCCGTTTATACAGTCACCTTTTCTAAAAAAAAAAAAAAAAAAACGAGAAGTACTTCACGTTTCTCTCGACGCTTCCGTCTCTTCCCTCTTTCCACCTTCTTCCTCCGTATTGTACTACACACGACCTACGATACAGTAGTCCTTCCCAGGTCCTGTGAGTAAATTATCGTCCGACTGGTCTTCCAAGAAGGGACCTTTCTTTAAAGAATCTAGGTTTACGGAAGGACTAGGGAGTTTCGTTTTATGTTAGATTTGGCTTTATCACTCCACTAGACGTTTTCGTAGAAGTTTTGTACGGGGATGGATGGAGAAGAGGGTTGGGCTAACGACTTACAAGTATAAGTGGAAGATCCATCTTTAAACTTCGAAGGGCCTACCGTAATCACCATTTCTTGGGTGGAAGGTTACGTTCTCTGTATTCTCTGCACATAAACTAGGGACCCAGTCCTTCTAGGGGCCCTCCTCCCGTACCATCGGACGAGGTCATAAGAACGGACCTCTTCGGGTTACCTGTCTCTTCGGACCGTCCGATGTCAGGTATCCCAGAGTTTCTCAGTCTGTACTGACTTCACTGAATTATATGTGTGTACGGTCGTCTTTAAACTTCGACGTCGTCGGAGGACGAAAAGTTGTTATAGATGATATGTGGGTTTAACAAACACACCCGACCCAAACCATATTCACTATATGCCTGATTCAAGGTACAAATCAAACTACAATACGTCTTTTTTCAGTAAGTAATTTAGTGATTGAGATCAATTCGAGTAATTTTTTTTTTTACTTCCGTGACTTTATCTAAGTAAAATTTTAATACGGTCTTTGTAGTAATACCGTCCGAGTTAGATACCGACAAATAGATCGTGAATGATTTACCTTATATCGGATTAACAAAAAATTCTCAAACTTTGATAGTTCGTTTTTGGTTACACGTACCCCTACTGGGTCTCTCTACAACACCCCTCCCTCCACCCTCCCCTCAAGTACAAACCCTTGCGTACATTCTTAATTTCTAAAATTTTAATTTTTTTTTATTTTTTAATTTTTTTCTTTTTTCTTTTTTTTTTGGTTACACCCAAATTGTATATGGAGGGTGAGATTACCCAACTGTAGTACCAGTCTCTTTTAAATTATAAAAAGACTTCAACTGTACATTTACAGTTAGACTTATATTTTTACACAATAAACAGTATTAAATAAAAAGGACAAACCTTTTTTTAACATACTATACGTTTTAGGTACATTCAGTCATTTTTTCTCGGTCCTATAAACCCAAGTTTAGAATCTAAATGGTTATTGAAAGAGACATTATAACCATTTAGTCAAAAGGAAAAACCTATAACCAACGGTCTAACCGTTTTTTTCTCACGACCTAAACTGAGAGAGAGAGAGGAGGTTAATATAGACATGCACAAATATCGATGTTGACTTAGTTTACTGGTAAAACTTCAAAATATTTTTATAAGATGAGGATTTTATCGACTACGGTAGTAAATCAAGTCAAGTCAACAAGTCAACACAGACCGAGAAACGCGTCGTACGGTCCGGAGGGACAGGTAGTGGGTGAGACCTCAGGTGGGTTTGGGTACAGGTAACTCAACCACTACGGTAGGTTGGTAGAGTAGGAGGCAGCAGGGGAAGAGGAGGATGGGAGTTGGAAAGGATCGTAGTCCCAGAAAAGTGTACTCAGTCAAGAAGGATAGTCCACCGGTTTCATAACCTCAAAGTCGAAGTGGTAGTCAGGAAGGTTACTTGTGGGTCCTGACTAGAGGAAATCCTACCTGACCAACCTAGAGGAACGTCAGGTTCCCTGAGAGTTCTCAGAAGAGGTTGTGGTGTCAAGTTTCCGTGGTTAAGAAGCCGCGAGTCGAAATATCAGGTTGAGAGGGTAGGTATGTACTGATGGTCTTTTTGGTATCGGAACTGATCTACCTGGAAACAACCGTTTCATTACAAAGACGAAAAATTATACGACAGATCCAACCAGTATTGAAAGGAAGGTTCCTCATTCGTAGAAAATTAAAGTACCGACGTTAGTGGTAGACGTCACTAAAACCTCGGGGGGTTTTATTTCAGTCGGTGACAAAGAGGACAAAGGGATAGGTAAACGGTACTTCACTACCCTGGTTTACGGTAGTAAGTGCATCAAGTTTAGTAAGTCGAATAAATCAAATTAGGGATCTATTAATTTTGTTTAATCGATCTTTGGTATTTTCTTAAACTCGTCGTTCCGTGTTCCTTAACCTAGATTAGTGAAACCTTTTATTAGTGTAGTATCTTCAGTCAGTATTTCGACTATTATACTTTTGACCATCAATTAATAATTGACCGGGATTCAGACTTTGTATTCCATGTAAACTTTCCTCTTACTGAAAAACGACCTTATAAAATCAGTCGAGAAGATTCTTGTGTCTATTTTATAAGTTGTCGTGACCAGTATTTTTACATTCAATTTTGTTCTTAAAAAAAAAGGATAAACTAAACTTTCCGGATTTATCTTGTTTTTATTGATTTTGGTTACCTTCACATTTCTCCTTCCCTTTACGCTTAATCTCGTTGGTCTACGTCTTAATGAACTTTTGTTTCCTTTTATTAATACTGAGTTCGTATAAATTATGGAATATGATATATATACATATAAATTATAGTATATGACATGTATAACTTCTTCCTTTACCGTTGGGTGAGGTCATAAGAACGGACCCTGTAGGGTACCTGGCTCCTCGGACCTTCCGATCTTAGATACCATAGTGTTTCTCATCCTGTACTGAATCTCGGATTTGTTGTTGATATGTACAATATGTTCTGACATAGAATTCATATATGACACAAGGTTCTTTGTTGAATAAGGAGATGGTCACCTTACGGAAATGGGAAAATCCATTCTTCAATTTGTTTTACCGTGACTCTAAATGTTAAAACTTTCTATGTCTTTTTTATTTACTAATTAGTCATACCTATAATATCATATATTGTCCTTTATCCTAAGAATCTGGAAACTTCGACACCGACACTCCGACTCCCTCGTCTCTTCCGTACCACCTTAGGTCCGGTCCACCTCCTGGTTCTGTACCTCGAAGTTCTCAAAGGACATTGTAAGTACACTTAAGGTAAAGTAATTTCTTTCCCAACAAAGGTTAAAAAATTTTTTCTCTCTTCCAACATATACAGGGACAATTTTGTCCTTTGTCGTTGACTACAAATTTTAGACTCCTGATCAAAAGATACAAATTTTAGAACTTAAAACGGTAATCCTTTCTGATAAAGTCCAATCTACACATTCTCCATATTCTAGAGTGACATCTTTTAACAGGAAGGTCCCTGTCTTAGACAAAACCGATATTTAGACTTCCAGCCTTAAAAATTATTTAATACTATCTGTAAAAAGGGTTCGGTCGAATTCATTTTCAACCTTTTAAGACCTACTCTGTAGAAAAACATCGTCTTATTTCTTTCCCGAACATCGAGTCGACCATTTCTTAGATGGACGTTACATCCTCTTGAACCAAGCTAAGGACCCAGTCCTTGTAGTCGACTTCTTCACTATCCGATGGGTGAGAACATAAGAACCCGAAGTGACCACCGAATCGACCATTTCTTAGACGGAGGATACGTCCTCTGGACCCAAGGTAGGGACCCAATCCTTCTAGGGGACCTCTTCCCTTACCGATGGGTGAGGTCATAAGACCGGACCTCTTAAGGTACCTAACATACAGGTACCCCAGTGTTTCTGAACTTGTACTGACTCACTGAAAGTGAAGCGAAGTTATCCGATAAGATTAGATTCCCTAAAAAAACAATTTTATATTACACATTAATCATTTAATGGTCATTATATAAATTAAATAGTGACCCAAACGATGTTTTATTCTCTTTATAGGTTACCGTTTTTATTTGTCTGTTTGTTTTTTGGGATTGTCTTTATTTTGGATTCACTCGACTTTTGAGTGTCTCCCTATTCAATACTTTTTCTTTCGTTTGATGTACTTCCTTTTGTGGATACTTCCGTGACTTATGGACCTCTGAAACCGAGGACCGTGTCGCAACTTCGGTTTGGACGATTAGGACGTAATTGTAGATTGGTTTCCCTAAAATGTGTGAAAAAAGAGATATCTTTAGACTACTCGAATATCCAAGGAAGTGTATTATCATTAAGGATTATATATTTTATTTTATACATTTTATATTATTTTAGATAATGTATTCTTATCAATAGTTTCAGAAATTTTTACATACTAAATCATTGTCTGTATCGAAATAAGCATTATTCTAAATCACCACCAAGATTATTGACACAGAAATCAATATTTACATTTACTATAAAACTCTAAAATCGTTGATATTTTTATATTTTGTAGACAATAACAATCAGTGTTTATGAATGAACCAAAAATAATGTTGATACTTTCCTAAATTTTAATAACTCGATTGATAGAATTCTTCTCTCATCTTGTCGTCTTATATGGGTTCTTTTATATCTTCTTTCTATTATTAATATGGTCCTTGTCTTTGATTGTTTTATTCTTCAGTTTCTATTTATCACTCTTATCGTTTTGGTTTTCAACAAGAAACTGTTCTAATTATATTATCTATAGACTACTCTGGGTAGGTTTCGGTTCCTCTTCCGTTTTTATAGGGTACAATCTCCTTTCCCAGTATTAATGTTTATACTTTCTCTAACTGCTCCATTATTCGATGATGTGTGCAAATACAGTTGTCTAAATTTTCGTAGTTACTTTGTGTTTAAGACTCTTTGTGTATTAACTAAGTTTGACTGAGGTCTTCTTTATCTTTCGTCCTGTTAAAGACATTGTAAATTTTTTGACTCATTAGAGTCAAGAAGGGGTCACTTTTTCTGATCAACGTGTTTTCTTGAGATAGTTTGAAAGTTCACCATCAAGATTATAATATGTAAAAGGTTCTTTATCTTTTTATTTTCTTATAAGAAACTTGTATCAAAATCTTTCACTTACAATAGGATGAAAATTTTAGTGTGTTCTTTAGGACTCGTTTTACGAGACTTGATTTAGATGATACTTCTCATTCTAGTATATAGGAATTATTCATCACGAAAAAGGTTTACTTGAATCGTAATAAAATAAAAGATAGAAAATAATATAATTCCCGTCGGTTCTATAATGTTTTCTTTTTTTTTCTATGTTTCTTCCTTCTTTCTTTTAATAAACATTTTTTTACTAATGGATTTATTTTGGAAGTTTTACAAAAATCTGAATAATAATCTTAATTAATCGTTACAAAGACTGACATTCTATATTTTTTCAATTAACTTAAAAATACGTGATAGTTCTTTGTTTACATGAAGTTTTCATTATTAGAAACGTTATCGTGTTTTCATATTGTCATATATTCTTATTTAGATTGTTTTTGACGTATTCTAAAACATCTCTTTTAATATTTTGAAGAAGTTTCTATAATTCCTTCTCATCTTATTTATTTCTATAAATTAATCACTTAATCTTTTAAATCGTAGTCTTCTACGGACAAGAGATGTTTAATTCAATCTCTAAGTTGTGTTAAAATTATTTTCATGATTATCTCTAAAAACTCTTCCAACTGTTCGACTAAGATTTTTAAACTCCCTTTCTTTTTACCGGTTTTGCAGGGACTTCTTCTTACACCACACCCTTGAATGAGAGAGACTATAACTGAATCAGACGTAAACGTCGTAAATTACTTCACCATAAATACGAAGTATCTCTTTCAATAGAGGACTTATTCCTAGCTCTCGGGTCTCGTCTTAGATGTAAATACTGTACAACTATACGTTGACTATACCGTAGTAGTCAGTCATTCTTATATCCAGATTGTTAAACAATAGTACGACTGTGTTTATCTTAAACTCAGAATGGAATGTACTTCGAATAAAGACTTTCCGTTTCGACATTTAGAAAATCCTCTTTTTATAGTTTGCGATAAAATTTGCAATCCTACCTTTTATAAAGAATTTATGTATTCTTTGTTTTACATGTTCTTTTCTAATTATTTCGACTTACGTAGTTTAATTCACGACGAAAAAGTACATTTAATTGGTCTTTTCTTTCACTTTCCTGTTCTGTAATTAACCTTCTATAAAATTATTATACATTGACAGGTTTCTAATTATCGACACAGTACCTATGTTTATCCCTTTTACTTCTGTCGATCGAAGGTTTTGTAATAAAATTCTCGGGATCTTTGGTGTCTATGGGAATGATAACCTTTAAGATGTGGTGTAATTTAGTCATAAAATTTTACAGGTTAAAGGTATCGTTTATATAAAAAAGAGATTTTTAACTTTGTTAAATAAAACCAAACTTTATTTACCCGGTATTATGTAAGTAAACTGAATACTACCATTATATAGAAGCTGTGTCTAAGTTTCGTAAAGTCTGGTTAAGATATTTCTGTTCACTAGACAAGAAGAAATTCCCCTGGTTTTCCGGTCGTTTGACCTTTCCACCAGAAGGAAAGACAAAAGGTGTGTCCAAAGACAAAGGACAAAGCCGGTGTAGTCAGGGTGTCTAAACCCCTAAAGTCACTTTGACACATCAAAACTGACGACTACACCCGTGACTAATAAAAACTGAACCGGAGAGTCACCCGTCCCGGGTGGTTGACGAGTGGTGTGGTCGATTTGTGTCGTCGACGGAGAGTCCTCTCCACGGTTTACACTATAAAGTGACGAAATTTATTAGCCTATGAACACTCAGTGCTTGCTACGAACCCTACGGTCGGATAACCCACAAACAACCACGACTCCTAATGATTCCTCTCTCGTCTTGCACTATCACTCTCAATTGTCGTCCCTACCCCACTCTCTGCGTAAGGTTCTGTGTCAAAACGGTAAGACGTATGTTCGGGTTTAGGAAGAACAACAAATCAGCGATTCAGTACAGGATGGGAAACGTTGGGGTACCTGATATCAGGAGACAGGCACCCTAAAGGGTCCGTTCTTATGACCTCACCCAACGGTAAAGGAAGAGGTCTTCTAGAAGAACTGGGTCCCTATCTTGGGCATAGAGGACGTAACCGTCTGTCAAAGAAATGGTGACTCGGAGGTCCCTTTGGTCCTAGAAAGTGAAACAATGCACACCTGAACTCTACCCCCCTTTCTTTCGTGAGGTCCAGGGTCAAAATGATAAGACGTACACTCGGATTTAGGAATCTCCAACCAAGTCAAAGTGGTCAATGAATTCGTCTCTGATGACCAGCAAACAACTCCAAGATGTCGTACTTAAGGGGTGACTTAGTCTCCAAACTGGACTTACTGGAGGTCACACAAAACGTTGACATTTAAGGGAGTAAGATTTTTTTTAGTATAAACGTCTTTACCCCAACACTCTCCGTCCCACTAAAAAAAATTATATATCTTTTTTTAAAAAAAGTCTAATTTTTATCGATAACGGAAACTTTTCTCTATCTTTATGTCAATTATGAGAAGACCCTCGACATTTTATGGTTGAGGTTAGACACGAGAGTTTTATGTGCTCCGACTGGAACGTCCATTACAAAAGACAGATATGTCAGTGTTTTATAAACTAGCAGAGTCAGTCTTCTAATTAGTTGACTAATAACCTTCCATACCCAGAAAAGAAAAGTCTCCCGACACAGTCGTGGAAACTTACGTACTTTACGAATCAGTCACATGGTAAAAGTAATCGTTCTACTTTCTCCGAACTTAACGTGGTAATTCTTGGTCATACTTTAAACCTTTCACTATCAGGATAAAGTCGAAACGAAACAAAAATGTTTCATTTTCTATAAACTTCAATAAAACTCACTTATAACAATTCAACCCTACAGTGTTTCGAACACGTTAAGTTTCCATTTATTCTTAATAAATAACGGGAATTTTTTATCTACCAAAGAGGAACATTGCAAGTAACAAAGACTCGAAGAGAGTAAGGAAAACCCTCTTCTCCTACCATTCCGGGTCATCGGACTCCTTTTAATATCTCTATCTTTTAATCCCGGGACACCTGTACAAAACTAACCGAACATATATTAAAAAAATTTTGAATCTTTTAACACAACCATTGTATTATCAAACTAAAGAAGTGTGTTTACAACAGATCGAAAAGGACTTTTTTTTTAGTCTGTCATACCGTTACACGTACACCCGAGTCAACGAAGTCAGCACAGGTTGAGAAACAATGGGGTACCTGACATCGGACGGTCCGAGCAGACAGGTACTCTAAGAGGTCCGTTCTTATGGCCTTCCCCAACGGTACGGGAAGAGGCCCCTTAGTAGGTATAGGTCACCAACTTGGGTATAGAGAATTCAAAGGACGTGACCGTCTACTAAGAAATGGTGACGACGGTGGACCCTTCGGGGTACTCCCTTCGGGACGTCATACCGTTATGACCTGGGTTTAAAGAATCTCCGTTGATAATCGATTCGGTCGTACCGGGGACGACAGAAATCCACCCTCTTGTGGGAATTGCGGAGTCACATGAGTAGTAAGGATAGACCAACCGAAGTCCGTTACTACAGAACACAAACCGAGATATTCTGACAGTTATTTTGTAAATTAACTATCAGATTCTTTCTTTACCTTTTCGAATGGACACGGTGGGACTCCTAGTATTGGGTCTCTCGAGACTTTTGACAAGGTTTCTCCATTCCCTCTCCAGTCATATATGTACTATAACCAGTTCCCCACCTACGTCAAGTTCGTATATAGAACTATCTTCCAATGACGATAAACATCCTTTATCATAAAGATTCAATTACCGAAATCACGAAGAGACTTATATCCTTCTACGTTCTTTGTCCTAAGTGTTTTAAAAGAGGACTCGTATAGACAGACTTTCAGTCAAGATGGTCAAAAGGGTCTCGTGTTTTATGGAGTAGGACTAGGAGTGGGACTTAAGGAAAGTCCCAGTTACACGATATATCCAGTCACTGACGGGACCGATTACTGAACTAAAAATATCTCCACCTACCACCCGGTACAAGAAGTAAGGGAGGGAAAGTCAGAATTAAAGTTGGTCCCAAACCCTCCGTAAAGTAGTAGTCACACAGGGTACCATGAGTCTTACGAGTAAGAGTCCAGTCCGTTCCTAAAGTAACTATCCGGTGAATAACACGATAATGACTTGATAGGGACAATTGTCGTAGGTCTTCGGAGACCTGATAGACAGAATGATCAGACAATACCAGGACGTTTACTTCGGGAACAACGAAGAAGGGTATAGGTCTCAATATGGTATTGTTGGTAACTGGAAAATTCTGATTTATAAACTAGTCAGTAAAGTTCAACGGATCAGTAGTCAGTAGTAATCAAAATAATCTCCGAGTCAGTGTGTAAACCGTTCCGTTCTTTGTTATTGGACCATTTTATCCTGTGTTCATTATGTTGATCATTGTAATTATTTCAGGACACATAAATTCGAGTCTTGAAGGTAATCAACACCTGGCCATAGAGGAGTCCAGTAGTCTGACTCAGACAGGACATGGTTAACGATAGAAATTCCCTTTTTTATGTGACCTTAATGAGTATTTCAAGTGGTTTCTATAGACGTCCATGTACCGTTCACCACCTAGTAGCACTAGGGAATGTGCTAACTTTTTCGTTATAATAGAAGATTCCTCAATACACCGACCGAGACCTTCTTCTTTTTAATTAGAAATACCAACTCGTCGATAAAGACGTAAACCCCTCCAGACCAACCACGTATTACTTCGGCGTGTTGTACGTAGTCTCCCCTCCCTCCCCCGGGTTTGACCGTCTCTTTTTGTCATACAAATGTAAAGAGAACAGAACGGAATTTTATACTTAATAATAAAGTAATTCTATAAACTCAAATGACTAATCCCACCTCTCAGAAATAACGATCTTAGAGGTGGACACTCTTAATAAACGAGGTAAGTTACCTCGAGACGAATGTCGGATAAAAGAGTATAACAGATAGAAGATAGACAGAGGTTGTGGTGGAGTATAAAATAAGGAAATTAACATGAACGACACTTCGAGTCTACTTCAGACATCGTGTCAACGAAAGTATAGTTATAAGATATTCTACCGAGGAGTCTATCAAAAAAACCCTAGAACACATGGTCATCAAAGACAACCGGTTCTTAGAGACAAGACAACTTAGATAGAAACCATTTGTCATCGAGAAAATAGAAATATGGTCGACAAGAGAGTCCGCAACCGACTAAACAAATATCAGACAGTGACCCATACACCAAGGGATCCATGTTTGCTCCAAGTAATACACAAAGGGACCAGTCTTAGTTTTGTAACTGATCAGTAAAGTTAAAGGATGTCCCGAAGGAGATGTTTACCGAAATACACCTTAAGAGCTCACTTAAGGAGATACGGTATACAAAAGACTCCCTACGTAGAAGTCCCCTTTAATAAGCTCCAGAATACTGACAGATCTCCTTCCTTCTGTAGGGTCGAGAGGAAGGAAGGTAACTTAAAGATGGGAACTGAGTCTATACTGAAATAGGGATGACCACCGAAGAGTTACTCTTGTCACATCTTGTGTAAATAAAAGAAGTCTTTTCAGGTTGAAGTCCAAAGATTCCTTGAACCGTTATCGAAGTTTCAAAAGATGTAAACATATTGTCCGCTTTCACGTATACATTTTGTCCCTTTCCGTACAGGAATATTGGGTTTAATTTATAAGTGTAATATAAAGTTATTAATGAATTTAACTTTGTTAGAGACTACTATTTTAAGTAAACATATTGTGGAAGTTAGTTTTACACGTAAATAAACGAGTCAAATTATCACGTTTGACAAGTGGTACAATATCCATATTCTTGGGTTACTGTAAAAAGGTAACTTCTTATCTAAAGGTAAAAGGTACCTCTTATCTAAGTATATAATCTTATCAAAAATAAAGACAAAATTATGTCGAAAAACTATAGACATTTAAAAACCACAGACATTCTAAACTTTTTTGAAAATACAAGTTCTACTGTCTTACTATAATGACTTACCAGTTTAAGTCCTAATAAGATATCTAGTAATTTATCCTGTTTAGTTACTTTTATTTTGTAATTTGTCCACATTTTCAAAATTTGGTCTTTAAAGTAAAGATCTTCGAATAAGATATTTTATTAAATCCTAGACACATCTCAAACGATTTCTTAATAACGAACCTCCTAAAAAAAAAAAAAACCATTACCCTTCTATAATCTTTATTGAATGTACAAATCTTTATACTATGATCGATTCAGTCAAAACAATATAGGTATATTAGGTTGTTAATTTTTACGAAATAGGGTATTCGAACCTTTACAATGTCTATAGTTAAGTATCCCAAGACCGACTTACACTTTATCAAGTAAGGGGGTTACCTTATGATACGTCAGGGGTTTTCGTTACTCCTGTGAGAGTCGACTCACTAGAACTCCTACATAACAATTTACTTTTTCCGTTACAAGTCCCGAAGGGACCACTGAGTAACCATTTCTTAAACGGACGGTTACATCCTCTGTTCTCAAACTAGGGACTAGAACCTTCTAGGGTGTATGGTGCCCTCGTTGATTCGGGTACGGGGTGCTGATGACTCGGACCCGAGATCTCGGGCACGCGAGGTTGACGGATTCGGACGCACGGGACCTCGGGTACAAGACATCGTTTTCTCCGGTGACGTCACTCTTCGGGCACACGGGGTTGATCTCCTTCCGGGTGTGTGTCGTGCTCTCTGGGTCGTGTCGGTTTATATTTATCTATTCATTTTAATAAAAAATTTTTCGTTCCAAGTCTTCTCATATAAACTGGGTGTTGTAAACACATATAGATACGTCTACATGAATTATTTTGTGAGTTTTTTCCCTTATCTATAATTTCGTTCGAAAGAGACTTTTGTGGAAAATTTTATTACAACTGAAACCTTTGTATTTAAGAAATGTAAAATTTTTAAATTAACTTAACTTTTCTGTGTCAACTCATAGATGTTTAATTTTTCGTTTCACTTACATGAATTGATACATATATTTCAACTGCTATAATTGGCATCTCTTTTATTTAATAAAGTCCATCGAATCTTCGTTAGAAACTGATGTACATAAATCACATTATATAAAATTCTTGTTATCTCAACGTTTGTGTAAAATTTCTAATAGGTCCGAAGAACAACAATCATTACTTTCACCATAATAGTAAAATTTTGAGAAAATGTAGATAACAACCTGTTGTATTTATACATCAATAAAATTGTGACAGTCATTGTCGTTAAAAGTTACAGTATCTTTAGAGATACTGTCTACTTGAGTGAAGACATCGTCAAAGTAAAGAAATATTGTAGATTTAGAGCGAGTTCGTCGAAGGGAGAAAGGATACTTTTGTATCAACTGGACGTCTCAACTGGAACCAAAGGCTTAACGACGAAAGTCCAAAAGAGGAACCAACAAAAGACACGTGTTCACCATCGAAAGGCACGCACGTCTACCCTAACGAGGGATGATCAGGGTGGACTCGTGCGAAAACCTCGACATCCGGGAGGGAAAGAGGAGACTAGAAAGATTTCGGTCACGAAGAGGGAAATGGTTCCGAGAGGCCGCCACGACCACGAGTCAGTACGGACTGAGAAAGGTCGGGGTGTCTGACATCGAGTGGTCCGAGAAGACAGGCACCCTAAGGGGTCCGTTCTTAGGACCTCGTCGGACGGTAAAGGAAGAGGTCCCCTAGAGGGTTGGGTCCCTAGCTTGGGTACAGAGAACATAACCTTCAGCCTAAGAAATGGTGACGTGGGTGACCCTTTTGGGACCGACAGACCCATACCACGTATAATCCTTTGATAAAATTTTACTCATTTACTTCCTTGTATACTATATATCTACCCTAAAAATTTTATAAAGAGTGTCGTAAAGTCTAGGTCACAATTTTAGTAACCAATTCGGACAGGATCACGATAGTTAACGGAAAGGAATTTTTTGGGGTCGTTTTATATCATCTTAAGATTTTATCTGTTCAATATCTCATTAGGAAAAGTTCTACCCGGGTTACAAAGTCTTTATTCAAGTAAGTTATACAAATTTGACCTTGCACTGGTTTACAACAAATTACGTCATCTTCAACTTCACTGTTCGGTACGTATCTCAATTTATAGGTTCGATCTTACCTAAGGGAGTACCGAGTCTGTCATTCCTTGGACAAACGTTACGTCTTCTGGACCCAAACTAAGGACCAAACCCTGTTAGGGGACCTCTTCCCTTACCGACGGGTGAGGTCATAAGAACGGACCTTTTAGGGTACCTGTCTCCTCGGACCACTCAATGTCAGGTACCCCAACTTTTCTCAGTGTGTGCTGACTCGCTGAATTGTGATCTTACCTAATTACCCTTTTCTTATAGTTCCCTACCACTCAATTGCTTATATAACAGTCTGTGAATAAAATAATTTTTAGTCACAATACACGATAAAACTTCTAATTTAATTATCTCTCTCTATACACATGTAGTCTCCACAGGATATATAGGAGTTGGAATGTGTATATTTGTTTGTACATGAAAGACCCTCCTAAGTCCTCTTTATTTCCACCGATTTTGAGTCTTCTCCATAACTTTTACCCCACTTGACTCAGTTTAATTATAGGAAAATATAATAAACTTTACAATTATACACATACAAAATAAGAAGACTATTCTTTTGTTACGTAATTTTGAAAAAGACTCGGATGGGTCTCGGATTGTATTTTGATTCACACATTTTCTATGGATTACTTATAAGTTATAGAACGATGTGTGTACTTTATTGAAAATTTTACAATTTATCCTATTACTATTCGAGTTTAATTTTGCCATGTCTTATTCTTACCTCACTTCCTACTCATCCTCTTCGACTAATTTACCGTTCTCAACGAAGTCAACGTCCTAGGACCACTATCAAAAACAAAACCTTTCCTCCCATAACGTCTATTTGTTTAAACATTTGGGCAAAACATTTACGAAGGGATCCCCGAAACCACACGGACAGTCGTTCTCACACCTAGGACACCTCTTGAGGTCTCTTCTTTCGATTTGTCGTTAAGTGAAATTAGAACACGAAACGTAAGTCTACTTATACGTTTATCCAAGTCACTTCACTTGGACCAATGTCATAGCGAAACTTTGAGTACAATTTAATAAAATTTACCCGCCTTACGTCTGGTCGAGTACTCAAATTAAATAGAGGAAAAACTTAGTACACCAAAAACGGAAGTAAAATTTCACAAGGACTAATCAGGGAAGATTCCTGTACGTACTCCTTCTTTTTATAAA
This sequence comes from Capra ibex, assembly GCA_006410555.1. Classification (NCBI taxonomy): domain Eukaryota; kingdom Metazoa; phylum Chordata; class Mammalia; order Artiodactyla; family Bovidae; genus Capra; species Capra ibex. The sequence continues at coordinate 13,630,726 of SJYO01052474.1, read as the reverse complement.
CGAAAGAATGCGTATAAAGGATACTATATATGTATATATAAATGTACGTATATGTATATAAATACCCGAAGGGACCATCGAGTCTACCGTTTCTTAGACGGGCGTTAAGTCCCCAGGACCCAAGGTAGAGACCCATCCCTTCTAAGGGACCTCTTACGATACCGTTGGGTAAGGTCATAAGAACGGACTTCTTAAGGTACTTGTCTCTTAGGACTCCTCGACGTCAGGTACCCCCAGTGTCTCAGTCTGCTCTGTCTCTGAGAGAGTGTGTGTATGTGTAAATATATAATCATGTAGACATATGTAGATATACACATATAATCAAGTCAAGTCAGCGAGTCAGCACAGGCTGAGGAACGCTGGGGTACTTAGCGCCGTGCGGTCCGGAGGGACAGGTAGTGGTTGAGGACCTCAGGTGGGCTTGAGTACAGGTAGCTCAGCCACTACGGTAGGTCGGTAGAGTAGGAACCAGCAGGGGAGGAGGAGGACGGGGGTTAGGGAGGGTCGTAGTTCCAGAAAAGGTTACTCAGTTGAGAAGTGTACTCCACCGGTTTCATACCCGCAAAGTCGGAGTCGTAGTCAGGAAGGTTACTTGTGGGTCCTGACTAGAGGAAATCCTGCCTGACCAACCTAGAGGAACGTCAGGTTCCCTGAGCGTTCTCAGAAGAGGTCGTGGTGTCAAGGTTTCGTAGTTAAGAAGTCACGAGTCGAAAGAAGTGTCAGGTTGAAAGTGTAGGTATGTACTGGTGTCCTTTTTGGTATCGGAACTGACCTGCCTGGAAACAACCGTTTCATTATAGAGACGAAAAGTTATACGATAGATCCAACCAGTATTGAAACGAAGGTTCCACATTCGCAGAAAATTAAAGTACCGACGTCAGTGGTAGCCGTCACTAAAACCTCGGGTGTTTTTATTTCAGACTGTGACAAAGGTGACAAAGGGGCAGATAAAGGGTACTTCACTACCCTGGTCTACGGTACTAGAATCAAACGACTTACAACTCGAAATTCGGTTGAAAGAGTGAGAGGAGAACGTGAAAGTAGTTCTCCGAAAAATCAAGGAGAAGTGAAAGATGTATGTATATATACATGTATGTATACATGTAGACATAAAGGACACTATATATGTATAGATAATATATGTAAAACGTATTTAAATTTGGATTTGTATACTATGACTTATCATTCTTTGTATAAACATACACACATATACATACGTATATATACGCACAAAAAAGACGACCCAAAGTGTCTCCTCTTATTGCAATAAGATGGAAACCTGGAGTGTACCCTTAGAGTAAATAAATAGATATGAAATAAGTAAGAAAATAGGAAAGAAAATACGTACTCAACGGTTCCTCAAATACTTTTTATTCTTCTTTCTTTTTTTTCAATGTGATCATGGTCCGACCACCGACGGATCAACAAACAGTTCAATTGACATCGACGGTAGATGATTTAATATCGTCACGTCCAGACCACCGAGTCTACCATTTCTTAGACGGACGTCACTTCCTTTGAACCCAAGTTAGGGACCCAGTCCTTCTAGGGGACCTCTTCCCTTACCGACGGGTGAGGTCCTAAGAACGGACCTCTTAAGTACTTGTCTCCTCGGACCGTTCGATGTCAAGGACCCCAGTGTTTTTAAGCCTACACTGACTCGCTGGTTTTGCGTGTGTGTGTCCAGACTCTGTCTGTCACTTAACTAACCACTCAACAGTAAGTGTAGTTTCAGGTCCTAGGAAGATGTATCAAGGGGTCTTAAACGAAGATATTAGTATACCACTCAATATTAGAAAATCCTATTTCAGTCGTTTAAACATCTCTTTCTCTTACTTGAAGATACATCGAACGAAACGGTTAGGTTTCCTCTCGTATTTACGTTCTAGTCTCTTCTATGTCTCTGACCTGTGTTTCACAAGGAAGTATCCCTTCACACCCCTCTCAACTTATAAGTATGGGAGAGGTTGTTGTGTCCGTCACTACCAATGAACACAGTCTCTATTCTGGTTCATGTTTCTTAAACGAAGTCAAACACGGTGAGTTTACTCTAAAATCGTTTTCTCCGCAATTTATTCAGTAATAAATAATATCTTCACTTAACTTCATCGATCGAATATCTTTTTTCTCAAAACACCAGAAAGTGTCCCCGACCCTATTTTAGTTCTCGACACGAAACTCTACTGACCCTTGATCCCTATCAATTACCCAAAGAGTAATAAATAATATCTTTACTTCACTCCATCGATCGAATGTCTTTTTTCTCAAAACACCAGAAAGTGTCCCCCACCCTTTTTTACTTCTCGACACGAAACTCTACTGACCCTCGATCCTTATCAATTACCCAAAGACGTCATCTTCGAACCTCCGGACCTAACGCCTGTGAGGTTACAAAGGTGAGGGTGGTAATAGGTAGTGTTGGGTCCTTGACTGACCTGTAGAGTCTTGAGGCGGGTCTAAAGACTTCCACGTGTGAATGAACTAGGTCGAAGGAAGTCTATGGTTGAAGACCGGTTAGTCAATGTCGGTGTAATGTCGTGATACTGTTACAACAGTAATGTCCCCTTTTTTCTTTTTTCTATGAGAGTCCCCTTACAGGGTTTCTTTCGTCCTAGTAACACTCACTTGTCTGGGATTTTACGTATCTCACATGATGTTTGTGGAAAAATCAGACCAAAAAAAAAAACCACTCAGTACGTTCCCATCAAAAACAAAATCAAAGGGGTCCTACATTTCGAAAATCACTTTACCCCTAATAGAAATATTTCTTCGAACAAGTAGTATTCCAAAGTTGGAGTACTGGATGATTACCATAGCTAGAGAAATCATGAATTGTCACCCTTACTCCTGCTTGTCAACCTCTTGCCTATTTACACGGACACCCCTCTGGGAAAGTTTCTTGTCCACCAATTCGAAGGGAGACTTCACTCCGTCTCATTTGTTCCCCAACAGATGTCCCCGGTGAGTGGGGAAGTCCCTCTGGGAGTCTCGAGTGGAAAGGACGGGAACAAACGAGATAACTGTTACTACTGTTACCTTGTTTTTGGTTACGAGGTACTAGTTGTAAAATCCATTCCTTTGAGGAACCCCCATGTATAAAGAAAGAGAGAAAGAGTTCTAAACGAAAAACTTTCTCATGAAAATATCCTTTTAACTCTCTCTCTTCAAAAGATATATGAGGGACGGGGAGTGTACGTGTTGAAGGGTGTAATAGTTGTAGGGAGTAGTCTCACCACGTAAACAATGTTGACCACTTGGATGGAACTGTCCAGCACTAGGGGGTTCCAGGTAGTAAAGGAATTTCCAAGGGAGAATCACAGTACTCCTGAACCTGTTTACATATTCCTGTACATAGGTGGTAATATTATAGTATGTAACACAAAAATAGAATAAATAAAGTACTTTCATATCGACTGAATGTTATAATATAATCAAAGTCCATATTGTTATATCACTAAAATAAAAAAATACACAGCGTATGGTATGTGTGGTAATGACTGATATAAGGGACACGACATACAATGTTGGGACACTGAATAAATAAAATATAGATCTCTAAACTTGGAGAGTTAGGTAAGTGGATGAAACAGGTAGCGGGGGTGGGGAGGACCACTAGTGATCAAACAAGACAGAGAGACACCCAGATAAAGACAAAACAATCTAAACAAGAAAAAAAAAAAAAACCGAAGTGTCATGACATACAAAAGTGAGTATACACCAAGAAAATTTTCCGTAAGAACTGAATTTAAGAGAAGATTCTCTTCCTCGTATTGGACGAAACCAAAGATCCTGGTTTTTATGAAGTGTTCTTCTTTTCAGCAACCTTTTGTCTTCTCCCGACTAGTTCCATAATCTGGTTTCCTCGTTAAGGAGTGTTGGACACGTGTGCCAAGACCATTCCTCGGGGCAATTCCGAAACCACTACCTAATCGTCTTCAGTCTTTAAGTAAAACTATAGAAATCTCTCTTTAGGATAAAAGATCTGAGGACTCTCTAATTGACTAAAAAAAAAAAATTGTTAGTGGAGAGACAAGAAATCAAAAAGAAATTGAGTATTAATCTAACCAACCCTCCCAAAATAGGTCGATGACAAAACTAACGACCTTCGACTTGAGTCTACCCGGTAGTTTCCCTGTAAGTCTACAAACTCCTCCTTCTCGTTTAACTCTTCTTCGTATGTCAAAATCCTGTCAACGAAATACCAAGAGTACCACTCACTCTAACACACGACTTATCTAATCAACCGATTACGACATTCCTAATTCCCAATTTCACCCGGGTAAATATCACCGTATTAATCAAAGGTCAAGCGTCTAATACGTCTCGTCTGTCTTATCACAACTGACTCGTCACGTCCAGGTGAGGATGTTCACTAAAGTAATAAAAACTAATACCCAAACGAGATATAGGTATTAGTTTCCATAAATTATTCCTCTTTATACAGAAGAGAGAATCCGAGACAAAACAGAGAACACCAAGTCCCGTGATTAATATTTTAGACAATATTTTCAATTTCTCCAACTACTTTACTAAATGTCATTAAGACTTGGACTCACTATTATTGACTCTGAACACTCTAAAATGCGTATGAACAGGCTAGGTTCTGACTGAAAATCTCTCCAAACCTTTACGATTGGTCCGATCGTCCAAACTCCCGGACAGGTGTCTCAGGAAGACTCAAACCACTAGTAGATATTTGACCCTGGTAAAATTGGGAAGACAGTTTAGGGTAACTAATATTCCAAGTGATGAGTGTATTTATCTAAATACGAATTTAACATCATTCAGGACATTTCCTTTCAAGTCCTACAAGACTCTTTTTATCTTGATTCTCGGAACATCCCCAAAGTCCTTTTGTTAGGTCACAGAATCCCCTCGACCTTGCAAGGACACCGAGTCTCGTATCGTCAAGACATCAGATCCCAAAGGGTCTCGAAATTCAACCGGAATCTTAGATGTGTACTCCTGTGTCACACGAACCTCCCGGACCCGACTTGTGATTAAGGAGGGAGAGGAAGGGTGTAACGCGAAACGAAGACGGTGGACTAAGTCTGAGAGTGTAGACGGGGTCAATGTGGAATGGAAGGGTGCAAGTCACAGGGACGGGACGAGGACCATAGGGGAGAGGTAGACAGAAGGACCGATTAGAACTTGTACCGAAAAGAGAGACTAAGACACCATAATGGTATTTCCGTCTGGACCTTTCTAGCTAATGAAACGAACCAATATCATCTTAAAATTAACTAATCAAAGTCTGTTTTTTCACAATATAATGTATTAATGACTGACACGAAAATTAAAATTTTCAAGAATCAGAATTTTTGTACACTACCTCTCGTCCTCCTTCCAGTCTATCTCACACACCTGACCCCACTATGTATTTCTGTAGACCCTTTTGTCCTCCTTACGAAACGTTCACATATCGGACGGTGACAGACGTACATTGTTCCGTGCACACACGACGGATCTCTGTCATGGTCCCTCTCTCCTTCCCTCCAAAGATGGGAGAATTCCACTTCACTTCAGTGATTCAGCACAGACTGAGAAACACTGGGGTACCTGACGTCGGGTGGTCCGAGGAGGCAGGTACCCTAAAAGGTCCGTTCTCATGACCTCACCCCACGGTAAAGGAAGAGGTCCCATAGAAGGGTTGGGTCCCTAGCTTGGGCCCAGAGGGCGTAACATCCGTCTGTAAAAATGGGAGACTCGGTGGTCCCTTCAGGGGAAGATGGGAGAATCCATCAATTTTACTATTTGTAGATACAGTTAAAGGTGCAAGGTGTCTTAATGGACAATGAAACTTAAGTAAATTCTATCACGAAAATGGGGATTATTTCTATTAAAACCCCTATACAACAATTGTATATGTTCTTATTTTTCTTCCTTTTTTACTATCTATTAGAATGGTAGGTATCTATTAGTGAGTATGTAAAATCCACGAAGACGACATCTCTTCATCATCGAACAACTCTTCGAGAAACCCTTCCTTAAAGTAGAAGTTGACCTGATTACAATTGCACAGTATAAAGATTGTATGAAAATGAGCGATATACAAATAAAGTTCACCCTAAAGACATTTCACTTTCACTTTCAGTGAGTCAGTACAGGTTGAGAAACACTGGGGTACCTGATATGTCAAGTACCTTCAGAGGTCCGATCTTATGACCTCACCAATCGGAAAGGGAAGAGATCCCCTAGAAGGGTTGGGTCCCTAGTTTGGGTCCAGAGGACGTAACGTCCACCTAAGAAATGGTCGACTCGGTGTTCCCTTCGGACCCTAAAGGTATCCACTGCAACAAATAATTTAATAAACTAAAACAATTGACAACATTAAAAACGTAAATAAATTCAGGTCCTTGAACCGTCTAGAGAATAATTGAGAAGTCAACTAAACTCTATTAAGAATTTATTTAATAAATTTAAAGTATTTTCATAAAAAAAAATGAACTTATTACGTTAATATTCAAGTATCTTCTACGACCTATTCATCTCCTCTAACTGTTTCTACTATTTATACTTTTTTTGAATTTTTGTTAAGTTTATATACGACTAAATGGATCATAAGTCTCTACATGAAATAATTATAACTAAATTAGTAACTTTCCAGAGTCATAATAAAAATTAAAATGAATATTATTTTTACCTATGAAATGTAAAATTTTTCGTGTACACCTATATAATGAAGTAAGTTAATTATGGTGTTCGGTAGAACCTTCCATTGTGAGTGTATTAACTACCTTCGAGATCCTAAAAGTCTTCAATTGAGAGTTTAAATGTATCAATACACTACCCGTTGGGTCCTGAGTCTGAACCCTGAGAAATTAGTTCAGAACACACGAGAAATATATCATAGTGTCTATTCTTATTTCTGTCTTTAGTGAACTTTACCACGGGGGTAGTGTGTTTTTAGGGTTTACAAACATCTAGACTAAGAGGAGGGTCCTTTTCTTTGAACGTTGGTCTCTCAAAGAGGTGATCTCCCGTGGTGAGACTTAAGTGGCAAGACGTCACCTCTATTTTTACATTTCACAGTAACTTACGAGATTCGAGAGAAAGTCGTCGAAATATCGCGGACCAACTTTGGATTTCGACATCCGTATTTTACGTTACTTTTTGTGACAATTAAGGTTCACCTTTTTTAATTTCAAAACGAAAAGGGACGAACCGTTACGAAAGGGACACTACATATAACATGTAACACCACGGTCAATCTTGTACAACAAAGTGAGACTTCGTTTCCAAAAGGAACAGAGACTACAAACAACTTAACCGTGCTTCTTCCTTGTATGGTCAAGATAAAAAATTGGTGTAATAAAAACAACTGGATCGTTTGAGGTCCGTTTAATTATATGGAACTTACTCAGTTACCAAGAGTAAATGATCACTTTCACTTTTCACTTTCACTTCAGTATGTCATGCTGAGAAACGCTGGAGTACCTGACATTGGGTGGTCCGAAGAGATAGGTACCCTAAAAGGTCCGTTGTCATGACCTTACCCAACGGTAAAGGAAAAGGTCTCCTAGAAGGACTCGGTCCCTAACTTGGGTCCAGAGGACGTGACATTCGTTCTGCGAAATGGCAGACTCGGTGGTCCCTACGTTCAATTTCGTACTTTATTATTAATTATCTTTAAGGGACTCCGTGTCTTCTAGTTGGGACCTTTTCTGTTTAAGGAGTGAAATGTCCATTAATTTGGTTCAGTGTGTTATCATTTACTGTACGCGAATTAATGGGTCGATTGAACTTGGATCCGGTTGGACCTTGGGTCTAGGATCCAAAAGTCCCGGGGTCGGATAAGTGTGTGGACTCGTATTTCACAAAGCCACTGTGACCAGTGTCTTAGGAAACCGCGAGACTAAGACAGTCTTATACCGGAAGAGGAGAAGGGGAAGAGTAAACGAAAGGGTGGACCCTTTGAAGGAGAGACTGAAAGGGAACGACTTTAATTTAAACAAACACCATTCTCTCAAATCTTCGACTCCTTCCTAAAGTCCTTCCTTGAATCGGAATCGAAGTACTTCCTTTTTTTTTTTTTATATATATATATATATATATATCATAAAATTCAATGTCGTCATCTCCGGACGTGTTGTATCGCTTAGTTTTCCAAGNAAGTCCTTCCTTGAATCGGAATCGAAGTACTTCCTTTTTTTTTTTATATATATATATATATATATATATCATAAAATTCAATGTCGTCATCTCCGGACGTGTTGTATCGCTTAGTTTTCCAAGATTTTCTAATGTGGAGGTTCTCCTTTTGTCACATGTATGTGACCATATACACATACACAGACCCGACTTACCGGTCCTCCAAGGACTACACTGGACTGGGTATAAGGAGCAGGGGACCCGTTGGCCGGTCCCAACACGTCGCAGGAAAGAGTGGAGGAGAACAGTCCGACGCAACAGAGACTTGTAAATATAAGGTGGAGGAAAATAAACACCAATAAAATATGCACTGTCGATGATTGTTTGATCCTTTTATTATCTCCCAGAATAAATTTACTTTTTACGGTCTGCCATCATCATATTTGTTCATTCATCATATCGTAAGAGTCGATTTTTAAATTTCATCCTCCATGAATTATTATTCCTAAAAATTTTGTATTCTTTGACCCTGAAGTAGAGTAAAACCTAAGGAGTGCCTATGGTGAATCTCTAAGTAAGTCACTGTAAAAACTTCAGTATATGGTCTGTAAAGGAGGTGGGAGATGGTATATATTCTCTACTACTCTCCTAAAAAGACTAAAAGGGGATCACGTCTTTAAACGATGTTAAGACTCCAGGACGTGATTACGTAAGTAAGTTACATCTCCACAATGTAGCGAGGGACTCATATTGTGGCACCATCCAAAACGCCGACCTCTAGGTGTCTACCAACTATTGTCTCAGGACAAGAGATACTGGAACGTAACTCCCCTCCCACAAAAAGACCCTTTGACTGTACGTCTTCTTTCATACGGGTACCACACAATATACAATATTAACTCTTCGTGTACCTGTCACGATAACCCGATCCCACTCTCCTTTACCTTGTGACGGACACTGCTCACTTCGTCTGAAGGACCTCTTCTACTCGGAGCGCGAGCGTCTCTGCGGTCACGCTTCCTCCGTCCGCTGCGGTGGGCCCCTTTCCCCGTCGTACCGGATCTCGTGACCCGAAGAAATTCAGACCGGAACCGGCGGTGCACCTCAGGGACTCCCACCCTAGACTAGCCGACACCGAAGAATTCCCCGTTAAAACCTTTGTTACTACGTGAAGTCCTTCGACTAGTCTGTCCATGAAATTACAATAACTCCAGTGTAAGAGAAACGTTTAATAAATAATCGGAGAAAATTTCATAAACAATACAATAAACTAGAATTAATAATTTATATTTCACCGTCCCCCAGTCAGACCAGTCCATTGTCTAGTAATGGACCTATAAGACATTACTATACGTCTTATACATATATATCGACACATTACTATGTGTCTAGTTGACCTATAAGACATAGGTCAACTGTCTTATAAATGGAATCGTAATACGACCCGGAGACGGAATACACTATGGTCCTCACCAACTTCCATCTCTACACTTCCTTTTCTTTCGAATTGTTTTAAATTTACAGGGAACTTACATGACATAGTAGTCGATACTACTTTGTGATTTCGATTTTGTAAAGAGTACACTATTTCTAGAACTGGTGTCTTCATACTCAAGTTCTTTTGTGTCTTGTGAGGAAAACAGTCAGTTAAGATCTCAACACACACACGACTTCGAGGGATTTCCGATAATTAAAGTACAGATTCGTCTCGTTCTGACGAACCTTGTGGAAACCACTTTATGGTACCGGATTTGTAGTCAAACACTGAACGTCGAGTCCTTCATCTTCAAATAATGGACAAGTTATCTTCAGACGAATACTCAAAAACAACAAAACAAATGATTTCATCAAATGGCGTACGGTCTCTCAAAAACTACTATGTCACCGTGATTTTATTCTGAACAAAGAATTGTATTAGTATAACTAATTTCTCCTTTATTGAACGATACCCTCAACTACGATAAATTACAGATATACGGAAAACTTTGATAAACACCTTGGAGACTTTCATACATGACACAAGAAGTCCTCTGTAACCGGGATGGATATCCATCATACATGGGTCAGGTTAAATCCTTAACATAACTAAGGTTTATAGATACGACCTAGAAAGAGAATTCGACGGGGTTTTATGTACGGTATCCATTTAAAATATTACTCCAAAAGTCCACAGTTATAGTCTAGTTAGAAAAGTGTCCCTAACACTTTACGGAATACAACTATGAACAAGTCGGGATAGGTAGACATTTAGTTAAATAACTAAATGTCACTTAACTGAACGTTCTAAATGGAACAGAAAGACATATAACAACCCTCGGTGAGTGAGAAGGAAGGTGGACGAAGATAAGTAGCATAAGAGAATACCCATCTAGATCCTCAATTTTTTTTGTTTGATCGAATAAAGAATAAAGAAACAAATTTTATACTGTATATCTACAAACAAAGATCCGTCTAAATTTTATAATCTTTAAATCATAAATTTCGTGAAATTTTTTGACATCAGAAGATGGTAACGTATTACCAAATTGATTACGAAAGGGTCGTTTTTCTTTTTTTCCTTTTTCTCCCCCCCCTTCCATATTTATACTGACAATTTAATTTAGAAATTTTTGGAGATTTTCTGAAAGGGAATAAAGTGATAAACGTGGAAGTATAAGGACAGTAATGTCTATTAAAATTTTTATTTTGATACTTTAAATTCATAAACTACAAACTTCTTAATTGTAAATTTATTAATTTTATTATCTTAAGTGTTTTATCCAAATTATTCTCAAAATTCAGTAATACTTACAAATGTAATGTATCACGCAAGATCAAAAGAGGAAAGAACCTCCGGCTACTAACCAACAACGGAACATTTACTGATGTGTAAAAAAAAAAATCTTACCTTCGTGAAATGTTACCGGTTAACCAAGTAAAACCTCACCTGTAATATAATATAAAACTAACGACAATAAGATCAAATATACGCACCACGTTTTAAGATCCAACTACATTTTATGAACTTTTTATCACCCTTTTTTTGAATTTATCGACCTATGAATGGTTATGTAACATAGTACCTTCGTATTACTTGTGAAATGTAAAAAGTCACCCCGGAACGTTTTACTTTTGTAAATAAATAAACGTATATATGTTCTATCATAAGGAACTCTTTTGGTAGAGAGAGGGAGAGAAAAGGAGAGGGTACCATCTTGTCAAACATTCGACCACTTTACCAACGAGACATCTGAAAACCGTCGTTTAACTAGGTGACACATATTTTTAACCTTTTTATTGTATACAGGTACTGTCTATGAAAGTCTATAATAAATATATCGTGTGGATTCGGTTGATAAGTCAGTAATTAAAGACAAAGTCGATAGCACTAGCTGTCACCTGTTTATTACTTCGTCTATTGACGGGTCAAATAGACTGAGACGAAATGTTACTGTCCTTATTAAGAGAGTTTATAGAGTACCAAATCGAAAAAGTCATTGGGAGTTCTTGTTTAGTTTAGGAGGTATAAAGTCAGGTTCACTACAACGTTCTTTGTCACTAATAAAGTCAATTCTTTTACTTAACTGACACTGAGTCCTGACAGTGAGAAATGGATAGTAAGATCTTATTAAATCGACAAGGAGGTACCTAACAGTACTTTAGTTTCTCTTCTGTTCATATTAATTCACATCTTCTAAACCTTTCACTAGGTTCCGTCTAAGTTACTGACTTAGTAAGACTATGGAGAGTCGGACGATGACCTGTGTATCCCCTCACTAAAACTAAACGAGTAGGTTCCTAAACTCCTGTAAAACCTCATACGATTTTACAAATAGGTAAGACTTACTACTTTATGTTCACTTACGGTCCCTTCATGTTATCTCACTTTTTCAGAGACGTTTCAACAGAACAAGTGTGAGGGTTTAGTCCCGAAGACCGTAAAGTCTCGAGAAGTCGGTTTGAGTTGGGTGACCTCGGTAAAACAACGACTTCTTCCCGTAAAAACAGGTTTACCCGATTGCTGACTAAGTCTTATTAACTCAATGGTAAGGGGAAAACTTATACATTACTTGTTGACTATTAGATTCCTATAAAAAGGAAGGGTGGGAAAATTAAAGATTAACACGAGAGGACTCTATGACTAAACTCTTTCTATTTCCATAGAGTTTACTCCCACTGACCGTCACAGAAGTCATTAAGTCAAATTTCATTATATCGGTGTGTATACCAGAAGGGAACACCGAGTCGACCATTTCTTAGGTGGAAGTTACACCCTCTGGACCCGAACTATGGAGCCAACCCTTCTAAGGGGACCTCTTTCCTTTCCGATGGGTGAGGTCATAAGACCGGACCTCTTAAGGGTCGGGACCCTAACTTGGGTACAGAGGACGAACCGTCCACAAAAAAAAAAAAAAAAAATCAAATTAGTGACTCGGTGGACCCTTCGGGGTGTTTTTTCCATTTATCATATCATTTTTAATTATGGGGATAGTCAAATTGACTCTGAGGATGGGGTAAGGTACCAATTTTATGGTGAGATGAGACACGAGACTGAAGAGTATTTAATTAAAGGTGTAGGTATAGGTCCCCTTCCTTACGTGTTTGACTAAAATTAAATTTGATTGCCACCCATCACCATCCGTGTCTTCCTCCTCACTTTCTTCTCCACATCTGTTCAAGTAACTATCTTAAAAGACTCGTCCACACACTACTGACAGGTATACCAAGTGGGGTCCCGTAAAAGAGTTCCCTCCATTTCTCCAATATACGGAAGAGAGTCGAGTCGTACGAGTGACAGGGATCCTCCGTATCCAAGCACGTTTTCATTAACGTCAAAACCTGGCAATTAAAATTTAGTAACACTGATCCGGGTCTATGTAAAAGTGATTAGTTTTATCTTTGGTAGTGTTAGATGTGTAAAAAAAGGTTACTCTTTATTCAAACGAATAAGGACATCACAATTTTAGGTACCAAACCCTAAACTGCTTCAGAACCCTTCGTACAAGACGGAGGACGACCGACACCTTCGTAAAAGGGACGTTTTTCAGCTCTACGAACTTCTTCACCATCAGTCCACCACTCTTCAATCCACTTACACCGTCTACTCCGTTTTGAAACATCGGGTCAAGGAAATTGGAAACTTCGTGACTAACACGACACACACTGGTCCGTAACAGTACCTCGTCTTAACCCGGGAAAGACAACTACTCACGACCGTAGAATAGTTAAACGACTCGTATAAAGAGAATACATTACTCAAGTGGTTCTAAGTCTTTCGACATCACCTAGTCTACCGTCATCTGGTAGGTTGTCACTGGTACTGGAAAAAGACCACGTTTAAACCGAAAGTCTTTACGATACCTCGAAAATCCAGATTGGTGACTCGACCAACAGTGACCAATAACATATTTTAGGTGAAAAACAGTGTGTAGTGTTAGGCTATCTCTTTACCAAGTAACAATAAGACGTCTTATTCTCTTCTACTGCAGTTTTGTTGTCAAAAGAACTAAACGACAGTCGAATACTCCGTGGGTAAACAGTTCAAAAAAGAGGAGAGGTCAAACGAAGTTTACGACTTACTGACATCTTACCAACTGTAGCTCAAGAAGCCGTGGAAGAACACATCGACATTCTCCTGGTCGAAGCAACTAGGAGAGTTTACCAGTAATAGTTTAAGACTACCGACTTGTGACGTGAAGAGTAGTAGTTCCGAGAACAGAGAAAACGTTTTGAAGAACTTGGTGGTGACGTGACATGTAAACAATCGTCAAGGATCCGGTTTACGTAACAACTACACTCACCAGAGACGACGAAATGTTCAGGAAAACTTGAGCTTATTCTTTTAACGAGTTTAAACGAAAAACAGATTGTAGTAAAGAGGTCAGATTTTATTTACATTTTACTTGTCGATCATTATTCAGTGATCGTTTTTTTTTTTTTTTTTCTTCACTCTTCATACACAATTTTACTACATATTGTATTGGTGTAAATAAATTCTTACATAAGGTTATAGTTTGTCGTTTCAAGTTGTTACGTTTTGGTTTTAATACAAACGTGGTTGGAAAATCTAAGAGGGTTTGGAAAGAGACATTTCCGTTACGGAATCATCTTCCACCCTCTTTCACCTTGAACGAAAACTTACCAACCTCGGGGTGAAGACAGAACGTCACCGTCCTGATGATCGGAGAGGAGGGTAGACTCTCCCACGAAGAAGTTTTCAACCGAGGAGGTTCCCACCCAGAGAAAGGGACGGGGTGTCGACCCCAACGAAGGACACCCGATTCCGACTTAGAGACTGTCTGAGAATACCTGGAGGATCTTTGACTCCACTTAAGTTTGGGACGAATACGGGGACGACCGGTGGGAGTCATGGGTCCGATTAAAAAAAACAACAACAAACTATTCTGTTAATATTTGACATAGAACCGGACTCAGACCCCCTGATGTTTCGTCTGAAAATAGTAATACCAGTAATACAGTGGTGTTCCGTCAACCCGTTGGGCGGCAAAGACCACGACAGGATGTGGGACCTGGTCGTGCAAGTGATAGGACACGAGATCCAGAGGACCGAATATTTCCACGACCGTCACCGTCTCCGGTCGGACGTATATGAGAGTCATGTGCAAATGTCAAGAGATGTCTTGTCTTAAGAGAGAAGTCATCCTACATTTAGGAGTACCGAGAGGTTGTTGAACGGTAGTCAGAATCCGTGGTTACAGAGGACCTCGTACGTCAGTACCCAAACGTTTAGATAAAAAGACCTTAACAGAAAATGTTGGTAGGAGAGGGGGGAAATGGATTTATTTGAGTCCTTTTTTTTGGAAGTGGTCGGAATGTGACAGTGGTCATTTATCGAGTCATCTACTCACGTATCTGTGTTGTCCTATATCCAAACACGGACTAAGGACGACAGGATCAACATTACGTACACACGAGTCAGTACCGGTTGAGAAAACGCTGGGGTACCTGACATACATCGGACGGTCCAAGGAGAGAGGTACCCTTAAAAGGTTCGTTCTTATGACCTCACCCAACGGTAAAGGAGGAGGTCCCCTAGACCCCAACTTGGACGTAGAGGACGTAACCGTCCGCCTAAGAAATGGTGACTTGGGTGGACCCTTCGGGTAGGATCAACATTACGACGGAGATTAGGGTGGCCAATACAGACTCATTAGATACAACTTTTAGATACAATATCTCGTTATAAAGAGTTTGAAATTGTATTAATACTTAGTGGATCCCCTTGAACAATTTTACATTGAACACTAAGTCATTCAAAGTCTAAATGGAAAGTTCGTTCGAGGGTCCACTACGGTTCCGACTACCGGGTACACGGTTTGAGACTCATCTTTCTCAAATCTCCTACTACTTCAGAATAGGAATTAGACCGTAAAGATCGAAAATCCTATATAAGTACATAACAGTAAAGGTAGAAATATATAAATCATAAACCCGTATAAGTTTTGACAGTGAGTATAAAGTAACAAGGACGTAAGACGTCAGATCGGGAATATTATCCTTGGAATAACAGTAGTGATAGGAATCAATGGTAGGTCTTCTTTTGTAGGTGTGTTCGATAGACCAGTACTTGAAAATAGAGGTAAAGTGATAGACGAAAAAAAAAAAACAAAAGGGTAAGTCAGTTCTGGAAAGGGCACCACAAAGGATATTCGTAATTTAATAATAAATTCTTGTTTACGTGATTGACCGTGCATCAACAACAAGTCAGTGATTTAACACAGGCTGAGAAACGTTGGGGTACCTAATGTCGTACGGTCCAAAGGGACAGAGTGATAGAGGGTCTCAAACGAGTTTGAGTACAGGTTCCTCAGTCACTACGATAAGTTGGTAGAGTAGTGGTAATAGTAGGGGAAAGAGGAGGACGTGAGTCAGAAAGGGCCGTTGTCCCAGAAAAGGTTACTCAGTCGAGAAGTGTAGTCCACCGGTTTCATAACCTCGAAGTCGTAGTCAGGAGGATTACCCATAAGTCCAAACTAAAGGAAATCCTAACTGACCAAATTATGAAACGTCTGGTTCCCTGAGATTTCTCAGAAAAGGTCGTGATGTTGAACTTTCGTAGTCAAGAAACCGTGATTCGGAAGAAATACCAGGTTGAAAGTGTAGACTTATACTGATGACCTTTTTGGTATCAAACTGATATACCTGGAAACAGTCGTTTCGCTACAGAGACAAATATTCTACAACAGATCCAAATAGTATCGAAAGGAAGGTTCCTCGTTCACAGAACCAAAACCCCGTCGTCATTGACAAGAGCCACTAAAACCTCGGGTTCTTTTATTTTAGACAGTGAAAAAAGTGCAAAAGGTGAAAAAGGGGAAGATAAATGTTACTTCACTACCCTGACCTACGGTATTAGAAATACAAAACTTACAACTCAAAATTCACTTGAAAAAAATGAGAAGAGAAAGTCGGGAGTAGTTCTCCGAGAAATCAAGGAGAAGTGAAAGACGGTAATCCCACTATACTAGACACACACATAGACTCCAACGCCTATAAAGAGGACCTTTAGAACTAAGGTCAAACATGAAGTAGATCGGACCGTAAATCGTACTACTGAAAAACCCGAGGTTTTAGTGACGTCTACCACTGACGTCGGTACTTTAATTCTCTGCGAATGAGGTACATTCTTTTCAATACTGGTTGGATCTATCGTATAAGTTTTCGTCTCTGCAATGAAACGGTTGTTTCCAGGTAAATCAGTTCCGATACCAAAAAGGTCACCAGTACATACCTACACTCTTAACTTGACATTTCTTTCGACTCGCGGCTCCTTAACTACGAAAACTTCACACCACAACCTCTTCTGAGAACTCCCAGGGAACCTGACGTTCCTCTAGGTTGGTCAGGTAAGATTTCCTCTAGTCGGGACCCTAAAGAAACCTCCCTTACTACGACTTCGACTTTGAGGTCATGAAACCGGTGGAGTACACTTCTCAACTGAGTAACCTTTTCTGAGACTACGACCCTTCCTAATCCCCGTCCTCCTCTTCCCCTACTGTCTCCTACTCTACCGACTACCGTAGTGACTGAGCTACCTGCACTCAGACTCACTTGAGGCCCTCAATCACTACCTGTCCCTCCGGACCGCACGACGCTAAGTACCCAGCGTTTCTCAGCCTGTACTGACTCACTGACTTGACTTGACTGAGACGTATATTCAATTTATTCGTCCTACTGTCATATATCGTAACTGTATGAGAAATAGGTCAAAAGTTGGCTAGGTAACAAAGTACAGACCAAGATTGACAACGAAGAACTGGACATATAGTCAAAGGGTCCCCTGTCCATTACACCAGACCGTAAAGGTAGAGAAATTATTCAAAGGTATCAAACAACATTAGACGTGTTTCCGAAATCGTATCAGTTATTTCGTCTTCCTCTACAAAAAGACCTTAAGGGAACGGAAAAGATACTAGGTTGTCTACAACTGTTAAACTAGAGACCAAGGATACGGAAAAGATTTAGGTCGAATATGAGCATCTTCAAGAACAAAGTACATGACAACTTCGGATCGAACTTCCTAAAACTCGTAATGGAACACTTTACTCACGTTGACATACCATCAAATTTACAAGAAACCGTGACGGGAAGAAATCCTAACCTTATTTTTGACGGGAAAAGGTCAGGACACCGGTAACGACTCAAAAGGTTTAAAAAACTGTATAATTCACATCGAGAAATTGTCGTAGTAGAAAATCCTAAACTTTATCGAGTCGACCTTAAGGTAGTGGAGGGGATCGAAACTCGTATCATTACGAAGGATTCGGGGTGAACTGAAGTGTGAGGTCCTACAGACCGAGATCCATTCACTGGTATGGTAGTACCAATAGACCCAGTAATTCTAGAAAAAACATATCAAGACACATAAGAACGGTGAAAAAGAATTAATTACTGAAAACAAAGGTAAACCAGTAATGACAAAGACAGGAAATAGCACGGGTGGGAACGTACTTTACAAGGGAACTATAGAGGCTAAAAGAACTTCTCTAAAGATCAGAAAGGGTAAGACAACAAAAGGAGACAAAGAAACGTAACAAGTGAATTCTTCAGAAAGAATATTGAAGAACGATAAGAGACCTTAAGACGTAAATCAACCTATTTAGAAAGGGAAAGAGGGAACGGAAAGTGAAGAGAAGAAAAGAGTCCATAAACATTTCGGAGGAGTCTATTGGTGAAACGGAAAGTAATCCTACCAAAACAAGGGATGGAGGACATGTTGCAATGCTTGGAGACGGGTATTAAGAAGCCGTGAGACAGACGGTCTATATTAGGGAACTCAGATAAGTAGCGGAGGTAATATTTTAGAATCCCCTAAACTAAATCCAGTATGTACTTACCGGATCCCCAAAAGTGATGAAAGAAGTTAAATTCGGACTTTAAAAGTTACTCTCGAGTACTAGACTCGGTGTCAGTCAAGGTACAGAACAAAAATGACTGTCATATCTCGAAGAGGTAGAAGTCGACGTTTCTGATATTAGTCAGACTAAAACCATAACTGGTAGACCATTACAGTTACACATCTCAGTAGGGAACACAACAACCTTCCCTCACAAACGATACTAGGTACGCAAGAGAACTTTTTTGAGATAATCGGAAACGGGAAGAAGTAAAACATGAGATTCCGGTATGAAAGGATAATGAAGTCGACAGAGAACTTAAGGATGAAAATGTAAGGTTAGGGGACACTACTTTTCCTGTAAAAAAAAAAAAAACCACAATCAAAATCCAGAATATCTAGAAGTATCTTTACCAGTTGAAGTCGAAGAAGAAACCGTTATCACCAACTCCGTATCAGATCCTAGTGACACTACAACTTACCAAACGGAACCTTTACTTATCTAGTAAGACAACAAAAACTCTGACGTGGGTTCATGACGTAAAGTCTGAGAAATTAACTTAGACTCCCGATGAGGTAAAGAAGATTCCCTGAAACCGTGTCTCAACCTGTGCTGACTTCGCTGAATCGTCGTCGTCGTCGTCATCATCTATATTACCAGTAGACCTAATTCAAACGGGTAAGGGTAGGTAAAATCAAGTGATTAGGGATTCTACGGCTACAAGTGAGAACAGTAGAGGATGAACTGGTACAGGTTAAATGGAACTAAACACCTGGAATTGATACATTCCTTATAACGTATCCTGGAACTAAAGTGGTGGTCTGTGTAGGTGTTGACTCACAGTAAAGATGAAACCGGGTCGGAGAAGTAAGAAAGACCTCGATCATCATTTTCTTCACTTTTGAAAATATATTATGATCGATCTACATTAATTATCAATTTTTGTGTGGGAAGATCTGAAAAAGTATCTAAAAAATTGACATGGATTTACTTTTGTATAATATTCATATCATATCGTATCACAAAAAACAAACAAAAATCGTCACCACACACCGAACACCTTAGAATTGAGGGATTGGTTTTTAGTTTAGGACCGAATACCGTCACTTCGTAGCTCAGGATTGGTGACCTGATGGTTCCTTAGGGGACGTATCGTATAACATATATATAAAGTTAGAATAAAAGTGAATCATTATATATTACCGTATAATTACTTAATACTACGTAAGTAGGATAATTCGTCAATGGATCATAAAGTAAAATACTTATTCAAATAATAAATGAAGTCAAAGGACAATCATCCGTAAATTTAACAGACATGATATCATGTGTAAAAGTATGAACGAAGAAATATGAGAAAGGATTAGAGGAATCTTATAAAAAGATTTTCACTTTAATGACTTGACTATCTGTTAATTTAATTTAATAATCAAATTAAAGTGATCTAAACTTCAAAATGTCTAAAAGTATGTGTATGACCGGTAAACTTATATGTCCAAAAACTGATTTTGGTATAGAAGAAATATTTTTACTGTTCTCGAACCCGAGAAACTGGAGGACGGGGTTCGAAATCCCTATATGTCTAAGAAACCGGAAACATCCATTCAGGTCGAAGACCTTAGAATTCAAGTATCCCACATTATACGTCCGATTTTACTTTCACAGTACAGACACTGAAATGTTTGTAGATTGGGTAATATTTCTATAAATTTTTGGTGTAAAGATATATGTATTTATAAATTACTTAGGGAACGAGGAATGAAAAACTAAGAGAGAGAGTCACGACGCAAACCTAAATATAAAATTAGTCTGACTCAGTTGTAAATTAAAAGTAAGTGAAATTGACAGCACGAGTTACTTCGTCTCTTAGGTAGGTAGAATTGTTTATGTCTCTTTGTGTTTCTCTCGTTTATTTTCTTGGAGTCTACACGAACACGAGAGAGAGAACGAGTCTTGTTTGTGGTCGAACGACAAAGAACTCACGGAACGCAAAGAAGACACCCATCTCTTCCTTGTTGAGTTCTCTAGTTGAGTTTTCTAGTTGGGAAGGAGTATGTAAAAGAAAAGAGAAGGTCAAAAACGATACAAACAACTATCACAAGGTAACAGGTGTTTAAGAAATAATCGGGTAGTCAACGACGGAAGAGAATTAAAGGGGGACGTGTATGTTTATTCTCAAGTTGTGACTTAAATAGTTTGAACTCGATTTTAAACAAACTACTATTGAGAGGAAATAGAAAAACCAGAAAAAGAGAGTTATGAGAGGAGTGAAAACAAAGAAGGAAGAGAAAAAGAAGAATTAGAGCACCCGTCATAGACGGGTGCTTAATGGAGGAAAATAATTACTACACTTGTTCTTTCGTTCCGCAAGTTGAGATTTTGTATAAACTTTCGTTGTGGAAGATCGAAAACCGAGTCTTATCAGTTCACAGTTTATTGGACGGTATTAAAATTCCAAAAGGAATTAATGGGTCCGACAAATCCCGTGACAAAGAATTACTCTTGTGACGTAAAATCGGTCCAATCACAGAACACCGTACGATGTGATAAAATAAGAGGAAAAAATTTACAACCGTCGTAGTGACGTAGTTATGTATACGGGAAAAAGGAGACTGAAAGGTGATAGGGGAGACGGGAAAAAAGAAACGGAAAGGTCTATAAAAGGTAGTCATTCCAACGTGACTTAAACGGATACCGTAAAAGATTAGTGGCTATAGTTAGAATGAAAAGTGAATTACCATCCTAAGAATAATATTATAGAGACATCAAACTAACGCGTAGGAAACGTATTAATATTAATATGAAACATACCATGTAGTTCTCTATCAGGTCTGAATCCTTGATTGATGGTATAAACTGAAGAAAAAATAAAATTCCATAAAGATGGACAAACATTGAATGTAACTTGAAGTTAAAAAATAACCTCAAAAGAAGGAAATGTTACAACACAATTAAAGACTACATACTAGAATTTAAAAATTCCGTGTGTAAAAGTCAAGGAGAAGGAGAGCACACAACACTACGAAGTTTATAAACCTTTGATAATAATGAGAAAAGTGAAATCAGAACATTAAGCACTGTACAAAACCTCTTAAAGGGTAGTCTGACAGAAAGTATCCGATGAATAAATATTGGACTATGAGTACTAACTTATATAAAATCTATACCAAACTGGTCATGTTTTGAGTTACTCCGAGAATAAATGTTATAAGACCTACAAATGAAGGGAAGTACATCAGATTATAACGTACTTTAAAAATCATCAATAAGCTGTTAGACCAAACTAGTAAAATTTTATTCAGTATCATAAGGGATTGAGGTTTCAAGGGTTTACGAGAAAACGACAATTATCGTAGAGATGGAGACTGGGGTCCGTTGGTCACTAGAAAGACAGTGATATTTAATCAAACGTAAAAGACTTCGAAACACATTTACTTTAGTATGTGTGGATCTATTAGGTAATGTTTCCTGAAAGGAGGAAACCTCTTAAAAAAATAAATTTCCTTCGGTCTATTAGGTTTTAGACAAACGTCTTAACTTAAAAATTTGGATTGAAACTCTATAAACAGGAGAACAACCAAAATCAGGTCACAAAGACATATAGTTTTACTAAAACTTAGGACTTCGACAGTAGGTTTTATAATGTATCGACAGGAAGGATCGATATTCCAAAGACATACAAACTGTTTACTTAAAGTTATGTAATAACGTCTTGTTTCTTAGCATTTTATAATCGTGACTTTCTTATATTTCAGTACTTAAAATGTCAACTAGTCTTGTTGGTTGTACGTGACCTCTACAAAATAGGTGAACTAAATAGGTCTCGATTTCCTGACTGAAACTGAAAAGGAAAAATGAAATGGATTTCACGATACCGTTAATAACGTAGATGGTGATTGAGACTGTATAAAAGTTTCTGTTTATCGTATAATAAAAAGTTTCCGTTTATTTCGACCAAACTTAAGGGAGTGGTAGGAGAAGTAAAAAGAATTTATGAAACACACACACATATACACAAAGTCAAGTCAAGTCAAGTCATCGAGTCAGTACAGACTGAGAAACGTTGGGGTACTTACCGTCGTGTGGTCCGGAGGGAAAGGTAGTGGCAGAGGGCCTCAAGTCAGTTTGAGTGCATGAAGCTCAGCCACTACGGTAGGTCGGTAGAGTAGGAGACAACAGGGGAAGAGGAGGACGAGGGTTAGGGAGGGTCGTAGTCTTAGAAAAGGTTACTCAGTTACGAAGTTTACTCCACCGGTTTCATGACCTCAAAGTCGAAATCGTAGTAAGTAAGGTTTCTTTAGGGTCCCGACTAGAGGAAATCTTACCTGACCAACCTAGAGGAACGTCACGTTCCCTGAGAGTTCTCAGAAGAGGTTGTGGTGTCAAGTTTTCGTAGTTAAGAAGCCACAAGTCGAAAGAAATGTCAGGTTGAGAGTGTAGGCATGTACTGGTGACCTTTTTGGTATCGGAACTGATTTACCTGGAAACAACCGTTTCATTGCAGAGACGAAAACTTATACGATAGATCCAACCAGTATTGAAAGGAAGGTTCCTCATTCGCAGAAGATTAAAGTACCGACGTCAGTGGTAGACGTCACTAAAACCTCGGGTTTTTTTATTTCAGACTGTGACAAAGGTGACAAAGGGGTAGATAAAGGGTACTTCACTACCCTGGTCTACGGTACTAGAAGTAAAAGACTCACAACTCGAAATTCGGTCGAAAAAGTGAGAGGAGAAAGTGAAAGTAGTTCTCCGAAAAATCGAGGAGAAGTGACGACCCCAGGTCGGGGCCACCTAGGTCCCTTAAGCTTCCACCCCTGCCACAACCACAGGAATCTTTATTGAATAAATTAATGTCTATCTCTCCCTAATCTTTTAATCGTCTCTTTTTCTCCGACTTATTGAACCAAGTGTACCTAATGGTTAGTGGTGGATACATCCGGTGTCCGCAGAAGGGTAAGAGGTCTTCTTCTCCTCCGTGACTCCGGGGGGGTCAGGCTAGAATCTTCGGGTCCGTTTTAATTATCCGAACCACCCATGGGTACGTGGTCTACCCTTAAGTCGGTCTTTTATCATCCTCTCTTTTTCCGACTTATTGAACCGAATGAACCCTATGGTTAATTTAAGGTTCTGTTCCTTAAACGTGGTAGATGTAACCCGGTGGCCACGGTGAACTTATAGCCTTCCACGGGGAGGAACCCGAGGAAGAGCGCACCCTAACTTTTGGCCCCGTTTATTCATCTGAACCTCCCGTGGGTGCGAGGTCTACCCTTAAGTCGGGCTTTTTGCCCCTTGTCTTTTCTTGCTGTACTCCCTTTGTCACAAAGGCCTTTGACTAGGTTAAAGAAATAAAAACCCAAACGAATATATGGAAAACAATGTGTATCCTTACTTATGTCTCAGTGCACCCCGTCCACGAAGTGTATTTTTCCAGAATCCCTAAAATGTAGTAGAAGACCGGTACTCTGGACGACTGTCAAATACTAGGAAAGAAAGACTCTTGGTTTTTCGAATAAAGAAGGTTCCCACAAAAAAGAATTTGATCCGTGGTGGGAGGTTTATTTCAATGTAAGGATATCCCACTCCCACATCACTCAATGTTAGTTCTTTCCTTAAATAAATTGGGTTCCAATTGTACTAACTAGAATTTCCAATTATGAATAATGAGGATTTACGAATTTCCAATTATGAATAAAGAGGATATACAATCAATATAAGTAATATTCCTGTCCCTTACACCTCTAAATCGTCGTTTGTAGTCGAGTTGTTTACCTTTAGGAAAGTGGTTACAAGGGGAATTCTAGATAAATCAGAATTCTATCACTATTTCAATGTAAAAATGTATCGTTCCTGTGTCAATAAATATTGTTTCATGTCACTAGATAATGTTTTCTCTTTTAAGTAATTGAGTTTTTCAGATCATAACGATTGGAATTTTGATGATATAAAGGAAAAGATATAAGGTTTATGTAACTAATTATATAAGGGTCCACGGATTCCTATACCTTCGGACCGCCGGTAGTAACTGAGTTGTTACTCTTTTCGGGATACGATTAATTCTGAAAGTTTTATGAGGTCTTGGGAGACACGACAAATACCAACTCTCCATCATTTGTTAGTACACGCATCACCGTCCTCATACCTATTAGGACAGTGTGTTCGATCAGACAGTCGTCTCTTCAAACTGGACTCTGTGGGAACAGTATGGGTCCCGTCCCTTAATCGTCGTTAATAACCGTGTTGTTTACTTTTTGGGAAATGGTTATATTAAGGATTGGTTGGGTGATATGATTATTAAAGGTTGAGGGGATTTCTTAAACGGAAATCATTCAGATTTTGTAGAACACGGAGAGTCTAACCCTCCGACATTTGTTAGTGTACACCGACCTGCTTGGATATGTCCACCCAATCTATTGGAAGTCTCCTCAGGCATTCGACTTTGTGAGAACAGCGCGGGTCCTTAAAAATAACGGAACCTCGACGTGTAAATGAGGAAGAGGCTCTCTTGCCAATACCCCCTCTCGGGGGGCATTTCAGTCTCCACATCCACTCACGTATTTTGTCTGAGACAAAAACCCCATCTACGAACCCTTGTCCCCCAAAGGACTCCGAACTAGTACGGAAATACATACGGTTCGGAGGAAGGAGTACTGGAAACGGCACCCGCCTCAAGGAGTGCGACCGGGGGTCGCGAAGTGAAAGACGGCATTCCCACCACAGTATACGTATAGACTCCAATAACTATAAAGAAGGCCGTTAGAACTAAAGTCGAACACGAAGAAGGTCGGGTCGCAAAGAGTACTACATGAGACGTATAATCAATTTATTCGTCCCACTGTTATATGTCGGAACTACATGAGGAAAAGGATAAACCTTGGTCAGACAACAAGGTACAGGTCAAGATTGACAACGAAGGACTGGACGTACATCCAAAGAGTTCTCCGTCCAGTCCACCAGACCATAAGGGTAGAGAAAGTCTTAAAAGGTGTCAAATAACACATATACACAAATCTTTAGAAATTTTTAAAAAACTCCATATTAAGTATAAGTTGTTTTAAGTGGGTAAAACTCACATTTGAAACTACTCAACACCATTCACGTTTGTAAAAATATTCATAATAATGGTTAGTAACACGTCTTATAAAAGTGGTGAGGTTTTAAGGGATTACGAAAGAACGAGAGGTGAGAGGAAGTACAGACTGAGGTCCGTCGGTGGTCAGACGAAGTGTAGAGATATCTGGTCAAAGGTAAAGGATCTCGCAGTGTACTTACATCAGTACGTCACACGTCAGAATCATCGGTCGAAGATCCTAGAAAAACTCGAGATAGGTACCAAAGAACGGACAAGGTGATCAAATAAAGAAAACTAAGTACACATAAAACAAATAAGTAAGGAGACAAGGACCGATAAACTCAACAAGGACCGATAAACTCAACAAGGGTAAAATTCGATAATACTTATTCCACGATACTTGTAATCACATGTTCAGAAAGACACCGTCATATAAAAGTAAAGAGAACCCATGTATGGATGCTCACCTTGATGACTCAGTATTGCAAATTAAAGCATACTTTGACAGTTTCGTTAAAAGTCACTGACATGGTGACGGGGTCAGGGCAGCCGTCACATATTCCCTAGATCTATTTGTAGGAGTAGTTGTGAATCAAAAGGAAATTCAGTAAGACACCTATATACCTTCATTGAGTGACACCAGAGACAATCGTAAAGGACTACTGACTTTACCACTCTCAGAGAACTACCAAAAAAAAAAAAAAAGGGAACGGTAGGTAAAAGAAGGAACCACTTTATGGACAAGTCTAAAGAAGGGTCCTTGTTAGTTATTACAGAAAGAGAGAGGCAGGAAGGGAAGATAAGAAAAAGTGGTTCAACGATAAGGTAGAACGAGAGTTAAGAAAAAAAAGAACCCCACACACACACACACAAATCTTACCATAGGTGGGTGAGTTTGTACAGAAACGACTTCTAGTCTTATCCGGGTCAACAAAAACGTTGTCATTGACGTTCAGTCCCCACGATGGTCCACTTTTATAAATGACGACCCTCTCTTCTTTGTAAGATACTTTTACACATGTTTTTCGAATGAGTAACTTGGTGGAAGAATCGTATTAAAGAGTATATTTTGTTTTATTTGGTTTGAAATTCCTCGTTAAATTTTAAAGACGGTGTATTTATAACCAGGAAACTTAGTTTCATTCAGTTATTTCGGCTTAATTCCCCTTTTTTTAGAGAGGACACTAAAGAACTCGACTAAAGTAATTTGAACAATTATTTTACGTCACAAGTTACATCTCTAAGAGTCGGAGAAAATTACTTAAGTAGGAAAACAAGGATTTTCGACTTTGAGTAGAACTGTCATTTGGTATAAGTTGTAAAAGAAACTAGTCTAATCCTTCAGATTTAAACAGTCTCTAAACAAAACGGTTGATAGAGTTGATGAACCTTGTTAGATTTTGTAAAAAGAACCCTAAACGTCATAATTTCGTATCGTCTTTCTATTCCTCCAACCTATCACTCCTTTTACCAATTGGTCAAGTTCTAGTTTAGTAACGTAAGGTATAGATATTTGAACGGTCTACTGTCCTATCATTAGAGGGTGGCTCAGTATACCAGATTAAAACAACAACAAGTCAGTGACTCAACACAGACTAAAAACACTGGGGTACCTGACGTTGTGAGGTCCGAAGGGTCAGACAGTGATAGAGGGCCTCAAACGAGTTTGAGTTCAAGTATCTCAACCACTACGGTAGATTAGGAGAGTAGAAGACGATGGGGGAAGAGGAAAACGGAAGTTAGAAAGGGTCGTAGTCTCGGAAAAGATTACTCAGCTGAAAAGCGTAATCAACCGGTTTCATAACCTCTAAGTCGAAATCGTAGTCAGGAAGGTTACTTATAGTCCTAACTAAAGGAAATCCTAACTGACCAAACTAGAGGAACGTCTGGTCCCCTGAGAGTTCTCAGAAAAGGTCATGGTGTCAAGTTTTCGTAGTTAAGAAGCCACGAGTCGGAAGAAATACTAGGTTGAGACTGTAGACACTCTGAAGTGTAGAGTGTATAACTTCTGGGACTACGACCCTTTCTAACTTCCGTCCTTCTCTTTCCTTGCTGTCTCCTACTCTACGAACCTACCGTAATGGCTGAGCTACTTGTACTCAAACTCGCTTGAGACCCTCAACCACTATCTGTCCCTTCGGACCGTACGACGTCAAGTACCGCGACGTTTCTCAGTCTGTACTGACTCGTTGACTTGACTTGACTTGAATGTAGACATGCATTGATGACCTCTTTTGAATCGGAACTCATATGTCTAGGAACAACCGTTTCACTATAGAGACGAAAAGTTATGAGACAGATCTAAACAGGAAGGAAGATTCCTCGTTCGCAGAAAACTAAAGTGTCGACGTCATCGTCAGGTGTCACCAAAGCCTCGGGTTCTTTTATTTTAGACAGTGACAAAGGTGAATAGTGGGAAAATAAACGGTACTTCACTATCCTGACCTACGACACTAGAATCAAAATACTTACAACTCAAAATTCGGTCGAAAAAGTGAGAGGAGAAAGTGGAAGTAGTTCTCCGAGAAAACAACGAGAAGTGAAAGACAGTAATCTCACCACAGTAGACTAATAGACTCTAATAACCATAAAGAGGACTGTGAGAACTAAGGTCGAACACTAAATAGGTCGACCGTAATACGTACTACAAGAGACGTAGTTCAACTTATTCGTCCCACTGTTATATTTTGGAATATGATGAAAGGGTTAAAAGTTGATCAGACAACAAGTACAGGTCAAAATTGACAAGAGAGACACCGGACTACTAACTTGTAATAGATACTCAACGTGTTTAAGACATAACTCGTACAAGGGAAGTCACCGAAAGGACAGGAATAGACCTCGGGATGACGGAGGGACCGGTAGAAAACAGAAGGATGAAGGGGACTCTAAGAACCCGGAGTGTTTTTACATTAAGGTAGGTCCCGACGAGAAAGTCACTAAGACCAGACTTATTAGTGTACAGATCTAAATCCTCATTCCCCTGATTATGGTGGGGGAGAAAGTGATCTGAATTTTAAATAATTTTACCTGTTCGAGTCGAAAAGAGTTAAAGAGAAACAAAGAATAAAATTTACATTCTTTTAATATAAGAAAAATTAAGGGAAACAATGTAAGGTATATCTGTTGTAATTTAACTCATAGACATAATCAAACCAAACGTCAAACACAGAAACATAAAAACAGATAAAATAATTGAAGAA
Organism: Capra ibex; assembly: GCA_006410555.1. Lineage (NCBI taxonomy): Eukaryota > Metazoa > Chordata > Mammalia > Artiodactyla > Bovidae > Capra > Capra ibex. The sequence continues at coordinate 13,602,023 of SJYO01052474.1, read as the reverse complement.
AAAAAGGGGATTTAGGTTTGGGACAAAGTCAGGCAAACCTGACGATATGATGTAACCTGACCCACCGATTATTTGTTGTCCGTAAATAAAGAAAATCAAGACCTCCGACCTTCAAGTCCTAGTTCCGTGGTCGTACTATCGGAAAACTACTACAAAGGGAAGGACCAAGTATCGACCACGGAACAACGATACACGAGTGTACCACCTTCCTCGTTCCCCAGAGAATCTTCGGACAAAATATTTCTGTACTTAAGGTAAGTACTTCCCACTTTGGGAATACCGGTTTAGAGATGAGTCTCTAGAATGGATGATTATGGTAGTAGAAACCTTCAACCCTAAAGTTGTACACTTAAACCACCCCGCTCAGTCTGTGTCTGTAAGTCTGGTCTCGTCAGGGAAAGGAGGATGATATAAACCACAAGTAAGACAATAAAATTGAAAAATTTAACTTAATTATCAAGTCGTGAAAAAGTCAAAAAAAAAAAATTAAAGTTTTTACCCAACTTTCTGATTTAAAAAGGAAATTCCTGTTAAAATTGATGGCATTATGTAAAAATTTATACGTCAAAAATTTTAACAATAAGTGAAAATCCAAGAAGTATCAAAGATAATACTAATGAAGGAACTTAAAAAACAAAAAATTAAATTCGTTAGACTTCAAAAAAGACCACATAAAATTCAATTAAAGTAACACGAATCTTTTGAAAAAAAGATCAAGAATCCGAGAAACACACACACACTTACTCTCTCTCTCTTTCCCTCTCTCAGAACAAAGTATTTTGTATCGTATACCTGTTAAAGGTATCTATGGGGAAATACGATTTCTTTTTACATCAAATGTTATGATTTATACACCAAGATATGTTCAAGTAACTAGTTAGACCGATCACATTCCAAATCTAAAAGAGACATAATTGACTAGAGAAAAAATAAACCAACTGGATGACTAATGACTCTAGACGGACGGTACTACTATCTAAATAGTCAAAGGAGGATATAAATACCACTATAAACGAAATAAATAAAGTTTCGATATAATAAACCATCGTTGTCTAAAGTTTGACTATATGGAAAAACCATTTGACCTAAGAAATAATTACGGAAACCGAAAACCAAAATAAACAGACTTTCTTTGACATCGGAGTAAAACCTATCATAAACGGACCGTGTATTAAAGAGTAGGAAAGAGAAAAATACTATACAAATACATTGAACATTTGTCTTATCGTGGTCTTTACATTTTTAAAAACTCTGATTAAAGGAAAATTAGTTATTCGAATTAAGTGAATTTAATAAACCTAATGATTTAAATTAAATTAAAATAGGTATAGTGGTATAAGCACAAGAGGTAAATGTCACGTAAAAAACAAAGTAAAAAGAACAAATTCTAATTTATTGACAACATCAAAACCAAAAAATAAAAGATACACAAACCATCAAAATATGAAAATAAAAGTTCAACAATTACCGTGACAATTTTAGAGTCACATGTATAATTAATATTTTGATTAGTTACAGAACTGGGGTAATATATAGTTTTACTCATTGAATTTTCCGAAATTGAGTTTATTAGGTAAAGGGTTAGTAACATGATGGACCATAAAATTATACTGAAAATATTAGGATGTTTAATATATAATAGATAGATAGATAGACACAACTGTGTAAATAGATGTACAAACGTTAGTGTAAAACGAACAATCACATTGAAAGTACCATCTGGAAAGAAAATCCTGGTAAAAGAAAGAAGAGAATCATGCAGGAAATCCGAAAGTAAATTACTTCTAGATAATCCACCACTTTAAGGAGTCCTAGTAAGAAAGAAAAGAAAAAAAAATTCGGACTTTATATATATAAAAAATTAAAATAAAAAATAAAAAATTTAAAATTTTAGAAATTAAGAATGTACGCAAGGGTTTGTACTTGGGAGGAGGGTGGAGGGAGGGGTGTTGTAGAGAGACCCAGTAGGGGTACGTGGTCGGGGTTCGTACGACGTGGGACGCAGTCTGTATCTGACCGCTAAGTTAAGAATGTACTATCATATGTACAATCTTAAGGGTAAGAGGGTTTAGTAGGGTGGGAGAGGGAGAGGGAGACTCAGGTTTTCAGGTAATATGTGTAGACACAGAAAAAAGGACAGAACGTATGTCCCAGCAGTAACGGTAGAAGGATTTAAGGTATATATACACAATCATATGACATAACCACAAAAAGAAAGACCGAATGAAGTGAGACATATTAACCGAGGTCAAAGTAGGTAGAGTAGTCTTGACTAAGTTTACTTAAGAAAAATTGCCGACTCATTATGAGGTAACACATATACATGGTGTCGAAAGAATAGGTAAGTAGACGACTACCTGTAGATCCAACAAAGGTACAGGACCGATAATATTTGTCACGACGCTACTTGTAACCCCATGTACACAGAGAAAGTTAAGACCAAAGGAGCCACACATACGGGTCGTCACCCTAATGACCCAGTATTCCATCAGATAAACGTTAAAAAATTCCTTAGAGGTGTGACAAGAGGTATCACCGACATGATCAAACGTAAGGGTGGTTGTCACATCCTCCCAAGGGAAAAAGAGGTGTGGGAGAGGTCGTAAATAACGAACGTCTAAAAACCTAGCGTCGGTAAGACTGACCACACTTCACCATGGAGTAACACCAAAACTAAACGTAAAGAGATTATTACTCACTACAACAATAAAACGGAAGTAAAACCTTCCTGTCGTAAAAGACCTATACGTTAAAATCCAACTGTCAACAAAAGGCAGTCGAGAAACATATATCAAACGACAATCAAAGACAACCACGAAAACTCTTTCATCGACAGTCACATTTACATCAGAAAAACGTCCGGAAAAGAAAGAAAAGAGAACCAGAGGAACCTTCTGAAACAGAAACCACATATATTAAATGGTAGTAAGTAGATTGTTTCCTAAAGAAAACTAATTTGATACACCATAGACACATGGTTGAGACTACTAAGTTTAGAAAGTAGGGAAAACTTATAAGAGTCGGTAATTGAGAGGTTCATAACGAAAAACGGGTCTGAGAAGAACAGAAAACGTTGAGAATAGTGTTTACATTAAAAGGGTAGACAAGAGATACAAAAAATAAGTAAGAAGGTATAAAAAGTAAAGAAACCAGGCACAACATAAGGTATTATAAAATAATAAGAAATAGTTTTGTCTACAACGTTTTTACATTTTTCTTATACACGAAAAGTGACTTTGAAAGTGATTTCGTAACAACATTACCATTTTCTTAGTTTTGTCTGGTTTACGATAGTGATCTCGTGACCAACAGATCGTATTCAAGTATATTGTCTCTTGGTGCATCAAAATATTTTCTTACAGTTTATCGAGAGATATAACGATACTTCAACATTCAGGTTTATATTCACTTTTTTAAAATTGTCACTACTTGAATACAGTCATATTATAAAATTTCTAATATACAACGAAGTAATTTTTTTTATTTTAAATCACAGAATTTGGTTCTTAATACGTAATAAAAGAATACAAGACTACCCGACTGACCCACTAAGAAAATGAATAAAACAGACACTTAACAATGTACCGTTACCTCTCGAAACTCGAGTAAGCGGAGTCGACCATACCGATTTTCGTTCCTTCGAAATGAAATTTCACTTATTTATTTTTTCCTTCTTTTTGTTTTTCCATTTTTTACTAAAAGAAAATTCTTCATTCTTTCTAAATGTTCTAATAATCCTGGTTTTTCTGAGTTCTCAGTTGAACTTTTTCAATAGTGACCGGTTTTAATCCTGTTAAACTATTACTCTTTTTAATTACATCATTTAATTTTATATAGTTTATAAAATTTAGATACCTAGTTATTATTATTAAATATTTTATTATCACAGAAACCTATGGAAACCTCTAGGTCACGTAACAAAACTTTTGACCACTTTTTTCCTTATCTTAGTTGGAAAATACGACGTAAAGGAAACACCTAATATGGAGTTCCAATAGTTTACAACTACTCTCATAAGAGAAATATCTACGAAAAATCGTTTATTTACTTCTTTCTTACTAAGTTAACTCTTAGTCGTACAAAGTCGGAGATGACTTTATTTCACAGGTCCATTATCAATAATTAATAAGGGTAGTTCTTTCTCTGTTTGTCTATAATGTATAGAGAACTATCTTCACACACTATAGTGGGTATTTTGTAATAACGGTATTGTTTTTGTATGAAAACTTAACTATCAAATCTAGATTGATGACTAACTAATTGTCGTATATGTTCTTTATCTTCTTTATAATTCATTGTGGTGTCTCTCAGTTAGTTATTAAAAGTCAAACATTATTTGATACACTCTATTTACCGGGTCAACGCAGTTATTTGTCTAATATTCCTTTTCCTTTTTTACTACTTTCTCGTTAGACAGCTAATTTTAATTAAATTGTCTACATTTTTATTCACCTCAAATACCTAGAGCAATCTTCGGACTATTTTTGTTTAGTACTTTGTTGTGACAATTGGTTAACTTTTTTCTTTATAAAAATTACCACTATTACTATAACACCAATATATAAAATTCCTGATAGAAAATCTCAATTTATGTCTTTACAAATATCTAATTTACTATAGACTTTAAATGAAGTTTTAGGTCATCCTTATAACCCTCAAAACCCCTCCTCGACATCTATTCTCACCTATAGCTAACTAGTGACGACTTATAATAACGACCCGTTTACCTGTAGATAATAATAAACAGTATAATAAGAGAGATGAAAACATATACAAACTTCAAAACTAAAAATTTTTTCACTACGACTTTCCTCCTTTTATCAAAAGGTACCACTTAAACCCGAGACTTGTCTCTATACTTATTTTGATGACATCTCGTCTTTTCCTTTTTTTTTTTGACTATTTAAAAATACCAAAGTAGAGAGACAATGGTCGAGTATAAAACTAACGAATAAAGTAAGAAATTTGTATAATTTAGAAAAATTTTTAACGTAAGACAAAAACTATTGATATTATTTAAATTGTAAACCCTCAGATGCAGATGAGACAACAAAACCACTGTTGTAGAAATTTTGGAGTGAACAAAAATTTTTAGTGAAGTAGTCCTTTTCTTCAATCTTAATATGGTCAAATATCTTTTTATAACTTTTGTTTTATTCCACCGAAATTTCAGCCTTTGTTACTCCGATGTTCAAGTAGTGAATGGTAAACTTGAACCTGTATAATTAAAAGAACGTGGACTCAAAGGAGTAGATATTTTGTATCATCATTACGGATCAAGTCTCTTAGGGATACTCTCAATCATTTATTAAGTACCTTTTATCATGGTATGGACTGTACGAATTCGTGAAATTTGTACCATCGAAATATATATATATATATATATATATATATACAAAGGACTTAACCCCTCATTGTATCTATTTATAGTAGAAACCCACATTTTGGTAGTTTCTTAAAAGAGAAGTAAATGTGGGTAGAGTGTGGATCGTACATCTGAACCTTTAGTCTATTATTACGATGTAAATTTTCACCCGATCTAATATGTTGACTGTTGTTTACAAGAATTTTTGGTATAGATTGTAACACCTGGTTTTTGTAACTCATCGTCTTTACTTTATATGAACAAGAAGAGTAATTGGAAAGAATTCATCTAGTGAATTAAAACCCCCCTCTTGATTTTCAGTACCCAAACGGTTCTTCATGATTACTTAACCGGTACTCACAAAAGTAGAAACGATGTTTATTAAATTAAGTCCCGTACCCATCTCATATAACAACCAAAGACTTTCTAGTAGAATGATACCAGTAGTCTTCAATTTAGTAACACATCAAAATAAATAAATTTTAATCCCGAAATACAACATAAGGACCCAACCCTTCTAGGGGACCTCTTCCCTTAAGCCGATGGTGAGGTCGTAAGAACGAACCTCTTAAGGTACCTGTCTCCTCAGTCTCATCGAACTGAGTCAGTACACACCTATACTAACTATACTGAAGTAAGATTGTGATTTCCTTAAGTCTCTTTTTACTAAGTCAATAATAATTGGCAAGTCATGTGGTCTCAACCAAGGGGTTACGACGGAACCGTAGGTTTCTTTGTAAAGACGTATATAAGGCGTCTTTGTCGTGTCCTTCTTAAATGATGAAACTTTAGATGAAACATACTCTGTGTGGTGACTGAGGTTTCTGATAAAAAATCTGAGAGTTCCCGTCCAGAGGAATAAAAACCAATTTAGTTTCCAAAGTGGATGTTTCTTCTTTTGTACTTCTTACCGTCACGGAAAGGCAAACAACACGAGTCATTGTTAAAACGACTTCCTAAGTACGTCGTCTTAGATGGTTTAATATTTAGTTCAAAACAGTCTTCTGAACGTTCTATAGAATGAGAACACTCATTCTTATAATTTTGACCTTACTGAGATTCACTTTGTTATTAAACTCAAATCTGTATAACAATATACACAATGATTGTACTTTAAGTAAGATGGGCACTCGACAAAACGGGAAAAAAGGGAATCTTCGGATTCTAAGACACGACACGACACGAATCAGTAAGTCAACACAGACTGAGAAACACTGGGATACACGACGTCGGGTGGTTGAAGAGACAGGTACGGCTAAGAGGTCCGTTCCTATGACCTCTCCCAACGGTACGGGAGGAGGTCCCTTGAAGGACTGGGTCCCTAGCTTGGGTCCAGAGGACGTAGCGACCGTCTAAGAAGTGGTAGGCTCAGTGGTCCCTTCGGGTTCTTATGACCTCACCTACCGGATAGGGAAGAGGTCCCCTAGAAGGACTGGGTCCTTAGCTTGACCTCAGAGGACGTAACGTCCACCTAAGAAACAGGGGACTCGATGGTCCCTTTGGGTTCTAAGATAAACCTAGGTCTATTAAAAATGATACAGAGTAAATAAGTAAATACGACTTTGTCTGTCCTTTCAGTTTATCAAGTCTATATAAAAAGAACAATAAGTAAGTCAAATGTTATAACTAATACATGTAATCGACACGTATCCTGGTCTCTTATAAGATTGTTTTATGTACCCCGATGTCACTGTAGGTTCATGTGTTTACACTTTTTACAATTCGTCAGTACTCATATACCGTAAGGTCCACATCTACGTCGTAGAAGACAGAGAGAGGTGATTAGGACTATTCGGGTAATTTTACTACTGATTAAATTTTTTTTTAGAAGGTGTATAAATTTTACTGAAAGTTCCGACTGGAAATACAATTACAAATGACCTCAAACGGACAAACGACGACGAAGACGATTCAGTGAAGTCAGCAGAGACTGAGACACACTGGGGTATCTGCCGTCGGGTACTCCGAGGGGGCAAGGACCCTAAGAGGTCCGTTCTTGTGACCTCACCCATCGGTAAAGGAAGAGGTTACGTACTTTCACTTTTCACTTTCACTTCAGCGAGAAACCCTCTGTCTGTTTAGTCCTTCTGGTCTAAAACCCCCCGTACCCCCAGAGAATTCAATAACCTTCGATGTGTCACTAAGTACCTATACCGGAATCTTTCTCTATCAAAGTAGTAGACCCCGAAAATACTTTTTACACCAATTTTTCGGTTTTGTTTACGTCACACACGAATATATACACACACACATATCCGCACTAGGAGATAAGAAATAGGGTGGTTTTTTTCGATCCCGTCTTAACAGTTCGAAGAGAGGACATATCATGAGTAGTGAAACTTAATGAAGGAAAAGTATTGTAAAGAGAGAAAATTTTGATAGGACAAACTTTTATCTTTTACGGAGACAGACCACTGTCTCCCTTATCGATCCCTTAAACCCTAACTCTACATTTGTGATGATATAAATTTTACCCATTGGTTGTTCTTGGGCGACATATCGTGTCCCTTAGGACGAGTTATAATACATTGTTGGATTTGGACTTTTCTTAAACTTTTTTCTTAGTCAAGTCAGTGAGTCAGCACAGACTGAGAGACGTTGAGGTACCTCCTCGTGTGGTCCGAAGGGACAGGAAGTGGTTGAGGGTCTCGAACGAGTTTGAGTACAGGTAGTTCAACCACTACGGTAGGTTCGTAGAGTAGGAGACAGTAAGGAAAGAGGAGGACGGAAATTAGAAAAGGACGTGGTCCCAGAAAAGGTTACTTAGTCAAGAAACGTAGTCCACCGGTTTCATAACCTCAAAGTCGAAGTCATAGACAGGAAGATTACTTATAAGTCCTGACTAAAGGAAATCCTAACTAACCAAACTAAAGGAACATCGGGTTCCCTGAGAGTTCTCAGAAGAGGTTATGGTGTCAAGTTTTCGTAGTTAAGAAACCACGAAAGAAATATCAGGTTGAGGGTGTAGGAATGTACTGATGACCTGTTTGGTATCGAAACTGATCTGTCTGGAAACAACCGTTTCATTGCAGAGACGAAAAATTATACGACAGATCCTACCCTTCTGGGGGACCTCTTCCCCTTCCGATGGGTGAGGTCATAAGACCGGACCTCTTAAGGTCCCTGATATATTAGGTACCCCAGTGTTTCCCAGTCTGTGCTGACTCGCTGAAAGTGAAGTGAAGTAAAGTGAAGTATCGAAGAAGAAGGGTCTTCGTTCGCAGAAAATTAAAGTACCGACGTCAGTGGTAGACGTCACTAAAACCTCCGTTGGGGGTAGTTTTTTTCCAGAGAGTGACAAAGGTAACAAAGGAGTAGATAAAGGGTACTTCACTACCCTAGTCTACGGTACTAGAATCAAAAGAATTACAACTCAAAATTCGGTTGAAAAAGTAAGAGGAGAATGTGAAAGTAGTTCTCAGAGAAATTAAGAAGAAACGAAAGACGGTATCCCCACCACAGTAGACGTATAGACTCCAATAACAACAAAGAGGGTCGTCAGAACTAAGGTCGAACACGAAGTAGGTCGGACCGTAAAGTGTGCTACATGAGACGTGTCTTCAATTTATTCGTCCCACTGTTATATATCAGAACTGCATGAGGAAAGGGCTAAACCTTGGTCCGACAACTTTTTTCTGATCTGTGTACATATACACATTGATTCAGTGAAACGATATGTGGACTTTGATTGTGTTGTAACAATTAGTTGATATGCGGTTATATTTCATTTGCCAAAAAAATTTCCGATCCTTTTTTCTTTTATGTGAACATTGTACAAGTCCTACCCTCCTTTTTGTATCACCAAAAAGAACGTAAGACATAGGTAATTTATTAAATACACTTATACCTAAAAACTCTGGGACAATTTCCTAAATTTTGAACCACTTCAAACTTATCTGTGGAAACGACCCCTCGTTACCTGAGTGGGATATCGTGACACAACCGTTCCGAACGGAATACTCTGACATCTCAAAGAAGACCCATGAAGGTGGAAGAGGATCAATATACTTTGAAAAGTCTAATTCTATAAATTTCTGGTCCAACATGTACTACTATTTAAATCTAAGATGTGATTCTCGATTAAGGACCAATGAACCTTTTTATTGAGAAGTTATAACCCTTGAGTAACGAACGGATACCTCAAGTCTCCTTTTCGTCGGTCTTCGGTCAGTTATCCTGTGTGGTCGACAGACAGACTTCAAAACATAATTATCGATTACTCGGTAAACCTGTCTTTTCGATCCCCTCTTACCCTAATTCCTTTTGAATATAGTTTATAAAGTAACCAAACCAAACCGTAATATAGTTCTAAGACAACGACCTAAGTCATGTACCCTAAAGGGAAGAGAGTTATAGAAAACGAGTTACAAATATAAATAAATTCACATAAACTTCAAAGACGAACCCCTGTATTAACGTATATAAATTCGTTTAAGTTGAGGAACCTTGACTATTCTTTGGTTTGTTAAAGTCGTCGTTTTATGTTATTTTGTACTCGAATAGTTCAATATACTCTATATAAATAACTTAGTATCACATACATCACAATCGATGAGTCAACACAGGCTGAGAAACGATGGGGTATCTGCCATCCGTCGGTCCGAGGAGACACGTACGCTAAACGGTCCGTTCTTATGACGACGACGACGATTCAGTGAAGTCAACACAGGCTGAGACACACTGGGGTATCTGCCGTCGGGTGGTCCGAGGGGGCGGGGACCCTAAGAGGTCCGTTCTTGTGACCTCACCCAACGGTAAAGGAAGAGGTCACGTACTTTGACTTTTCACTTTCACTTCAGCGAGTAGCACAGACTGAGAATCGCTGGGGTACTTGAAGTCGGATGGTCCGAGGAGACAGGTACCCTAAAAGGTCCGTTCTCATGACCTCACCCCACGGTAACGGAAACCATCATCAGTAAGGGAAGACGTCCCCTTGAACGTCTGGTTCCCTAGTTTGGACTTAAAGGACGTAACGTCCGTCTAAGAAATGGTAGACTCGGTGGTCCTTCTATTGACCCGTATGTCCAAGGTATCATTTTAACAGACAGAAACAACTATAATCTCCCACGTGAGTATCAGGTTGACGTAATTTTTTATCGCCTCCTGATTGGTACATAGTACTTTAGTTTAAAATCTATAATCTTTGTCGTAAGTTGGTAGTGTCCAAATACCAAAAATCTCTTCGGTTCAGTATTATATTAAAATTTCTACTTGAATCACTTTTATTCATATTAACATTAATATAAAAATACGTAAATGACAAACATTTTATAACTTCTCTCGGATTCTGATACTTTTGTTATATAAACAACGGAACGAACGTTCTACGATGGACAGAAACTCCTTTGGTTTCTTTTATTTTTCGTAAGTTTTTATTCATAATCTCTCGCTCGACAGTCTTTCGACATTTTCTCAGGTCTACGACACCGTCTAGAATAACTATGGAAAGTAGGAAGTACCCCTTCGTTTATTCATAGGATCAATGTTGGAGGTAGTTGACACGGAGATCGGAAGGACCGAAACCAGAACCATTTCGTGTCCAGTGGAACTGAATGAGAAAGTAAAACAATTTCTATTACCTGGAACTGTCGTGTCAACAAATGTTATCATTTCTAAACCTAAATTGACTACAGGTTTTTATCAAATAATTATTTTATTGATACCTTGTAGATAGGTTTTTTGGTGATACATCCATAATTTTACTAAAACAATAATATAAATAACTACACTTTTTTCAATTTCTGTACTTCACTATTTGTCTCCAAGATCTTAAAAACACTTTAAAATATACTTATATAATTGTTGTGTCAAACCTATATTCTTCGTGGTGTAAAATTTTAAAGTGATACTATATATAAATCCACCGTATATAAGAATAGAATGGTCGATCTTCAAACAAAACCGTGAACTAGAAACGACTCACACTAAACCTAGAAGACTCTCCAGTGACGTCCGTAAGGGAAACCTACGGGACGGAGAAGGAGACGACAGGTCCTACCAGGACAGTGTTCCTGGATTCGCTTGGAGTAAAAGCGTCATTTCCCTTCAAAGAGAGGGATCCGTCCACCTTCTCTTCGGGGTCCATACCTTTTAAGTCAGACACTTTGAGTCAAAACTCAAAGGGAACCTTTTTTCTTCAAGAGTAAGAAAGACTACAGAAATATCGTTATTCTTTTCTCTTTTTAGTAGTTATGTAAAGGGACGATAGGCTATATACATGTAACAAATTATACGTAAGTCAAGTCAAGTCAACGAGTCCTACAGGCTGAGAAAGGCTGGGGTACCTGACTTCGTACGATCCGAAGGGACAGGTAGTGGTTGAAGGCCTCGAACGAATTTGAGCACAGGTAGTTGAGTCTCTACGGTAGATTGGTAGAGTAGGAGACAACAGGGGAAGAGGAGGACGGAAGTCAGAAAGGGACGTGGTCCCAGGAAAGGTTACTTAGTCAAGAAACGTAGTCCACCGGTTTCATAACCTCAAAATCGTAGTCAGGAAGGTTACTTATAAGTCCTGACTAAAGGAAATCCTACCTTATATCTCGGGTTCTCTGAGAGTTCTCAAAAGAGGTTGTGGCGTCGAGTTTTCAGTCAAGAAGCCGTGAGTCGAAAGAAATATCAGATTCACGGTGTAGATATGTACTGATGACTTCTTTGGTATCGAAACTGATCTACCTGGAAACAACCGTTTCCTTACAGAGACGAAAAATTATACGACAGAACTACCGAGTATCGAAAAGAAGGTTACTCGTTCGTAGAAAATTAAAGTACCGATACCAGTGGTAGACGTCACTGAAACCTCGGGTTCTTTTATTTCATACAGTGACAAAGGTAACAAAGGGGTAGATAAACGGTACTTCACTACCCTGGTCTACGGTACTAGAAGTACAAAACTTACAACTCAAAATTCGGTAAAAAAAGGTGAGATGAGAAAGTGAAAGTAGTTCTCCGAGGAATCAAGGAGAAGTGAAAGACGGTATTCCCACCATAGTAGACCTATAGACTCCAATAACAATAAAGAGGGGCGTTAGAACTAAGGTCGAACACGAAATAGGTCGGACCTTAAAGTGTACTACATGAGACGTGTCTTCAATTTATTCGTCCCACTGTTATATGTCGGAACTGTATCAGGAAAGGGTTAAACCTTGGTCAGACAACAGGGTACAGGCCAAGATTGACAACGAAGAACTGGACGTATGTGTAAAGAGTCGACCGTTCATTTCACCAGACTATGAGGGTAGAGAAAGTCTTAAAAGGTGTCAAACAACACTAGGTGTGTCAGTTTCTGAAATCACATCAATTACTTCGGTTTCATCTACAAAAAGACCTTGAGAGAACGAAAAAAATACTAGGTTTTCTACAACCTTCAAACTAAAAACCAAGGAGATAGAAAAGATTTAAGTCGAACTTGTAGACCTTCAAGAGCCAAGTGTATGAAAACTTCAAATCAAACCTCTTAAAACTCGTAATGAAACGATCGCATACTCTACTTACGTTAATACATCATCAAACTTGTAAGAAACCGTAACGGGAAGAAACCCTAACCTTACTTTTGACTAGAAAGAGTCAGAACACCGTTGGCACTTACAAGGTTTAAACGACCGTATAACTCACGTCGTGAAAGTGTGGTAGTAGAAAATCCTAAACTTTGTCGAGTCGACCTTAAGGTAGTGGAGGTGACCGAAACAAGTATCACTACGAAGGATTCCGGGTGAACTGAAGTGTCAGATCATATAAACCAAGATCCACTCACTAGTGTGACAACACAAATAAAGTAGTAATTCTAGGAAAACATATCAATAAGACACATAAGAACGGTGGAGAAGAATTATAAATATACATACAATATACGACATTTTTAACTCACAGACCTTCCTATAAACGTCGTCTTATAAATGTCCTTAATAAGACTTTACAATTTTATACGAAAATAGAAAAATTAAAAAAAATTTCTAATTAGAGTACACTACAAACAATATAAACAAAATATTGTTTATATCTAACGAAGGTGTTTATACTACTTAAATCCATTATCTCAGAATAAAAAGACATAGAAATTTTTAATAATATTTTAGAGAATATTTACTCTATAAGTGAATTTAAATCAGGAGTATTACAAAATTTCCTAATTTTTACATAGGTTTCAGTACATTTGATCATTTACTGTCTTACGTTTAAACCTCAGGAAAGAAGAGTTACCTTTACACACGAACAAAGAAAATGGTCAGACTAAAATCCCCTTTGACGATTAAACTTATTAACGATAACCGATTAAATTTAAACATCCCACGTAGACGTTTCGTATCTAAAAAGGAAGACATCTAAAAGACTTTTGACGAAAACGAGGATACTTCCCCCTTCCTTATCTCCTTTACCTCCTTCTATTTTTTAATAATAATTCATGATCTAATCACAACACAACAACGGTATTATTTAATAGTGTCTAAATCGTCGAATTTGGTGTGTCTAAATACTAGATTGACAAGACGTCAAGTCCCTAGGTCTCCCGGGTACTCGACACGAGGTCTAGGGTATCACATTGGAGTTCTAAAATCTGGGGGATCCAAAAGTAGTCCTCCGAAACCCTCTTTTAGTAAATCCGACAACCGTCTTAAATCAAGACGGACCAACATCCTGACTTCAGAGTCAACGGAACGACGAACAGTCGGACTCCAGTAAGAGTCGAAAACCTCCTACTGACGTTGAAGGAAACTCAGACTGAGCGGAGAAGACAGAGTAGAGAGGAGACTGAACTCGACCACTTTAAAGAGACGAAAATTCTCCAGTCGATTAATCTTACTCGGGTAGACCTATTATGTCCGATGAAAGGTATTAAATTCCAGGTATTGGAGTTAATGTAGATGTTTTAGGGAAGCATCGGGATGGATCTATCACAAACTAACTTATTGATCCTCTGTCTTAGAACCCCCTTGTCGAAATCTCAAGAAAGGTGACATAAAAAAAAAAGGAAATTTTGAATCCCTATTTTCATAAGTGTGAGAAAAATTTTCCAATTACATCATAACTATTGGAAGTCACGAATATGGATTTGTAAACTGTATAGAGTCTATAAGTCTCTCTATCAAGGAGGTTTAGGTGTGAAACTTATCAAAATAGATCTATGAAGTTTTACCTAAAAATTTCGGAGTATCCTCACAAATAAAAGTTGGACCGATTCTTTTACCTTGTGTTTATACGATAAGGGTTTATTATATGATAAAGTGACTCTCACATCGAACATCTCCTAAGTCCTTGTTTAAGGTTCCAGTATCCTCGAGTAATTATACGTTCACTGGATAAATAATGTGTCGGTATATAAAGATGTCAGATCAAAGGCAAAGGTTCATGAACAGATAATACAGGGTCAAGATACGTAAACAGAATTGGATTTGACACAAATAGTGGTGATACGACTGATCCTACACATCAGAATGATACCTAAACCCAATATACCTACATTTGATCCAAGTTTCTCTATTCGAGGTTTCTAATCTATTTGTAATTCAAGAGATCGGGAGAAGGACCTTTACACTTCTCCTTTTTAGTATATAAAAAGAATAAGAAACAAAAATTTACTTTATTAAATTTAAGGGAAGAATTAGAGATAGAACTGGACTATATCTGGTGAAGGTTTTTTCATATTGTTAGAAATTCCTATCTATATAAGGGTGTTTAATCAATTTTTCACTGGGTTTAAAACGGTAATCTTTAATATAGAGTAAGGAGATTGTTCAACTAGAGAAGGAATCCTTTTTATTGTTTTATCCGTTTTGGACCATTATTTGGTGTTCTATTAGTTATCTATCTATCTATTCCCCGTCCTCCATTCTCTGGATTCACCAACCTGTTATGTCAAAACTGTCCTTCGGACCTATTTAAAACTTTATCTGTACACCTATAATTCTTTCACATTCATTCAGCGAGTCAGGACAGTCTGAGAAAACCCTGAGGTACCTGACATCCGACTGTTCGAAGAAATAGGCACCCTAAGAGGTACATTCTTATGATCTCACCCAACAGTAAAGGAGGAGGTCCCCTAGAAGGGTTGGTTCCCTAACTTTGGCCCAAAGGACATGATGTCCGCATATAAAACTTCCATCTATATATAAAAACCTGTCAATCATTTATCCCACAATTAGGAGACTATAAAGGTTCTGATTTAACAGGAATTCCCTTAATTACTCTTATCATCTAACACCAAGACCGACAATTCCTTACACTTGTCTCAAATGAGACAGGAAATATGTGACCGTCCCCTGTATGGATCACCCTTCTCTTGGATGGATAGTACTTCCCGGTATTACGACAGTATTGACTGTTGACGACAGTCCTCGATTGTGTATTATGCTATGAAAAACGGACTCCTCTGTATAATCGGACCCAAATTCCCAGATACTCTAAAAGGTCCGTTCTTGTGACCTCACCCAACGGTAAAGGAAGAGGTCCCCTAGAAGTGCTGGGTTCCTAACTTGGGTACAGAGAACATAGAGGACGTAATGTCCGTCTAATAAACGGGTGACTCGGTAACACCTTCGGGGTAGATCTCTTTGGTTTGGTTTTTCTACACGTATATACAACGACAACAACAAGTCAGTGATTCAGTACTGGTTGAGAAAAACTGGGTTACCTGACATCGTGTGGTCCGAGGGGACAGGAAGTGATAGAGGACATTGAACGAGTCTAAGTACAGGTAACTCAACCACTACGATTGGTAAAGTAGGAGAAAGTGAGGGAAGAGGAAAACGGAAGTTGAAAAGGGTCGTAGTCCCAGAAAAGGTTACTCACCCGAGAAAGTAGTCTACCAACTTCATAACCTCGAAGTCGAAATCGTAGTCAGGAGGATTACTTATAAATCCCAAACTAAAGGAAATCCTAACTGACCAAACTAGAGGAACGTCAAGTTCCCTGAGACTTCTCTGAAGAGTTCGTGGCGTTAAGTTTTCGTAATCAAGAAGTCGTGAGTCGAAAGAAATACCAGGTTGAGAGTACAGGCACGTACTGATGACCTTTTTGGTATCGAAACTGAGATACCAGAAAACAGTCGGTTCACTACAGAACCGAAAAATTATATACGACAAATCCAAACAGTATCGAAAAGAAGGTTCTTGTTCGTAGAAAATTAAAGTACCGACGTCAGTGACGTCACTAAAACTTCGGGTTCTTTTATTTTAGACAGTGACTAAGTTGAAAAAGGAGAAAAGAAACGGTACTTCACTACCCTGACTTTTGGTGTTAGAATCAAAAACCTTACAACTCAAAATTCAGTCGAAAAAGTAAGAGGGGAAAGCAGAAGTAGTTCTCCGAGAAATCAAAGACAAGTGAAAGACAGTAATCTCACCATAGTAGACGTATAGACTCCAATGACTGTAAAGAGGGGTGTTAGAACTAAGGTCCATCTATAAAAAGACCTGAAAGGAACGAAAGAGATACTAGATTTTTTACAACCGTTAAGATAGAGTCAAAGGAGACGAAAAAGATTTGGGTCGAACATGCAGACTTAAAAGAGACAAGTACACGACGACTTCAGATCGAACTTCCTAAAACTCATGTTGGAATGATCGTACACTTAACTCACGTTGACATGTCATCAAACTTGGAAAAAACCATAATGGGAAGAAACCCTAACCTTACTTTTGACTGGAAAAGACAAGGCACCGGTGACAACCCAATATATACGTCTCCGCTAAATAAAATTCCTTAAACGAATCCACTAATACCACCACCAAATCAGTGATTCAACACAGGTTACGAACACTGGAGTACCTGATATCGGACGGTTCGAGGAGACACGTACCCTAAGAGGTCCGTTCTTATGATCTCACCCAACGGTAAAGGAAGAGGTCTCCTAGAAGTTTTTTGTCCCTAGTTTGGACTTAGAGGACGTAACGTAAGTCTTAGAAATGGGAAACTCGATACCTGAAGAGTACCACTAGTACCTTTGTTCACTTTTTAGACGTCCTACCCGACCATCCTCTTGGTCCTTCTCGACTACGACGTCAAGTACATACTTCCGGCAGACAACCGTCGTAAGGGAGATCGAGTCCCCTCGAGTCACAAAAACAAGAAAACCCGGAAATTGACTAACCTATACCGGGTGGATATAATACATCCCGTTAGACGAAACGAATTTCAGTTGACTGAATTTACAATTAAAATAGGTTTTTATAGGAGTGTCTTAGTAGACCTTATTACACAATGGTATATAGATCTGTACCGTACACCAATTGTCCAATAGTATATTTTACTCTGTAGTGTCCCCTAAGATTCAAACTAGAAAACCCACAACACCAGACTTAAGAATATGTAAACGTTTAATTAAATATATTAATATTTTATTGTCACGATAGACACAAAAAAATCCAAATCCAATCTATCTTATTGTCACCTTTCATATACGTTCAATAAAGGTTTAGATAATATTTATGATTACAGAGAATAGAAGTTCATGGATAATACACGATCCATGACGTGACTCACGAAATATGTCGTTTGAATGTGTTGTCTATTATAATGAGGGTGAAGTCTCTACTCGTCAAACTGTCATTAACTAACTGTATACATTCTTTGTCTCAATTCATCGTCTCTACTTTGAAGGTACGGAAGAGAGTACCTTATAGAGTAAAAATATGACACCGTGACACGGAAGATGGATCTTTGAGTCGAATATAGACAAATTTGTAGGTGTCTAACCGAGAATTGTAGTATCGAATTTCTCCTGTCGTGGTAAGATATAAAAATAATGTTGAACTTAAATTAATTTTACCAATTATCTTTAACTTTACAAATCTCTTTTACAAAATTCTCCGACTAATAATACGTTGTCAGGAATTAACAATCGACTTTTATCCTATTTAAAATCGCAAGAGTCTACCAAGAATAAATTACTTATACTTATTGTAGTGACGGTTGTAAAAAACTTATTAACACATATAAGATGTATTTGCCAACGTCGTTTTCATGACAGTCTTGTCGTTTGACTAAAAAGAGAACATAACCGTCTTCGTGTAGATTAAATTTGGTATCCTATTCGACCAGTCCGATGACAGAACGACTCTAAGACAATTCCAGTCACGAGACATAGACGGGGAGACCAAAGTGACCGTTCCTGATACATTGTCAAGGGTTCCTTACCTTAGACTCATCAGGATATTAAATAAACAAGCAAAGTAGGTAAATACTCTCCTTTGTTCTCGTTGTCGGTAAACCCTTTCCTAAATGTATTAAATTAATTTACACTAGTGACGGAAGGATAGAGTTTTTCGACTACGTTGACTATTGTAGGGTTTACAAAGTCAGGGTCAGAGGATAGAAGGAACTTCAAGAATTCGTGTGCACTACCCTCCCCACTAAAGTCAACCTACATTCTTCACTAGGATATAAGATGGTTTTCGTATAAGAACGTAATAGGTAGTCAGGACTGACAATCCATATTGTCTGTGAGTCAAGTCAAGTCAAGTCAAGTCAAGTCAAGTCAAGTCAGCGAGTCAGTACAGACTGAGAAACGTTGGGGTACTTAACGTCGTGCGGTCCCGAGGGACAGGTAGTGGTTGAGGGTCTCAAGTGAGTTTGAGTACAGGTAGCTCAACCAATACGGTAGGTCGGTAGAGTAGGAGACAGCAGGGGAAGAGGAGAACGGGGATTAGGGAGGGTCGTAGTCTCAGAAAAGGTCACTCAGTCGACAAGCGTACTCCACCGGTTTCATGACCTCAAAGTCGAAATCGTAGTAAGGAAGGTTTTTTGTGGGTCTTGACTAGAGGAAGTCTTACCTGACCAACCTAGAGGAACATCAGGTTCCCTGAGAGTTCTCAGAAGAGGTTGTGGTGTCAAGTTTCGTAGTTAAGAAGCCACGAGTGGAAAGAACTGTCAGGTTGAGAGTGTAGGTATGTACTGATGACCTTTTTGGTATCGGAACTAATCTACCTAGAAAAACCGTTTCATTACAGAGACGAAATCTTATACGACAGATCCAACCAGTATTGAAAAGAAGGTTCCTCATTCGCAGAAAATTAAAGTACCGACGTTAGTGGTAGACGTCACTAAAACCCCGGGGGGTTTTATTTCAGACTGTGATAAAGATGACAAAGGGGTAGATAAACGGTACTTCACTACCCTGGTCCACGGTACTAGAAGCAAAAGACTTACAACTCGAAATTCGGTTGAAAAAGTGAGAGGAGAAAGTTAAAGTAGTTCTCCGAAAACTCAAGGAGAAGCGAAAGACGGTATTCCCACCACAGTAGACGTATAGACTGTCACCAACGGTTGAGTTAACCGAAAGGAGGAAGGAACGACTAAATCAAGACTCAAAGGTAACATTAAGTCCATATTTTACACTAAAAAGGTTTCACTTAGTATGATTAGGGTAATGGAAATAAAGTGACTATCCAAAACAACAATCATAAGTTAGTGATTCAGTACAGGATAAGAAACGCTGGGGTATCTGACGTCGTGTGTTCCGAAGGGACAGGAAACGACAGAGGACCTAAAACGAGTTTGAGTATAAGTAAATCGACCACTACGATAATCCCTCCCTTTATACTTGTTCAGGACCGAGGACTTTACATTCCTTAACCGACCTCCTGAAACCCACTTCCTAAATAACAAGAATTTTATCCTGTGTACCCTTCTCTACACGGGGAAAAAAGGGTTACTTAGAACAATGCAGAGGTACTTACTCTACGGAATCGTCACCATTAGTGAATCACTGGTATTTCCTTCAATACAACTCACAGACTGTGTAATAACTACAATCTCATTTTTTCTAGGACTCATGAACTATACAGTTACTCAGTGAACTTGTTTAGTTAGGACCTCGACAGGGACGATAGAGTAATAAACTCTAATTTTACAAAGGATTAAAGAATTGGATGATATAGTTCCGAAAAGACACTACAAACGGAATTACACAAGAATGACTATCCTGACTGGGAAGAAGGAAAACCACCAACACAGGAAAGAAACTTTCTCTACACGGAACGAATGAACCAAAAAGATGGTCACTGGAATGGGAACTTACAACCACTCAGTACGTCTCAGAGAGTAAAGATTTCTTCGTACACAACACCTCCTACACAATGTACTTTTCTTCCGAGCACGACGTGACAGTCTAACAACGGGTTCTCACGGAGACCGTACGCACGTCTTATGATCGGTTCATATCAATACCTACTTGGTGATGGCAGTCGAGGGGGAGGTCATGTGTGTCTCTTTACACATGAGTATCCCTCCCTTCTTATGAGAGTTTCTTGGTTGACAGGGAGTCAATTTCGTATACCGCTTTCTGTAAGTGTTAGGATGTAGACAACCTTCTTCCCTGTTAACAACCATGACTACCTATCCTAGTGTTTTACATACGATACATGTACCATAGTGGAAATAACATCTATTTCTGATGAACTGAAAAGACACTTTTTGTACCTTGACAACTGTCACTTGAGTTCCCAGTCCGTTCAATAGGGGGAACACGGTCACTCTGAACGTCACATCTACCTGGGTTCCAGTGTGTACTAAGACCACCCGTCAAAGTGAGGATACTAGTCTTTTTCTTACCTCAACTTGACGACGATAACTGACTCGACACACGGAGGAACTTTCACACTAAAGGATTGGGGGTTACATCACCTTAAACCTCTACGTCGGAAACCCTTTATTGATTCAAGTCTGTTCCAGTTCCAGAGTGTGAAAATACTCTTCTCTGTGTTCCCTGAAACATCTCTTTCGGGTGTCCCATATAATAACACTGGAGAGAAGGGTTCTTCCTTTGAAGTTATCACCTTTTCTTTATGGATAGTACTTTTGACACAAAGAGAAGAGGGAGATCTTCACTTAGAAGTACCCTTGTTCGGGACTTCAATCGTCCCACTCCCTTAGTTACTAGGGGGAGGTGTCAAGTCATTAAGACGTTAATTCAAAAAGAAAACCTACAGACAAAAGACAAAACCACTTTTACCGGGTCGACTATCTGTTCTCTCCCATCACTCAAACAGATTACCCCCCGGGACAACCCACAACCACTACGTAATCGCAGTAGATCTATGTACCCCAAAATCAGATTACTTCAACTTGAGTAACCAAAACTTGAATTTCCGACCCCGAGTCTACTTATTATCACACCACTGGGTCCAATAAGAGCTGTCTCAACCCCGAAGTTTCATTATTGGGTCAGGGTCCTTAGTTTTCTACACAAGAAGTTGGAGGTGTATTATCCGAGTCGGAAGGTAATAATATAAAACTTGAGACTTCTACGGTTGGTTCCTTGCTTTAAATGATTCACATTTCATATAAAACAAGAAGGTGAGGGTACTCAAATAACGATCTACAGAGGATCAGAAAATAATTCTTAATTATACTTGTAAAAAATAAACAGTCGTCTAACCATACACTTTCATGACATATAGAAACCAAATTTTAACAGGTCTAAAGAATTCCTTCATAATTCTCTCACCAAGTACATATATAAGGTTCTTTTTTCTCTTTGGGTGTAAATACAAAAGCAGAATTTTTGAAACCTTTCATATTTGTCCTAAAACGGTTGTCACAAATGGAGACCCTCCCCCTAACTCAATTGACTCTCAACCCCGTCTCCCCTTCAATATAAAAACTGAAATACATGAAGATAGATTTAAAAGAAACTAAAACAATACTAACTAAACAAGAAGTCCTTCTCGCGATATGTCAGTACATTTTTTTGTCTAAAACCATAAACACCCTTAAAGTTATTGAGGGGTAAATAAGATAAGATCCTTAAATAATGATCAATTTTTATTTTTAGGTGGACTTCTTTTCAAACCTTTGGTTTGTGTAGTCCTAAACTGAAGACCAAGACGGAAAAGGACAAATGACAGAACATTCGACAACCTAAAGAAACGTAAAGGAATATACATTTTACTCCCACTATTATTTCGTAACGTCTTGAAAACATGACTAATCTTTATCATACACAAGGTTCCATCTGTACCTACTTCACGACCAATACCTTGATCTCCGGTCCAGTACTTGACCAGTACTTGACGGTGTACACCCCGATTACCTCTAAGGATAAACTGACCCCGTCAGCATCAAACGGGTTGATAGGGTGACAGTAATGACAATCGTAGGGAAGAGTAAGAGTCTACGAAACGTTACTTACTATTTATTTAATGTACCGGCAAGACAATATTCGGTGTGATTCCTCAAACCTGAAATACGGTTTTGAACTCACTCTATGACTCCACTTCTCACACGGGGTCCCCATCATACCGAAGACTTTAAAAGTGGTCGGTGCAGATATATAACCACCAATATAACCGAACAAAGTTCTCATTTCTCGTCACGTTCGGATCTTCTTTCTCTGAGTTTACCAGATTCCTTCGTGACTTTCTACTCAGACCACTACCTTCCTCTGTCCATACTTTACTCCGGTAACACCTCGACTAGAAACATGTCAACGGATGGAGAGAAGACGACGACTAAACAAACGAAAAATTTAAAGTCATGACTGTTCATATTTCGACAAACTTATAAGGGTGCTTAAGTTCAATTTAACCTAGGTGATCGATTATGTCACAATAATAATCCCTGACTTAGTAAGTGAGTCTTTGGTAATAGACTATGTAAAATCTTTATTTGTAAATCATCTACACGGTGGAAAGGACAAAAATAACGATCTACTTTAAGTGTGTAGGTTTACCGTATACTTAATCTCCCATCCTAGTACGGATATGTGTATCCGTCTGTGCTTTCCCGTAGGAACCCTTTTCTAAATCTGAATCTCTGTCTCTGACAGAGACTCCTTGTAATCGTTTAATGAGAAAATCTCAAAAGACTTCGTCCCTTATGGGACACACGTTCCACCCGTAGATAGATGAATACCCCCTCATTTCTTTGTCTAAGTTCGACCAAAATCTTTTCCGTCTCCTTGGTCTCTAGTTTAACGGTTGTAGGGGACTTAGTAGTTTTTCGTTCTCTTAAAGTCTTTTTTTAGATAAAGACGAAATAACTGATACGGTTTCGGAAACTGACACACTTAGTGTTACTTGACACCTTTTAAGACTTTCTATACTCTTATGGTCTGATGGACTGGACGGAGAACTCTTTGGACATATGTCCAGTCCTTCGTTGTCAATCTTGACCTGTACTTTGTTGTCTGACCAAGGTTTATCCTTTTCTTCAGGCAGTTCCGACATATGACAGTGGGACGAATAAATTGAATATACGTCTCACATAGTACTCTTTGTGACCCGATCTTCTTCGTGTTCGACATTAGTTCTAACGGTCCTCTTTATAGTTATTGGAGTCTATACGTCTACTGTGGTGGGAATACCGTCTTTCACTTCTTCTTGATTTCTCGAAGAACTACTTTCACTTTCTTCTCTCACTTTTTCAACCGAATTTCGAGTTGTAACTCTTTGATTCTAGTACCGTAGACCAGAGGAGTGAAGTACCCTTTATCTACCCCTTTGTCACAGTCTGAAATAAAAAACCCCGAGGTTTTAGTAACACCTACCACTAACGTCGGTACTTTAATTTTCTGTGAATGAGGAACCTTCCTTTCAATACTGGTTGGATCTGACGTATAATTTTTCGTCTCTGTAATGAATCAGTTATTTCCAGGTAGATCAGTTCCCATGCCAAAAAGGTCACCAGTACATACCTACACTCTTAACCTGATATTTCTTTCGACTCGTGGTTTCTTAACTACGAAAACTTGACACCACAACCTTTTCTGAGAACTCTCAGGGAACCTGACGTTCCTCTAGGTTGGTCAGGTAGGATTTCCTCTAGTCAGGACCCACAAGTAACCATCCTGACTACAACTTCGACTTTGAGGTTATGAAACCGGTGGAGTACGCTTCTTGACTGAGTAAACTTTTCTGGGACTACGACCCTCCCTAACATCCGTCCTCCTCTTCCCCTACTGGCTCCTACTCTACCGACCTACCGTAGTGACTGAGTTATCTGTACCCAAACCCACCTGAGACCCTCAACTACTACCTGTCCCTCCGGACCACACGACACTAAGTACCCCAGTGTTTCTCAGTCTTTGCTGACTCGTTGACTTGATTGGTTGATTGATTGATTTCTTGGTCTAGTCTAAGATAAAAGAAAAAGTCAATAAAAATTAGACCCCTACATAACCACAATGGGTTCTTTGAATTGTTGTTGTTGTTGTTGTTTTTTGACCACGACCTCGTAGTTTGGTCTAAATGATTTAAGTTTACCGATCTACCTCCCCGTCACTTGGAACTCGTGGAAGGTCCATTCGGATTGTACCTGGGACCCGGTTTTTACTTAGGGGATTCGGACACCAAGAATCTGAAAACACACTTGGTCCTACTGGTCTTTCCGACCAGGATGAGGGTGTGAAGTCTACGTTCACAGATCCCGTCTCGAACTTGTATACGTAAAGACAGTCCAAGGTTCATTACGACTATGGTGAGAGGACGGACCTGAAACACTTGGGGAAGAGACCGTAGATGAGGAGAAGTGGGGATAGGGGTAACGAGATCACTCCTGAATCAGTAAAGAATGGACGTGATAATAAAATCAAATAAAAAATATATGAAAGATGGGGTTAACGACGGTTTCACCAAAAAGATTTATTTTTAGAATACTACTGAGTTATCGAATTTCACAAGGTACCTCAGGGGTGAAGTAGTTATGTTTGTAATAAATACCTTATTGTGAGAGCGGGGACGATGAGGGGGTCGGAGTGGAGAGTGAGAGGTCGGGACGAGACAACGAACGGAAGAAGTCTCCTCTGAACTTTCGCACCACCACCACAAAAATAAAGACGACGACGTTTCGTCAATCTTCGTGTCTGAAGGTCCCAAGGATAACTTTGAAGATGTGAAGATAAAGGTCGAAAACCGGAACCTGTTCAATAAAAAAATGGAGAGAAATAAGGGCAGATGTCTCATCTCAACCGATGTACGAAGGACACAGAAACCTACTATACGTTTAATTTATTCACACATATATATACATATATAAACCTTGTTACGGGTCTTTCATCTACAATCAATCAATTTATAATCGACGACACCTGGTAAAGAAAGTCCCTTGACAAATGTATAGGGACGTATGGTCCAACGTACTGTGAAACTCATCTGTCAGGACATAAAAGATATACTTGACAAATAAAGGAAGTAGTGAACATCGTAAATGAAGTACAAAGGTATAAGTGTGATCATCAAGAGGAGAAGTAAGTAGGTACTCGGATATTTCTCACCTAAAATAACCACAATAAGAAACTACTAGAATGAAGTTCTTTGGATGTGACATCCGACGATCGATAACATGGATTTTTACGACCAACTTATTAGTGAAATAACTTGTTGGTTAACAACTGGCTTGGTGACCCAGTACTCTAAATATCTCCTACTCGTACTCCCAATACTTTGTTCTCTTTTGCACGATGGACTGTGTTCCCGTGCTCACGGTGTACCTTCTCTTCGACCATCTACAAATAAGTGAAAAGGAACAAAGAGACTTTCACGTATAACTGGTAAATTTCTCAGCTAAATAAAAAAAAATTTCTTTATATTCTTCCTTTTCAGAATTACTTCTCAACTTGTTAGTTTTTATCAACTACAAAAACATGTCCTTTATTTTTTATTGAGTTTCTCTAACCCTATTAAAAACAAAAATTCGTATCTTATATATAGACAACCTAGTATCTTTTTCGTTCTCTCAATGTCTTTTTGTAGACGAAATAACTGATACGGGTTCGGCAACTGACACACCTAGTGTTGTTTGACACCTTTTAAGAATTTCTCTACCTTTATGGTCTGGTGGACTGAACGAAGGACTCTTCACATATACGTCCAGTTCTTCGTTGTCAATCTTGGCCTGTACCTTGTTACTTGACCAAAATTTGACCCTTTCTTCATACAGTTCCGACATATAACAGAGGGACGAATAATTTGAAGATACGTCACATTTAATACGCTTTAAAGTCCGACCTACTTCGTGTTCGACCTTAATTCTAACGACCCTCTTTATTGTCATTGGAGTCTATACGTCTATTGTGGTGTGAATAACGTCTTTCGCTTCTTTTTGATTTCTCGGAGAACTACTTTTACTTTCTCCTCTCATTTTTTCGACCGAATTTTGAGTCGTAAGTTTTTTGATTCTAGTACCGTAGACCAGGGTAGTGAAGTACCATTTATCTACCCCTTTGTTACCTTTGTCACTGTCTGAAATAAAGGAATCCGAGGTTTTAGTGACGCCTACCACTGACTTCGGTACTTTAATTTTCTGTGAACGAGTAACCTTCTTTTCGTACTGGTTTGATCTGTCGTATAATTTTTCGTCTCTGTAATGAAACGGTTGTTTCCAGGTAGATCAGTTTCGATACCAAAAAAGGTCACCTGTACATACCTACACTCTCAACCTGATATTTCTTTCGACTCACGGTTTCTTAACTACGAAAACTTGACACCACAACCTCTTCTGAGAACTCTCATGAAACCTGATGTCTCTCTAGGTTGGACAGTTATGATTCCCTTTAGTCAGGACTTATAAGTAACCTTCCTGACTACGACTTCGACTTTGAGGTTATGAAACCGATGGACTACGTTTCTCGACTGAGTAAACTTTTCTGGGACTGGAACCCTTTCTAACTTCTGCCCTCTTCCCCTGCTGTCTTCTACCCTACCAACCTACCGTAGAGGTTGATCTACCTGTACTTAAACTTGTTCGAGACCCATAACTACTACCTGTCCCTCCGGACGACACGACATCAAGTACCCAGGGTTTCTCAGCCTGTACTGACTCGTTGACTTGACTTGACCGTCTTATATACGTCACCATATGTTTTAGACTTACAACTATTTAAAAATTGGTTCTGAGTCTGATTCAGTATATGTAAAGGGAATGAAGTCTTCGAGGGGGGGGGGAAAAGGACAGTAAGATAGGTTTTCACCAAATAAAGGTATTGGTGAAAACAGAGAAAAACTTAGTATGTATTTACTTTAATATGGTGTCTACGTAAGAACGGACCCTTCAAGAAACGTGTCTCCTCAGTCCGTCCGATATCCGGTACCCCAGTGTTTCTCGACCCGTAATGACTCATACGTGGGTGTGCACCCCGAAGGGTACACCGTTTCACCATTTCTTATCCGAACGGTTTTGTCTTCTGTGTTCTCCGTACCCAAGTCAAAGACTTAGTCCTTCTAGGGGACCTCCTCCTTTACCGTTGGGTGAGTTCATAAAAACGGACCTTTTAAGGTACCTGTCTCCTTCGACCGTCCCATGTCAGGTCCCCCAAGTGTTTCTCAACCTGTGTTGACTAACGTGTGTGTGTGTGTGTATGGTGTCTATGAACACAAACTACAGAAATCAAGTAGTAAAAACAGATCCTTTAAATCGGTATAAAAACTTACTTCGTCATCAAGTAAATAAAGTAACAACATATCAAAGATAATAATCTTATATGGTATTAAATAGTAGGTAAGACGACACTACATACAAACTCAGTAAAGATTAAACAACTGTAAACGTTTATTACGGTGATACTTACAAGAATATTGTTCGAGTCATCAGTTTAACAGACCCGTGTCACACTATCTGTCTATGATTCTACTGGAATTACTAGAGACGGAGTACCATCGGTATGCAAATACATTATATCGTGAAGGGGGTGGGAGTTGGGGTGTATTTCTAACACGAACATTGAACAGAATTGGTCATATTATACCCTTTAAATATAAACGGTGTAATATAACCGTTGGGGATCCGATGTAGTACTCCGTTTCTACTAGACATTGAGGACACCAATATATATGATGTATTCTAACACAGAATCCTCCAACCTTGTTCTCCATGATGAACCACCGAATTACATGACTTATTGGTACAACTCTTTCGGAGGGATCGTTCCTTGACACCCGAAGATAAAAGAAAAAAAAAAAGTCGACAATATTACGTCGAAAACCTATATTACGTCGAGAACCCTATTGTACATGTAAAGTGGGTCTAATAGTGTTAATAACCATATTTTAACCAGTGTTATCAACTAGAAACACTGTAGACATCGTAGACTTCATTACCACCGAAAAAATAGGGACTAGAACTAGTAAACACAAGACAGGGGATGAGACTGGGTGGAGGGTTGGGACTGCGTCATAAAAATCTACAATTTAAAGTTAATTAGTCGGAAACGACTAAAAGAGTTGAAATACAAACGAATGAAAAAGTAACCAAAGACAATAAAAATAAAGGAAATAAACAATCAAAATTAAACGACCTGAAAAGTATCGAAGGAGTCTATCTTGGAGTTTAGGAAGAAAAGATGTACACTTTTCACTTTCAGTGAATCAACATAGACTGAGAAACGTTCAGGTATCTGATATGTCAGGTACCTTAAGAGGTCCGGTCTTATGACCTAACCCATCGGAGAGGGAAGAGGTATTACGATATTTAAAAGACGATTCGTGATGAAATGGACGTAAAATGTTTCAAATCATAAAATCATAAAGTTTCTGTAAAATGAAAGGTAACATAACCAGTAACTGAGTCCCATTAAATCTACACATAACGTATTATAGATTTATAAAATCTAAAACTTTAAGTCTAAAGATAATAACAAAAACCGAATGATATAAATCACTTACATGACAAATACTAAAGTCAAAAAGTTTTAAACAACTCTAAATTACTGCGTCGTGTACAAGATAAAAGTATATGTAAGACACTCGAAAACATTTTATAGAGACGTCGAGAATTCACGTCACAATACCGATTAATCCAATAAAAAAATAGTTATACCAACAAGTTTATAAGATATAGGAATGACTAAATAAAAAATGGTCAAAATGGAATTAATGACTTCACACATAAGATCATAGAGGTTTTTACTAACAAAGAAGGTTAAGAAAGTCAAAATTAATTTTTAAAAAGGGATTTTCAGATCAAAAAGTGATGACTATACGACAAATGTAACCAATATATAAAAGGGTCAGATAACTGACGTTTTAAAGACACAGGAATACAAATTTCACACAAAGGACATTTCTCGTGTATCAAGTCAAAAAACAAAAAAACTTATAATATCAGGAAATTTACCTTATAAGTTAGATAATATAACTATTTTGATGATTATGTTAACCCATTTTAGATGTTATAAAGATAACAAAAACAAAAAATGAGTATCCAGGAAACAAGGAAAGAAAATAGAACTAAATAAAACATGAAAAGTTTATAAACTTTTAAAAGTCAAAAGGGAATAGACAGTCACAATGGTAAGAAAAATCACCAATCGGACCTCTAATATTATATAAAAACTGAATAATCTAGGTGGAATTTATACAGGACAATGGTTAACGGTCGTTTTATGTTTGCGAAATCTCGTGAGTTTGAGGTTAATAGGAAAGGAGAGAAACATTATAACGACAGTATGTAAAAATACGTTTTATATAAATTCTGGGAGGTTTAGTAATAATGATAATAAATACGTAAGTCATGAGTAAAAGACGGTCACACAAATCGCAAAAGAAAGAAATAAGGAAAAACGTAATAACACAAAGACAAACCTTGGTAAAAAAAAAAGACGGAGTTTTTAAGGGAAGTCACAAGGACGATCGCTATTTACTAGTCGAAGGACTTTTGGAGAATTAGAATTGGAAGTAAAAACTTCCTATCAAATGTTTACATCTTAAGATCCAACTCTTCATAAAAGAAATTCGTAAAATTTCTCTAGAAGGGCAATATCAACTTTAAGATAATAAAGACACCTTCTTAATCGACAGTCAGATAACAACGACAAAGTTATACATAAAATATAAAATGAACCCGGAGGTTTCTCTCGAATTATTAAGTAACAACCAATTAAACTAAGGTGAAAAAATAACCTTATTTACTTTGACCACGAAAAAGTTATGATGGACCTTAAATGACCGGGTACTTGTCGTGGTCTGATATGTAACTTAACGTCTAATCATCTAGACCAAGATTAAAAACGAGGGTAATCGATCAATACACCGATATTCGTTTAATTCTGGAGGTAAAAGAGTAAACATCTCACTTTAATACACCTACATGACCTACTTTTCTGGAGAAAGAGACAGTCGACAAACACTAAGAACAGTTGTCACGTGTAACAAACGACTTGGGTACCGTCCGTCTCGTGCTCGGTTCTCCGACCTTCTTCTGCATTTCTCGACATCCTTGACGTCTTTGTAAATAAGACAGGATTGACTGCGTCGTCGACATCATCGTCGGTATTGTGTTGGAAGATAGGATCGATTGCATCGTCGACATTGTTGGTTTGGTTTTCCGGAAAGGTCCACCTCGAATATACACGAATATGTTTCCGGTACCGATTCCCTCATGGAGCACTACATGTACACGTCACGATATTCACTAGAGTCGACAATGTATCAGTAATATTTTGCACCCCGTTCTCACTCTCAGACACCCCACTCTCTCGAACTGATACGGTAGAACCGATTAAACGAGAAAGGGATGTGAACTATACACACGTAGAGGTATTCCGATGAGTGTTACACCGTTAAACAAAGAAGGTCTCGTCCCCGTCTCTCTTTCTCTCTTTCTACCTTCAGTATTAGAAAACAATGGATCAAAAACTTCCCCATAGGGTAGTGAAAATGGTAAAATGGTAATCTTCCTTCAACGATCCAAGTCAGGTGGGAGTTCCCACCCCCTATGTCTTCTAGTACCGATAGTCCTCTACCCCTAGAAACCCCCTGTAAAATCTTCGACGAACGGTGTGACAACCTTACTTTAAGTCTAATAAACTTTACAAGTCAGAAGGGTAAGTCGAACCGTTCCCCTTCCTATCATTGTCTTTCATTACGGTTTACCTTTAACAAAACGTATATGAAAGTACATTACGAGTAGTTGAAATACATAATTTATAAAAATTATGTAACTTTTAATACCTTCTTCATACATCGGAAGGGGTCTATGGGAGGGGGAGAGGAATTTTGGGAGACAAATTGAGGTTTCGAATTGTCCAATATACAATTCGGAACAATTAATTAGAGACAATTATTGTCCTTAATAATGAAATTTTTTAATTGTTCGTTGAGAAAAGATCTATTGAAATTCAAAATCTTTCTTACACCAAGAGATTCGAAGGGGTCCAATCCTCCCATCCTGTCATAGAACGGTGTGGACCCGTTAAGTTGAAGTGTCGTCGAGGGATAATTAGGTCCTTTGTCTTAACAGAGACTTTTTGTGTTCTTGACTAATTTTAAAGACAGAGACACTAATGAATGTTGTAGACGAAACACGGGATCCCAGGAGGAAATAAGAATTAGACAGATCTCAAATTTCTAAAGAAAGACGTGGACAATAGTCTACTTAGACACTGAGAGTAGTCTCTCTACAATTAAATAAGGTGTCTTTTCGTTTCTATGGATACGAGGAGTCTCCATTGATTGTGACTTTTCCCTCGTGTCTGCCAGGACAGGAAAACAAGAGACAAACATATTCCGTTTATCGTACCCCTTAAATTTTACGTCCGTGTGAATTAAGTTTAATCAGTTTCATACGAATTAATATTCCTTGACTGTACGTCTGTTTATTCCGATAAATTGTTTTCAAATTCACGAGTCGGAACATGAAACAATACAAATCCCTGGGCTTTCTCGACAACTCTTGTTTAGTTAGAAAGACCTACCTATAATAGATTAAAACGTTGAGGTTCTTACGAAACCCAACATTTTTAGAACTTTAGATATTTGGGAGAAAGATCTTTCTGTGTGTATAAATAAATTATGTAAAACCCTCAGAGTCTTTGGAGATAATCAGATATATACCTGAAGGTTGGTTCTTCGTGACGATCCTATCTTTCTCCTTTTTAAAATTTTAGTCTTGTGCGAACGACTTCTCGACATATAAACTCTTTCCAAAAGCTTTAAAGGGACTCTCTATAGTTCACGAGAGTATACCCCTGTCATAACACATCACTTCTTTCGTAAAGACGACATCATGGAGAGTTCGAAACATATTCTTCCTTATTGGCCTCTTTGAACAAGTTACACACGTAGAGACCCGGGATACTGGTCATAACTAAGTCATTTAGAATCCGCTCCGAGTTCTTAAACTGAATTCTTCCCGTATCTTCAATGATTTTATCCACCTGGACCTCGTTCGAACCTCTTTCCGGAACCTCGTCGACGGTGATTTGGTTCATAGTCCCTGAAACGGGGTGGATCTACTCGGACCCTCGGCATACAGTGACACGGGAAGAGGGTGTCGAAGGACCTCCCAAGAATAAGACGTATACTTTATATAGAGTTTTCTCAGGTCACATTGACCTCTGTATTTTTTGCCTTTTCCACTTTTTATTGTTCCGAACTCTGGACAACGGATTTGTCGAATGACTATGACCTAAGATCTTAATTTTGTTTTTTCGAGTTATAAATCTTTTGATTCTAGTACCGTAGGTCAGGGTGGTGAAGTACCGTTTATCTACTCCTTTGTCACCTTTGTCACCGTCTGAAATAAAAAAACCCGAGGTTTTAGTGACATCTACCACTGACGTCGGTACTTTAATTCTGCGAATGAGGAACCTTCTTTTCAATACTGGTTGGATCGACGACGACGACGATTCAGCGAAGTCAACACAGACTGAGACACACTGGGGTATCTGCCGTCGGGTGGTCCGAGGCGGCAGGGACCCTAAGAGGTTCGTTCTTGTGACCTCACCCAACGGTAACGGAAGAGGCTGGTTGGATCTGTGGTATAATTTTTCGTGTCTGTAATGAAACGGTTGTTTCCAGGTAGATCAGTTTCGATACCAAAAAGGTCACCAGTACATACTTACACTCTCAACCTGATATTTCTTTCGACTCACGACTTCTTAACTACGAAAACTTGACACCACAACTTCTTCTGAGAACTCTCAGGAAACCGGACGTTCCTCTACGTTGGTCAGGTAGGATTTCCTCTGGTCAGGACTCACAAGTAACCTTCCTGACTACAACTTCGACTTTGAGGTTATGAAACCCGTGGACTACGCTTCTCGACTGAGTAAATTTTTCTAGGACTACGATCCTTTCTAACTCCCGTCCTCCTCTTCCCCTACTGTCTCCCATTTTAACAACATATCGTAGTGGTTGAGTTACCTGTACTCAAACCCATTTGAGGCCCTCAACCACTACATGTCCCTCCGGACCGCACGACTCCAGGTACCCCAGTGTCTCAACCTGTACTGACTCGTTGATTTGACTAGGGTAGTTATGGGTCCTTCTGAAGGTGGTGTATCGTCGTCACTTCAGAGAACCCTGTCTGAGTAGGTCCACCGATTTCACAGCCCATGTATTCGAACGAGTCCAAAGGAGGAGACCAAACCATTAGTCCTTACTCTTTCCCCCCGCTCTCACCCCAATCCTTTCTAATGAGGAGAATCTTTACTTACCACTCCTTTTCGTAAGATGGATTCTATGGAAACCAAAAAGGTCACTAAACAAAAAAATGACACTAATAAAAGAACATAAAACTATGAAGATTACGATAATTATATTATTATTGCAATATAAAAAGGGAGAATTTTAGAGTGAAATTTTTCTGTGAGTTTCGACTCAAAGGGAGAGAGGAAGAGAGAGAGAGAGAGTGTGTGTGTGTCCGTGTGTGTCTCTGTATATGTGTATGTGGTGTCTATATGTTCTGTTTCAGTCCGACCTGGATGACGAAGGGAAGCAGTATCAAGTATAGCTATCATACGTATGAAAAAATATTCTTCATACATGTAAATCCCCTCCTTAAACCTCAACCGACTTAACGTAAATTTTCATAATAACTTCTCGGTCCTCTCGTCTTTAATTTTACATTAAAGTATCGATTCCGTATGTCAAAACTCATTACGAACAAAATAATAATACATTTAAAAAGTAAGAATGTTTCCAAAAAATTTAATGTCTTTACGGAAGACTTTTATACATTTTATAATCTGAGTACAGAGAGTCTTTCCGAGTAGTTCTTACTGGTATTGACACTAGCTGTTCTCTCCACTATTGTCAATGGTTCGGTAATCTTTATTCTACACCTGAAGACACACTAAGGTTAGGACTTGTGTACCTACTAAAACGTATTCAAGAAGGGAACAGATCTGGAGACGAAAAAACATACCATATAATAAACCATCTCATGTAAATTATAATAAAATCCGTACAAGAAATCCACATACTGAAAATCTGTCTTAGTATCGTTTAGATAAAGTATCTGTATTTACGAGAGGTTTTGGGGAACGACCAGGGAAAGGTCAGAAACGATCGTCACACCTAGAGACTTACAGGTATACCACCAACCCTAGTCTCATCTGGGTTTTACCGTTTAACCCAGTCTCGTCAGTTCCTATATATCACAACAAGTCTCAAAAATGAGGAGGTCAGGTGTGTACATGTGTGTGTGGTGGGTACCTTTCTCTAGTCAGTGGGTCTAATATGGGAGTCTCTACAGTGATTGGTGATTGATTGTGTAAACGGTACTAAGATAATGAATTAGAGAGACTCAAAACGAAAAGACTGGATTTCCAAGATTTAAGAAAGTTTCGGGGGAAGATCAAAACACTAGATTCCCAAAAGAAGACCATCTCGGTGGAGGCAAAATTTAAGGACCCTGGTAGCACTGAAAGACCTCTCTTCAGGTACTCAGAGACCTTAATCCCTAAAGAGGTCCTAGACCTGACTAAACCTAGACTGGGAAAATTATTTTTATGATTGTAACAAAACCCCTTACGGTGTCGATGTGTTTATAGACATCGAGTCAACCATTTCTTAGACGGACGTCATGTCCTCTGGATCCAAGTTAGGGACCCAGTCTTTCTAGGGGACCTCTTCCTTTACAGGTGGGTGAGGTCATAAGAACGGACCTTTTAGGATACCTGTCTCCTCGGACCACCCGATGTCAGGTACCCTATCGTTCTCAAACTGTGCCGAATCACTGACTTGGTGTCGATGTGTCCAAAACAGAAGGAAGGACATATAACTATACAGGGTCCCAAGAATGACTAGTTTCTAAGCATCAACTAGTCCACTAGGGACTTCGTCCCCCTATCCTTTTTCGTCTATTGTCTAGCGAACTTCACATATATCCAGTATCCTTTATCCCTACCATCTCCCACTTATTGACGCTCTTGTGTGCATGAACCTGACCCTTCACAGAGTTGACGTAGAGTAGTGGGTCCTCTGGACGACTTCTACTCACTCAGGGTGGGTCTGGATAGTTCGTTTCAACCTCCATCTCAAGTCCGACCCTCACCCCCACTAGACGTGAAATTTTTTAGAACGTTTTACCTAAAATACGTGTAACTATAAACTTTTAACATTCCGATCTTCAAGTCGTTGGTCTCTTAATTTTATAACCCTTCGTCCCTTTTTCATAGTTTCCCTTATTTATTTACCTCATAATTTTATGTCGTTCATTTTGGACCTTCCTCTCAGGAGGTCGAGACGAACAGACCCCGTTAAAAATCGTGGGAGGTCCTGTGTATGAAAGAAGACGATCTGAGAATGGAGCCGTCAGGAACACCGAACCTTTTGTGAATACCGGATGGATAAAGTCACCATTGACACAAAGGAAGATATGTAAAGTAATTTACGACCAAAGTTTCAGGGGGAAAAGACACTCGGACATTTTTAGGACCGTCCCCTTATTTTAGTCGTGTCGACGGACAATTGAAGTCATACTGTTCTTATCAAGGATTAATTTGAGAATACAGAAACTAAATTTTGAGGTAAATTAGTTTAATAAGTGGTTGAACTCCGTCAACAACTAATGTGCCTCTCATATGGAACTTAGAAACACTCAATATTGAGGGAAGGTCCGGAATAGTTCGAAGAGACTTCCCCATGTTGTACACGGAAGAATTCCTTTCGACTTTTAGAAAGTTGTCGAGTGAGGAAGGAGGAACTCCGAAAAAGAATTTAGTACTTCCCCGACCGACTCAAGGTCCACATCTGATAGTAAGAACGAAGGATATATAGGTCGGACTAAAGTCCTGGACGTTATCGATGACTTACCAAACTCCCACCTATATTTCCGGTGATCTGAAGGGACCACCGAGTCTACCATTTCTTAGACGGACGTTACGTCCTCTGGACCGAAACTAGGGACGCACCTCTTCTAGGGGGTCTCTTCATTGACCGATGGGTGACGTCACAAGAACGAACCTCTTAAGGTACCTATCTCCTCGGACAACCCGATATCAACTACCCCAGTGTTTCTCAACCTGTACTGACTCGTTCATGGTCAAGGTGATGAAAAAGTGTATTTCTGGTGGCGGAGCTCCAACGATCCTTCGGTCAACATCGTTCGTCCACTCTACCGGGTCTCCCTGGACTACCGTGAAGCGAATTAGACCAACCGTGACTCAGGAAACCCTAGACAACGAGAAACTCCAAAAGGATGAAGTCCAAGACAAGGGTCTTTAAGGACTGATCTCTATTCTTCAGGTGAGTCCTCAGAAGAGTACAGGGAAAAGAAAGAACCCGAAGAGGTCTCTGAGGAGAAAGATCCGGAAGGATGAGTTCCAACGGACAATTTCACGTCCAAGTCTCCTCTTCCACCACCATTGACAAGTCTCCTTCACAAGTCCTTTCCCCGTCGATCCCTCGGGTAGGATACTCAGAACCGGGTCGACCGACGAACATGTTGATTAGACCTGATTCATTTGTTACGACGGTAGAAACTTTAATCCGAGGTACTTACACAGTCACGTTACCCAATATGAGGAAGGACCCACAAACAGTTCTACGGTATCAAACTGACTCTTCGATTCTCCTCCCCATTGAGTCTCAGGAAAACAAATTTTCTACATCGAAAATGATCAACGAAAATTCTGAACAAAACTCTCGAACCAGTTTGATGGATTGATATAACTGGAGTAGTGGATAGTTTAGTGGAAGAACTACGAACGTGTTTTCCATTGTATTTTATACTCACTGAACTTAAGAACGGAACGGTGACAGTCGTAGTAAAATCCATCAGACTCATTACAGGTCGAGGATTTTGAATTGGTTTACTACCTCTCACAACACTTATTATAAGTTCAGCGAAGCAAAAACAAAAGATGGGAACTTTTTCAGTCAATAATACTATCAAGTTTTGTACTTCTCATGAAAGACATTCGAACTGTTAGATTAATACTCTTAGTTAACGGGTATCTTATCTCACTCCCTACGTTATACCATTGTTAATGAAAAAGAGACAGAAAACTTCGTTTAGGATAAAAGGTGGTTCAATATCTACTTCTTTGACTCTGAATCAAACTCATTAAACTACGTCATGTCAACTATTTCGTCATGATCCTAATTTTGAATCTAATTTTTTTTTTAAGTATAGGAATTGGACCTAGACACGGTGTCAACCCCGAAGGGACAATCGAGTCTACCATTTCTTAGAAGGAGGTTACGTCCTCTGGGTCCAAACTAGAGACCCAGTCCTTCTAGCGAATCTCTTCCCTTACCGATGGGTGAGATCATAAAAACGAACCTCTTAAGGTACCTATCTCCTCGGACCGTCCCAGTCCGAGTTCCCCAGTGTTTCTAAACCTGTACTGACTTCGTGATCGTGTGTGTGAACGGTGTTAATTAAAAGTACTTAGAGACCTCTTTGGTCAAACCCTATAAAAATTCAAAGGACACCATAATTGGATATCTATGGTTGACCGATATACATTTCAAAGAAGTTAAGTTCTTCACCACCCTTTACGGTGTTTTTCATAACGATGTTACACGATCGAGAGGAAGGTTCTTTAGTAGATTAGTGATTCCACTGTTTCTGAACAGACTAACGTAGACCTACTAAGGATTGTGTAACTATATACGGTATTAAGATGTCATGTCAAGTAACAGTTGTCAAGACCATAAGACTCTTGATTAGACTGACAGTAAGGTTATTTTGCAAGGGCATGGTCTCCTCTACAGAGTATCGACAATGACGGGATGGTACTGACGGATGAAGTTGAAGAAGTCGACCACATACTAATTACAGAGTCCTCCTCCTTACACTCTTTGTTTCGGTAAGTTGAGTGGGTCTAAGGTAAATCAAGATGAAACAGGAGAGTCGTCTCTGTTTTTAAGTGAGACTCTAACTACTTACCATCGATCTCCGTACCGATTTAAACTCCGATGAGGAGTGGAGGTCAACGAGACACCCACTATAGAGTTATACCTAAGAACCTCAAGACTCTCCTTGAGATTATCACAGGTTAAAACCCTACAATAAACGGAAGTTCAACTATAGTTGTAACCCTTAGATTAACAAAATTCCGAGACGTAACTAACCCCACATTGGTACGTCTGAGGTTTGTGTTTTAACTGAGGAACTGTACAGGAATAACTAAAGTTACCCAATGTACTTCGAGAGAACAGTTAAGGGTCAATACTTCATGATCGGTCCGAGAATTTATAGATCGACTGAACCTATACCAGTTACCTTTCTACGACGAAGATGGAAGTATGAGTCAAGTCGAGTCAACAAGTCAGTACAAGATGAGAAACGCTGGGGTACCTGAAGTCGTACGGTCCGAAGGGATAGTGGTTGAGGGCCTCGAACGAGTTTGAGTACAGGTAGTTCAACCATTACGGCAGGTTGGTAGAGTAGGATACAGTAGGGGAAAAGGAGGACGGAAGTTAGAAAGGGTCGTAGTCCCAGAAAAGGTTACTCAGTTGAGAAACGTAATCCACCGGTTTCATAACCTCGAAGTCGTAGTAAAAAAGGTTACTTATAAGTCCTGACTAGGGGAAATCCTACCTGACCAACCTAGAGGAACGTCAGGTTCCCTGAGAGTTCTCAGAAGAGGTTGTGGTGTCAAGTTTTCGTAGTCAAGAAGTCGCGAGTCGAAAGAAATATCAGGTTGAGAGTGAAAGTATGTACTGATGACCTCTTTGGTATCGAAACTGATCTGTCTGGAAACAGTCGTTTCACTACACGAAAAATTGTACGACAGATCTAAACAGTATCGAAGGAAGGTTCTTCGTTCATAGAAATAAAGCCTCGTCGTCAGTAATAACCGACACTAAAACCTCGGGTTCTTTTTCAGACAACGACAAAGGTAACATAGGGATAGATAAATGGTACTTCACTACCCTGACCTACGGTACTAGAATCAAAAACTTACAACTCAAAATTCCGAGTTTGGTTTAGACCACTCAATGGAAAGATAAGAAAATACTATTAAACCGTAATAGTAAGATTTACAGACTCAGATTCGGGTGGATACAAAGTTGATGTTTAATATGAGATGAAGATATAACGAACGGTAGAGTTCCGATGATTTAGACCGTAGTCGTCTCGGTCTAAGAAGTTTGTTTCGAACGAGAAAGTTATCTAGTTCGTTTAACACCCATATCAACAACCTCGTAGGCATCCAAAACTGGACTTACAGTAACCGAGATCTATTCAAACACATTTGGTGAGAATGGTTCATCTCAATTCAAGTCATTTTTATGTCCCAACAATCCTTCGCTAGTCATCGGTAAACTCCGACGTATCTGGTTCAATATATATACAAAAAGGGTCCACAATCCTGTCCTTCCCTTTCTTATCGATTTCGATATATATATATATATATATATATATATATATATATATATATATATACATACATACATACATACATACATACATACATACATACATAGCCTCTTCCGTTACCGTGGGGTGAGGTCATGAGAACGGACCTTTTAGGGTACCTACCTCCTCGGACCATCCGACGTCAGGTACCCCAACGATTCTCAGTCTGTGCTGACTCATTGAAGTGAAAGTGCAAGGTGAAATTACGTAACCTCTTCCTTTACCGTTGGGTGAGGTCACAAGAACGGACCTCTTAGGGTCCCTGTCTCCTCGGACCACCCGACGGCAGATACCCCAGTGTGTCTCAACCTGTACTGATTTCGCTGAATCGTCGTATATATATATATATATATATATATATATATATATATATCAATTTTGAACACTGATATGTAAATTTAATTGACAAATTGTAAACACAGTTCCTTAATTCGTGAAATGTTAAAATTATACACATATATATATATATCAATTTTGAACACTGACATGTAAATTTAATTGACAAATTGTAGACATAGTTCCTTGATTCGTGAAATGTTAAAAGTATACTCTCTCCCTAGAAAAAATAATTTAGTCTCTTCAATCGTCGATAATTATTACTGGTTCTGTTAACCGTTTAATCCAAAATTTAGTCACAGAGACAGAGAGTTTAGTATAAAGGATTAATTTCTTAAATCCTTTCAAGAGTGGTGACCGACGTTCTTTATGGTACAAGACAAAAAAAGAGAATCCCTTTCTTCTTTGAAGAAATATGATTTGAAAAAGAGGGGAGAACATAGTACAAAAAGAAAAAAGAAAAATGGGACTGGAACAGTAAACTATATTTGTATCAGATAAACGAGAGGATTCTTTGATATGAAACTTAGAATAGATTCCGATAATTTCTGAAGATAATCTCACTCGTCAAAGATGTATGTCCAAAATCCTTAAACTAAAGTGTTTTATTTTTTTATTCGTCAATTTATTCATTACAGTATAGGGACGAACTAAAAACAATGATACGAAAGACACAATGATACATAAAAAACAATGACACGAGATACTAATCTCGAGAAACGACAGTAGAAAGTCCACCAGAGGAGATCTTCCATTACAGCTGTAAACATTGACGACACTCTGAGTTTGGACACTTTTTAGTGTGGGAAGGGGTTTCGACCGAGTTTCGGTGACCCTCTTTCCAGTTCCGTCTCATCTTTAAAACATTCAGTCGTTTCTACATTCTCAGAGTTTCCGTCACAGAGAGTTGGGAAAAAAAAAAAAACAAAAAGTAACATTGAAGGAATCCCTATTTTTGAATTCAAGATTCTTTTCAATTTATGACTCCTTATTCTTTAAAAGTCCGTAACCCTGAAGGGACCACCAGATCACCGATTCTAAGACTTAAGAGTTACGTTCCCTTGGCTCAAGACAGTGACTAGTCCCTAGATCTAGGGTATACGACGTTCATTCTCAAGAGGACGACGTTGATTACTTCTAGTTTCTGGGGTTTACGACGTTGATTCTGGACCTTGTCGGTTTAATGATTTATTTATAGAAGTTTTATTAAATTTTATTTAAAAGTCTATATTAACTGGAAATTTCCCGGTGCTGGTAACATTACTTTTGATTGAAACCGGGAAATCCGTAATATCACGAAAAAGAACTCCTAAACACGATATTCGAGTCCTACTAAACTCGGTACAAGATAATTTTCTCCAGTAGACTGGACATGGTTTAAGTTCTTAAAGATCCTCACTCTACCTCCGTCGACACGATCAACCTATAGAGAAATGGTGGTACTCAATACTGTGTTTGTCATCACGACCAGTTCACCGAAATCGAAGTAGGCTTCCAACTAATTGGTATTTCACATCTATTGTTTCTAACATTCGTAAGACCGTAATTATAAAATATTTTGGGGATCAATTCTTCTTCCTTGGTCCTTGACATAATGACAACCGAAAACCTCAACTTTGGTATTGGTGACGACTACAGAAATGTAGTACGACATGTCTTCTGACTTCTTTGGTTGAACTCACAATAGTGATAGGATTATTTAATTATGTGTTTTATTCACCGTCAAGGTAAAGTTATAAACACATTCTGAAGAATATATGTTTGATGAAGACTTTGATCTGTTCTTTAGTATTGTCTAGGATTGTCGGGACCTAATGTCCCGTTAGGTAGACGTTCATATCGAAGTTGTCAAGTGTAAAATCGATCTTATGAAAGAACAGAGGACCTTAAGATAGGGGAATGGGAGAGGGGTGTGAGGTGCCGAAGGAAATCGAAAATGGATGACGGAGGACCTCCAAATCCTGATACGTTTGACTCTATCTAAACACACCTATCTAGACTTCTACACACCTATAAGGACACCACAACCTCTCCTGAGAACTCTCAGGGAACCTGACGTTCCTCTAGTTTGGTCAGTTAGGATTTCCTTTAGTCAGGACTTACAAGTAACCTTCCTGACTACGACTTCGACTTTGAGGTTATGAAACCGATGGACTACACTTCTTGACTGAGGAACCTTTTTCTTCCGTCCTCCTCTTTCCCTACTGTATCCTACTCTACCAACCTACCGTAGTGGTCGAGCTACCCGTACTCAAACTCGTTCGGACCCTCAACCACTACCTGTCCCTTCGGACCGAAGGACGTCAGGTACCCCAGTGTTTCTCAGTCTGTGTTGACTTGACTTGACTTGGACTTCTACTCGAAACACGTATCAGTAACAGAAGTCTAAGGAATGTGATTTTCTCTATACTAGTAACTAAGAGCTTAGAGTAAAGATCTACCATAGGTAGAAGAGAGGAGACCGGAACTAAAAATAGTGTCATAATCCCGGACACAAAGAGTCTTATGGGTCTCTAACACCAGATGATCTATATCTTATTGTTTACCACACACCTCCCTCTCATCCGTTATCCTTCACTATCTTCCGTCCTGTAGTCTTAGTAGACTTTCCCAAAAAGATTTATGATAGAAATAGACGGTTTGGTCACCGGTCTCGACAGCGAGTCATGGCTATCAACTTATCTCATTAACCTGGTTTCCGTTTCTCTTTTTTGGAAATCCTCACGTAAAATATAAACTCAACATGTTTGACTCCTCAAAAAGGGAGACTCCTCCCTTTTAATTCGAGATTTTATACAATTCATGAAGGAAATCGATTAACAGGAATACACACCCGTAATAATAACCTTCTCTTCTTTTATGAACAGACGATTGATACCGAGGAACCCTCTTGTCGTACTTACACCGAGACTACTATCGGAACCGAACACGAGACGACCCCTTTTCTCTATTCGTGTACGAGGGAAGTTCTCGTACTGGATCTTGAGGGTATCCTTAATAAAAAATGTGTTCTGTGGACCTGTGTTTAAAGAATTAAAATATTTCTCTTACACACTTTCTGTTCAAACAAATAAAGACGACTTATTTCTTTGATGAAAATCTACTCTCGCGAGAAACACAATTGATTAAAAGTAACTGGTAAAGAGCCAAACTGTGGACTTACTAAAACGTTTCATCTCGTTATTCGAAAAAAATTACACTTTCGTAATGAAAAATTCTGATCCGACGTTAAGTGGAAATCTTTGTCAGATGTATATAACATCATCCATCGTAAGTTTTCGTCGAATTACTTGTCTTTATAGTTAATCCCTGACCTAAGACACCGGTCTTTACTCTTGGTTTTATCTTTAGTTTTGGACCCTGGTTTGTTCGGTCAAGTTGTAAGACTAAGACCGAAGTTATAATTATAAAATTTTATGGTCTTTGAAACCCCCACCGAGATTTCACAATCGTCTGTCATCTTTTTTGTCATCTTAACGACTCGGTGAAACGATCTGAAAGTCTAAATCCTCCCGACTCGATTCCGGACTATTAGACGTAAAGACTCCTCAAGGGTCTACTGTCAATACAACGACCAGACCCCTGGTGTGAACCTTTGATACCAAATCTCTCGATGTTGAGAACTCTCCGGACCAGAATCATTCTTGTATCCAGTGTAGGCTACTTCTTTCACAACTAATTGTGAGACTAGTGTTAATAACGACACACCCTTAAAGACGTCGTAGTGTATGGAGAGAAGAACAGAAAATTACTTTACGAAATGAGAAAAGGGAAAGTAACGTTGAGTCATAAGAGAATCGATGACCATTCTCTCACTCCATACCTTCAATGAAAGGTAGAGATAAAGGTCAAGAATAAAAGTATACTTTCGAACTCTGAACCGTGAAGGAGAAGGTACGATTACAGAAGATCAAGATTATTATGAATCCTATACACCGTGGGAGAGAAAACTTCATTCGATCGTACAGAAGTATCCAAAGTAAATAGAAAAATCGGAGAACTACTATAATAGTTATTTTATTAAAGAGAAGGGAAACCTCGAGACTGTGGAATATAAGAGTTTCCACACACAGAACACTGAATTACCTTCAAAGCAATCACTGAAGATTTACGTAAGAAACCATAGAATTATAAACGTAATGATTGTTTCGTCCTGGGATTTTTGACAACGACCTTTAAGATGGAATCATAGGGTAACCACTTGGGGAGTGAATGAATTCTAAGGTATTTTTACTCCGACTGTGAATTGTTGACAACCACTTTTGATTTGCTGCACGTGTAGTAGGGAATAGGGAAGATTGGAGATACTTTACTTCCTGTGACGGAAGGAGTAACATACCTACAGTAAAAGGGATGTCTGTCAGGTAACAGGTTTATCAACAACAAGATCGTCGTTCTAATATTTGGTGTTCAATACCTTACATTAACTGAATTCGGTCAGTACAATTAGTTTAAGAATAAACGGTAATTAAACAGATTCCCTTTTGTACACAGAGAGTGATCACTACATTTCTTTAGAATCCAGAAAACCTCTATGCAAAAGAAGGGAATCCCATACTTTTGTCGAGAGGAGAGACG
This sequence comes from Capra ibex, assembly GCA_006410555.1. Lineage (NCBI taxonomy): Eukaryota > Metazoa > Chordata > Mammalia > Artiodactyla > Bovidae > Capra > Capra ibex. The sequence continues at coordinate 13,557,226 of SJYO01052474.1, read as the reverse complement.
TCGGGGAAATAAAGATGAACTTATGACGAGATACTTCAATATAACGAACCTTAGTCACTTCGGTGGGACACTGGTACTCCCTTTCCTCTCCGTCACTGTCTCTACAAGTGGGTGTCAGGACTGTAACGATTCGGAGACTTAGTAGAGACCTTAACGAGTTGAAGCCCGAACAAAAGTAAACTTTTTTAGCAAATGAATTCAGTGGAAAATTTTTTACTAACTTAGTTAAAATTGACCAGTGATTATTTTTCAATAATCCAGAAACAATTTATCGTTGAGGGACCGGTGAATAAAAGACCCAAACAAAACCTCACACCGGAGACGAAGGGGTCTCCTCATTTTGAACCAGAAGACGAAACTATCCCCTCGTCTACTTAATGAGGACCGGACCTGAGTCGTCCCTGTTACTCTTGTCAGACCGAAAGAATTCGGGATTAATTAGAGTGGACCAAGTGTCGGAGGTTTTCAACGGATTGACTAGAAAAATTAGTGGTTCACGATACCGTTAACGGTATTATAATACTGTCACGATTATATTATTTCCCCGAAGGGTCCACCGAGTCACCATTTCTTAGGTGGACGATTACGTTCTCTCTACCCAAGTTAGGGACCCAGTCCTTCTATGTGACCTCCTCCTTTACCGTTGGGTGAGATCATAAGAACGGACCCTTTAGGGTACCTGTCTTCTCGGACCACCCGATGTCAGACACCTTAGTGTTTTCTCAGTCTGTCTTGAATTATTGATTTGTTGTTGTTGTTATGTCATATGGAGTCGAGTTTATCTTTCTTGAGAGGTCTTTCTTTACATCATTCCTAAAACAAACTCTACCAAGGTTTAAAAGACAGGTAGGATCGTATTCAATCCCTACCCTTACCTCTTCACTTTCCCTCCGAGGTATAAAATAAGACAAGTTTAGTAGTGACATCGCTATCGTGATTCTATGGACAATCGAGACCTCTATGGGGAAGGGTTAAGACAGTTTGTCGGGTCCTGAGACACTGAATCACAGAACCGGATGAGTTGACCCACTTCTCGCTTGTAAGAAATATGTTCCTGGTAAGGGGTCGACCTACTTTACAGACTAGGTGAAGAGGATGAAACTATACCTCGGACTTTAACAAGAGTGACCATTGAGAAAATCTGAATCTTCAACACAGGTCTTCTCCTCCCCTTCCCCACCTGACCCCCTACATATGAAAAAGAGAAGTCTTTCCCTTAGTGTTTGATGAGTATAATCCTGTGACGTCGGTACGATTACCTAATTTAAGGAAATCTAATACATGAACACGTAGTATGTCTTACCTTGGCTCCTGGTCACTGGGTGAAAAATCTCTTTGGGACCTTGTACTCGATCATGGTAACGATAGACCAAGAACCCTCTACATCAAATACTTGTCCCCAAGTTTTATCATATTAAGGGGGAAGTAACACAGTTTTTAGTCCCTACTAGGGTCAACACCACACACAAGACATAACTCAAGAGAGTAGTGAGGACTAATCCTGATCCGAGGGTCCGGTTAGTGGAAACCCGTCTTCTGGCTCTAAGAGTATGGATAGACTGGTTGTCTTAGTTAATCAGTAGAATGATTTTATGTCTGCATATCCAAGGTAGGATCTCGATGATTTAGTCTTAGTGTCTTACGAACCCTTAATGACAAGACTCCTCAATAAAAATCTTAAATCGAAGAAAAAAGACACTAAGATCTCAAATCTACTTAGGATTCCTTACTTTACAGATTATACTGGGTAAAAATACTTCTACAGTCAGACCTACTACTGACCTGATGACATCTTATAACAGAGAATCAAAGTATGGGTCTAAAGGAAAAGGAGTCTTCCGAGAAGTCTCCGTCTCCTTTCATGTTATTTTTTCAATCGTACACTCTTCCTTTCCATGGAAATACCTTTCCACTTATCCATTGTCCAAAAATATGTATTTCACTCCCACTAGTCCATCCTTTATATGGTCAAATAACCGATATCTCTAGACAGTTCCACTCCGACTGAAATCGTCGTCCTTTATGTCACATCCACTTCCAAACCCATCTTTCAATTTCACAATCAACGAGTCAAAACAATCTGAGAAACGTGGGGTTACCTGACATCGGACAGTCCGAGGAGAGACAGGTACCCTAAGAGGCCCGTTCTTATGACCTCACCCATCTGTAAGGGAAGAGGTCCCCTAGAAGGACTGGGTCCCTAGTTTGGGTATAGAGGACTTAACGTCCGTCTAAGAAATGGTAGACTCGGTGGTACCTTCGGGAACCCATCATAAGTCGTTAAATCATGACTCACGTAACAGGGAAGTTTACCTGTGACTGACTACTCCCTTTTGACGTTAAACAATACCATCAGGTCGATCAACCCAATCCTACCGTCGACACTACCAACTTTCGTCTCTTGTGTACTTTCTCACAATCGACTCTCTGTCATTGACTAATATCCTTCGGTCTCTCTTTTCGTGTTTCAACGATTTAGAACCTGAAATCCCCGTTATCTTGTGGTAATTTACTTGCCCTTTTCTATAAACTAAACCTTCGCTCTTTTAAATCAAAAACTTGTAATAATTTCTCTATGATCGTCATCGGTCCACTTGTTCGGTACACGGACTGACTCCGTTGTACTTCCTCCAATATGGATCTCCCGTTCAAAGTTAGATACAAAACATCCTTTTCGAACAACTGACTAAGTGTTCTTACTGATCATTCGGACCCTTTCTTTTTCGTTCACTAAAATTACTCAAATAAATGACCTAACTTAAAACCATCTTCTCTTTTATCAAAAATAAAGTCAAAATAAAAAAGGTCAGTTACATAAATTTGTAAGAGACCTAGAGTAAAGGTACAGGGAACTACTGTAGAATAATACCAAAGATACTAAAATGAAAGTAATAATTTTGTTAGAGTAAGACCAGTAATTTTGAGGCGATCCATGATTTTAGGTCAGGATATACTGAACTTTTACCTTAGAGTATAAATCTAGTGTAAATGTGAAGAGTGAGGAGACTGGGAGTCCTTACGTACCTTTTCCTCGTATTAGACAAAAGAATGTACAAAACTAAAAAGCGAGAAGGAGAGTGACAGGTCGGGGGTCTACACTCTATTAGGTCAACTCCATCCTCCTGTCTACCCATTGTTTGTTTCCTTGATTACAAAATGGACCAACTACAAAATATCAACAGACAAGTCGTCTTTGAGTTTCCCATTGACGGTAGGCTCGTGTAAACCTCTCTAAGACACCGATAGAGAAAAGTTTCTAGAATGGAGATTTGTAAAAACTCACTCACTTCAACGAGTCAGCACAGGCTGAGAAACGCTGGGGTACTTGACACCGTGTGGTCCGAGGAGGTAGGTACCCTAAAAGGTCCGTTCTTATGACCTCACCCAAGGGTAAAGGAAGAGGTGATTTGTAAAAATCCTGTACCTTTTATGGGAGAGACTGAAGTCCCAGATGGGATGCGTCCTCGGCGGGTCTGTTTCGTTCAAGTCAACTCAAATCAAGTCAGTGAGTCCGTACAGACTGAGAAACGTTGGGGTACCTGACATCGTACGGTCGGAAGGGACAGGTAGTGGTTAAGGACCTTGAACGAGTTTGAGTGCAGGTAGTTCCGTCACTACACTAGGTTGGTAGAGTAGGAGACAACAGGGGATGAAGAGGACGGAAGTTAGAAAGGGTCGTAATCCCAGAAAAGTTTCCTCAGTCACGAAAGGTACTCCACCGTTTTCATAACCTCAAAGTCGAACTCGTAGTCAGGAAGGTTACTTATAAGTCCTGACTATAGGAGATCCTACCTGACTAAACTAGAGGAACGTCAGGTTCCCTGAGAACTCTCTGAAGAGGTTGTTGTATCAAGTTTTCGTAGTTAAGAAACCGCGATTCGAAAGGGGACCACCGAATTTACCATTTCGTAGACAGATAGTTACACCCTCTGAACCCAAGTTAAGGACCCAGCCATTCTAAGGGACCTTTTCCTTTACTGTTGGGTGAGGTCATGAGAACGGATCTTTTAGGATACCTGCCTCCTCGGACCACGTCCGATGACAGGTACCCTAACGTTTCTCAGTCTGTGCTGACTCACTAAAGTGAAGTCAAAAGTTCGAAAGAAATATCAGGTTGAGAATGTAGTTATGTACTGATGACCTTTTTGGTATCGGAACTGATGTATCTGGAAACAACCGTTTCATTACAGAGACGAAAAATTATACGTCAGATCCAACCAGTATCGAAAAGGAGGTTCCTCGTTCGCAGAAAATTAAAGTACCGACGTCAGTGGTAAACGTCTCTAAAACCTCGGGTTCTTTTATTTCAGACAGTGACAAAGGTAACAAAGGGGTAGATAAAGGGTACTTCACTACACTGGTCTACGGTACTAGAATCAAAAAACTTACAACTCAAAATTCGGTCGAAAAAGTGAGAGGAGAAAGTGTAAGTAGTTCTCTGAAAAATCGAGGAAAAGTGAAAGACGGTATTCCCACCACAGTAGACGTATAGACTCCAATAACTATAAAGAGGGTCTTTAGAACTAAGATAGAACACGAAGTAGGTAGGGTCGTAAAGTGTACTATATGAGACGTACATTCAATTTATTCATCCTACTGTTATATGTCGAAACCACATGAGAAAAGGGTTAAACCTTAGTCAAACAACAAGGTACAGGTCAAGATTGACAACGAAGAACTAGACGCACGTCTAAAGACTTCTTCGTCCAGTCCACCAGACCGTAAGGGTAGAGGAAGTCTTAAAAGGTGTCAAACAACACTAGATGTGTCAGTTTCCATATCAGTTATTTCGTCTACAAAAAGACCTTGAGAGAACGAAAGAGCTGTTAGGTTGTCTAAAACCGTCAAACTTAAGACCAAGGAGACGGAAAAGCTTTAGGTCGAACTTGTGGACCTTCAAGAACCAAGTGTATGACAACTTCGGACCGAACCTCTTAAAACTCGTAACTAAACGATCGTACACTCTACTCACGTTGATACACCATCAAACTTGTAAGAAACCGTAACGGAAGAAAAACCCTAACATTACTTTTGACTGGAAAAAGTCAGGACACTGGTGACGACTCAAAAGGTCTAAACGACCGTAAAACTCACGTCGTGAAAGTGTCGTAGTAGAAGGTCCTAAACTTTATCGAGTTGACTTTAACGTAGTGGAGGGGATCGAAACAAACATCACTACGAAGGATTCCGGGTGAACTGAAACGTAAGGTCCTACAGACCGAGATCCACCCACTAGTGTGGTAGGATCAAAAGATCCAGTACTTCTAAAAAAACACATCAAGAAGACACATAAGAACGGTGAACAAGAAGTATAGAAGACGAAGACAATCCAGGTATGTTAAAGACAGGAAATAACGTTTCGTTTCAACTTGGTTTTCGTTCACTTTCAGGTCGAACACAGCGAAATAACGAGTAGTGACGGTTGGTCGTAGTGGTGTTCCACCCAACTACAACAGACTCGAACTGGAGTAGTACATAAAACGACAAGGTTTCCTGTCTTTATGTGTAGTTTACGGAAGAGAAAAACGGAACGAGATCTTTGGAGGAAGATAACCTTATGAGGTCCGGTCTTTATCCGTAATCAGTATCACTATAAGGTAGAGGTTCAAAGTTATAGTCTATTGTCGAGAGGATCACACACCTGAATACGGACACTAAAAGACTTCGAATCGTACGTCGGTCAACCTCTTACTCCACAGCCAAGAGAAAAGAAGGTCTGGGGAGTAATAGAACTTCCTACCCTTAGACCCACAGTGACAGTCCATCCTGTCTTCACGTCATTTTTTTAACAGGGATGGTTCCAGGTACCAAAGAACCTAGATACTGAAAGAAAACTTATAGATCAGAAGACATACCAGACTTCCATCATCCTCCTACTCTAGGAGTAAACACGTAACATTATTTAGGACATTCCTATTCGGATGACTAAAAAGACTCCTTCCACCCGTATAGTTAACGGATAACAGGTTTCGAAATCGATTTCTAGACTCTATTGTCTCTTTCGGGGGGAATTGGTGGATCATATCCAAATAAGATGTTTGTTGTAAATGACCGAGATAATTCATAGTCTATGACAAGATCCATGACTCTTAGGGTCTATCCCAGAAACGAAAGTAACTCCAACGTAGTAAGGACCTCTCAACCCCCCAGATCTCCTTTTCCGCTATTTTTTGGTCTTTTATCGTTTAAGAATAGACACAATTGATACGTCTCAATTTTACCCGAGATAGTCTACTGACCTACTAATTAACCCTTCTCTATCCCGTTCGATGTTTTCGATGTAAAAAATTTAACTTCATATCAACTAAATGTTATAACACAATCAGGTCCACCGAATCACCATTTCTTAGACGGACGGTTACGTCCTCTGGACCCAAAATCGGGACCCAGAGTTTCTAGGGAACCTCTTCCTTTACCGTTGGGTGAGGTCATAAGAACGGACCCTTTAGGGTACCTGTCTCCTCGGACCGCTCAATGTCAGGTACCCCAGTGTTTCTCAACCTGTACTAAATCACTGATTTGTTGTTATTACATAAAGTAACAAAAATCACCGACTCATTATAAGGTGACGTACGTTGAGTAGAAGAACTAGACTAGGAGACAACTACCAGTAGACCCAACGATAATTGACAACCATAAGTAAACTAGTCGTCACCGGAACCCTTATCAATCCCAATGTGTTATCCTGACACCAGGCGTTTGTGTCACTCAATACATATATTCAATACACATATTCAAAATAACCCTTAGACAGTGTGGACAAAGAATTGGATGACACACACCGACAAACATGTGTTGTGGACGTGTCGACTTACTACTCGTCGGAATGTCTCCTGACATAACAAATATTCGGATTTTATAAATACGAAACCGAGTAATGTCTTTTTAAACTATAGAAGACGATATTCTTGTAGACTTATTGGATGGGTGTACTTTCAGTAAAAATAATAAGTTACTTAATCAGTATAAAAAGGACGAAATTTTTAGTCAGGTAGTGTATTAGTGACTTAGGGATCCTCGTCAAAGAAGAATGATTAATCTTAATGAGTAGTTTAAACAAATAACTTATTCAGAAACCGTTGGTACCCACAACGGACCAGACCGATAACCTATGTCAAACGAGGAGTAATTCCAGTTTATAAATAGCTATATGAACTAGGTCTTAGATAGTATTGATAGTCCCGTGAGAGTGTCTTTTCAAATCCAAGAACGAATATCCCACATAACAGTCGTAAACACGGTTCCTTACGGACGTCGCTACGAATTCTGGTAAAGAAACGTATAAATGAAGGACATCAAACTAAGGATACTTTATAAAAATTTACAAAACGGAAAGATTAAACACAGGAAATGTTTCACAAACAGTTTATAACTAAGGGAAGGTGTTACCCCGAACTTACGTCGACTGCCAACAAAACAAAGTACTGAAACTAAGTACGTCGAGAACGACAACGGTTTCAGGAAAAAACACATGGTCGAAGTAGGTAACTGGAGAGTCACGACACGACCCTTGTCCCAAACAGATTACCAACGTCGACCCCTAGTGTGTAGGAGAAGGACTAAAATATTCAACACGACAATACCTCGAAAAGTAGACACCAGAGTTACGGAAAAGGGTCACAAGATTAACTTCATCGTGTCGTCGAGACGACATCTCCTATATTAATGTAAGTAAGAAGACACGTCTTCGTTTGTTGTTCCATTTCCTTAATCAGGTTCAAGGACCTCCCTCAAGAGTCAATAGGGTTTCAGTTTCGTATACCACGAAAAAAGGGATAGTTTATACACATACACTAGGGGGGAGAAAACACTAGTGTCAACAGAAAGAACAAGGGACTAAGGGTGGTACAATGGTGAACAATTACCGAAAGGACAAACATAGGTGGTCAAGGAAGACATATAAAGACCTAGAAAAAAGGACTACACTGGGGTCTGAACTAACAAATATGGTCAGGGACGTGAAAGGTACTCGCGAAGAGTCCACCACGATCACCATTTCTTAGACGGACGGTTACGTCCTCTGTGTTCTCCCAAGTCAGGGACCCAACTCTTCTAGGGGACCTCTTCCTTAAGCGTTGGGTGAAGTCATAAGAACGGACCCTTCTGGGTACCCGTCTTCGGACCGCCCTACGTCGGGCAAACAACGACAACAAATCAACGAATCAGTGCAGGGTGAGAAACCCTGGGGCACCTGACGTCGTGCAGTTCGAAGGGACGAGAGGTTGGGAGAGTAGGAGACCACAGGGGAAGAGGAGGACGGAAGGAAGTTAGAAAGATTAACTTTTCCAGAAAAGATTACTGAACCGAGAAAAGTAGCCCACCGGTTTTATAACCTTGAAGTCGTAGTCAGGAAGGTTACTTATAAGTCCTAACTAAAGGAAATCTTAACTGACCGAGGTAGAACGTCAGGTTCCCTGAGAGTTCTCAGAGGAGGTTGTGGTGTCAAGTTTTCGTAACCAAGAAGTCGTGCGTCGGAATGAATACCAGGTCGAGAGTGTAGGTATATACTGATGACCTTTTCGTTTTTTCTGATGAAACTGATCTTTCATTACAGAGACGAAAAATTATACGACAGAACCAAACAGTATCGAAAAGATGGTTCTTCGTTCGCAGAAAATGAAAGTACCGATGTCAGTGGTAGACGTCACTAAAACCTCGGATTCTTTTATCAGACAGTGCCAAAGGTAACAAAGGGACAGATAAACGGTACTCCACTACTCTAGTCTACGGTACTAGAATCAAAAAACCTACAACTCAAAATTCGGTCGAAAAAGTGAGAGGAGAAAGTGAAAATAGTTCTCCGAGAATACCCCGGAGTCTCTCAGCCTGAGTTGACTCGTTGATTCGTTGTCGACACGCGAGGTATCCCGTAGGATCTACGTAAGTCTATCCGTATCCACAGGTAAAAAGTAGTGCGATGTTGAGAATTCGGAAGTCTTTGGAGAGAAACGACGATCAGAAGTCGGACTGGTCTGAGTGGGTCACATCGTAAGACAACAACAAGACTGTAACAAGAAAAACAGAACAAGACAATGAGAAGAACCGGAAGTGAACACAAGGGACTTTCGTACACATAAAGTACTTAAAAAGGGAAAGTGCGAAGGTGAACCTATGGTATTAATGGGGAGAGTGCTGGATGTAAGGGAGTTCGTCAGGTCCTGTAAGGGACAGAGGTTCTGAAAAGATGTAACCTACAAGATAGAGTTAGTGTTTCTCGTTTTATTTCGAACTAATCTGAAGTGATGATCTCAGATAAGATGAAAATAAGATGAAAAATAAGATGAAAAGAGAAACAATATCAGTAAAGACTCAAAATACAATTGTCTTCTTATCCTTTAGTAAAGAGTTACTCAACACAATTATATTATATGAAACCTTTAAGTACGAATTTCTTTTGGTTAGGGTCGAATCTTACCGTCGTAGTTAGTCTATATAGGACCTTCAACCTGTCTTATATTTTTTATAAATAAAATATAAAAGATTAATTATACGAGAAAGTTAAATCTTTACTTATGGTACTCTTCTCATAATTTAACTCGGAGTACATATAAAAATTATAAAGTAAAAAGAGGGACATACGGAAAAAAGGAAGGGGTTGGGGAATCAGGGGAAAGACGTAACGAACAGTGTCATCAGAAACGTTTTAGACTTAGACAATGACGGAACTTTATCAGGAAGAGACTGAGTTACGGATTTACAACTCTACGTGTGAGACATCACTAGCTATGTTCGAGAAGTATTAAATAACAATAAAATAGAAAGAGATAAACCTTACGAGAGGGTTAGAGAGTGAACGGGTAGAAGGGATGAAAGATTAAATTCTTCCTGGTCGGTTGGTAGACGGTCCTAAGTCGTATTCGTAGTGTAGGAGACAAAAAAATTTAAATACTTGGGGGAAAGAGACGGTCTTGACTAATAGAAAAGGAAAAACGATTTTGTTACACTTATATACTGTATTAGATGAGAAGCGGGTAGATATCGTTTAACACCTAGTAAATTACCGTTTAAACCTTGGTCCAGGACCTGGAAGTCTATACTCACAGTCTTAGAAGTTCAAGGTCGATTCATAAACTTTATTTACTTTGGTACAAATCGGCTGGGTGTACTACTTGAAATTACTACACACCTTATACTTGAAGTCACTACACACCTTATACTTAACTATACAATGTTCGGTTTGGACAAGTAAACAAAAATTAGATCGTTTTGCAGAATTTGATCTTGAACTCATAAAATACGAATTTGATAACACATTTTATAACACTGTAGATTTGGTAAACGAAGTAAAATCAGAGACTAAGAATAACAAATAAGTATTGATCGGGTCACTGTAACGGTTATAGTGACCGAAATAAGTTGATCTTGATGAAACACCGATACGAGAAAAACCTGAGATAGGATTTGTTCCTTGTGTATGTTTCGTTTAGAGTAAAAAGACACAACTGTTGTAAACGACAGAGTACAGGAATATGTTTCAACACCGGACTGTATTTATAGCGAAAATTTATGACTTTTTCACAGACAAAAGGGGTTAATATGCACATAGTGAACCACTAAATACTTTAGAAATCTTTTGTACTTTTTTATTTAATTTCTTTTTATTTAATGAGTACGTGATAAAACAGAAGGGGCGACGGTTTGTCCCTCAATAGAAAACCCATACAAAAGAAGATTATAAAAGGGTATACATAAAGATACTTGACAAATTTGTATTCTATATGTATGTGAAGTCGAGATCAAAGAGTTAAGTTTTTGATAACTTTGATCTTCCTTAGTTGTTCTACTGGAGTAAGGATTACAGAACAAAGTGATTATCCCTTTCACTCTGAAGTGTTTATAGTGTATCGATTATTTCGTACCTTGGTCTCAAACCTAAGGTTTCGATTTAAGACGACACGTTAACTTTGAATAAACATTGTAGGTTAGTAACAAACATAATGAGTAAAGGTCAATAAATCGAAATCACCACCGTACTACACTAATTTCTTTATTGAAAAGTGACCGTACGTATTTATCTTCAGATTATAAAACAGAAGTCACATGTAATCTAAATAGTCCAAAATAATCCAAACCAGTACAGTACGTAAGTGTTTTAGACCGGTTTATAGAACCCATTATATTTTCGTCTTACATAAGACGAACCCTCCTTTCAAGAGATAAAAATAGTTAAGTTGTTTAACAAGACCAATCATATAACCCCCTTCTTTTCCTTTTTCTGATGAGTCAACACAACGATGTATAAAGTTTTGTTTTAGTTTCCCGAACACTCCCGTTCTTTAGTTGGTAGAGTCTTATTATGCGTTTAGTCAGTTACAATAATTAACATATAGAAACAAAAATCTCACGACTGTTATCAGAATGGAAAAAATCCAGTTCCTCACTGTTGTCTTATTACGTCCCGTGACCCTGACTGTATCTGGTTTATATGGGTGACCGAATTTCAAGGGTCACAAGAAGGCATTTCATCTTTGGATTTAGATGTCCCGTCTCAAAGATGAATGTGTATGACGTTAGATTCGGAAAATAAAGGTGAGTTTTTGAAATGTTCATTGCCGATGTTAAATGAACGGTACAAGAAATAGAACTAAGAAGGGAAGGGGTAGTAAACACGAATCCACATATATATATCTTCGAAAAAAGGAAGAACAGTGGGTAGACGAAGAACGACTCGAGTTTGATCCATTGTTGATGGATAGACACTAGTTTACGAGAGGAGGTTCGACGTGTAGTACTGTTGTCCCTTGTACAGTCCGTCCTCCTCCCTTTCCACCGATTAAAATTTCTTACCTTCGACACTAAACCTGTGTTTATCCAACCATTATTAGGGACTTTTATGGACGGTGAATCTTGTTCTCCTCTTTTTTCGGTTTGTTCGTCTTACCAATACTATTTTATATCAGGACTAAAGTCTAAGAGTCCAATATTCTTTGACTTTCAGTAAGGAAAATACTGTATTGTGTTCTTCCAACAGGTCCCACACGTACGTGCGGAGGTCCCTCCCCCCTGGAGACAAAAACCGTTCGGTCAGAAGTCAACTTTGGAAGGATACTAGGGACCGAGACCCGACGGACATTAGGAAGGGGTGACCCACGTCATCCCTCCTTGATGAGTAAAATAAACCGTCCAAAAGGTAAGAGTTGTATCTGGATAGACAGTGGGGGTGGAGGGTGTGGATGAGAAAAGATTTTATTCGTACAAAAATGAAGTCTTAAAAGACTATACCGTCCAGAAATCTGAAACATTGGTACATTGATTAGGATCTTAGAAAGGTTAGAAAGGTACCACCATTCGATGGAAATTGCCCCTGTCATAACAGAGATTGTCTCTCCTCTCTATAACAGAGACAGAGATTGTCTCTCTCTCGTTTAACCCTGACTGTGGAACAGGGAGATGTACCGACACTTAAGTGACTTTATAGGTGAGAGAAATACCTCCGGTGTGACATATCAACTGAAGGTAACTCGAATGACAGATGATTTGATAGAGTATACAGACGTAATATAGGTTTTAGGTAATCAAACTGAATATTAACATGTCTTCATTTAATAGAATGTATCTAAAAATAATTAAAAGTAAAACTCTCTGGCATAGTTAGTAAGACAAAATAATTTCTATAGAAACCTAGTTTTTTAGTTGTGACTTACGAGAGTCTACTGTCCTTCCCTATGAGTCGTCATTTGTAGAACTGAGAGACCAAAGAACACTGGTAAACCCCTCTCCTACAAATAAAAAAAAAGACCAAAAGTAGTCGCACGGTTTTTATTCTATAAATTGACTCTTGGTATTAGATACTCCGAGAATCCTAGTAGTCAGACAAAGAGAGTGAAAACTAACGTCCCAACATGGTCCTCTAAAAAATTTTGTATGAAATGACACCTGCAAATTTTTATATATGTCTTGGTTTCTCTTGTCATGTCATTTAAGTTATACGGAGAGGAAAGTTAAGTAAACTCAAGTTGGTGAAATTTAAGGACCGGTTAGAACAGGGTAGATATGGGAATGAGTAAGACGGACTTAATAAAACTCCGTTGGTGTTAAATAGAGATTTATAAAACGATATACGTATAAAATTTTTATTCAGGAGAAACAAGATTATTTTCTTATAAAATTGTTTTTTCCTTATCGTTATTTTATATTTGTAATAGGAATCTTATTAGTCCACAAATCCAACATAAGTGTAAAAGTTTTAATAAAAAATTAAATAAAGAACTGAAGTGAGATAAAAAGGAAACAAGAAAGGAAAATAAAATTAAAAAGTAAAACAAACTTAGTAATATATACAAAAAATTGACCAAACGTACAGCGAAAGAGAATTCCGAGAAAAGTAGAGATGTTAAACACTTTAAAATATAACAAAACTTAATTAAAATGTATACATACATATATATACCTAGGACATCTTGAAGAGTGTCAAATTTAAAAGACTGACGTAGGTGTACCACAGCGAATTATATAAAACATACAAAAAGACTGAAAACTTAATGAATTTCAGTAATCAATCTAGACCTCTGAACTAGTCTAAGTCCAAGGACAAATAAATGAAAACGTTACGATGAAGTATCCACCACGAAACGACACGAGAAGACAATCCCCGATACACTACAAACCGACGGAGATAAAGACGTTGTAATCGTCGACAAGCGTAGGTAACGTATCTAAGTAATTAGGTGACCTACAAGATACTACAAATATTAATTTAAGACAGTAAGTAATAATCGACCTTCTTTCTGTATATTTTTCTTTGTAGGGAAAAAGTTGAGAGGACATTGGTATTACACGTCTGATACATTCTTTTCGTCCCATTTGTGAATGAAGGGAAATATATAGTCAAATTTATTTTTATAGTCAATTTCATATAAATTAGTCAAATTTTTATTACTCGGTTAATAGATCGCAGAGGGTTTCGACTGGTCATCACACACAACATAAATCATAGTACTACGAGAGTACCTGAATTTACATAACTTATACAATTGAGATAACGTAAATAGTGGAAAACAAAACCACGAATTTAACAGGGAAGAAATACGTTAACATAGCAAATCAAACCGAAGAGTGAGGAAAACTATCCTGGATGATCAGACTATTTAGGTATCGAAAGACTATACAGTCCCAGTTGAATGTAGTTCTCACAACTGTAACATTTGTTTCCCTGGTTCTCGAGATTATTCAGTTCGTAAATCTCGTAGAAAGAACTCCCTTGTTCTCCTCCGTGAAAGTACCGGTTACGTGAAATCTAAAACGAAAGGTTTTGCTTCTCAAATTATTTTTGGATCTTTCTCTCAATGTCAAATTATGAACCAAAGTATAAGTTTCTACCTCGTACCTTAACAGGACCATCTGAAAAGAACCTACTATCTTATCTAACATGGTGACTCTTTATTATTGTCGTATCTTAGTGTCGGTTGATTTCATTACGAAAATCTAAGTTGTAAACAAAGACAAAAGCCACTAGGATATAAGTTTCAGGTATTATCACGGTTTTAGTACATTAGTCTCTCTGTTCACATGTACATTTAATACTATTTTTATGGTAGAGTGTAAACATATTACAAAACTTGAAACGTATCGTGAAATTGTATGTAATAGAAGTAAACTAAAGTTAGAAATACTGTCTACAAATTTCTCTTCTTATTTGAGTTCCTAATACGATCATCCAAAATGGTAGACCCCTTTAGAGTCACCTAAAAGGAAGAGATATCAAATTTCATACTCCTTTATTACACTTTATCATCTGTCTATGGTAGCTGAAGTAAGACCATCAGAACCATGGTCTGAAAAAAGTCAACATCATGACTTTTTTATTTCAATCCTAATATTGTAATTTTACTTCAGTCAATTCCAATATTGTCCTCATCGTTGAAAAGAGGTGTCATATATCTACATAGTAAAAATGTCATAAATATAAATACTCGTGTCAACCTATGTGGTTTCTAAAAACAGGACCCATCTACCGTCGTACCAATGAACTGGTTTACGTAACTTGATAACGAAAAAGGTCCAACTTTTAAAAGGTGGAACACAAAATAGATAGAATAACAAATATTAAAGATAATAAAAAAAGTTCAAGTGGTTCTTCAACCTCACGACTCATAGGGGTTGATAAAATCACTGTACATACCTCAGAAAAAAAAGAAAAAAAAACGTCTCTCAATGTGGAGACCCGAACTCCTTTGAGACTTCTTACTAAAGATCAATCGAAGTAGAAAATCATAATTAGTGTGGACTGAAAGATGATACCAACGCCATCCACGTAATCAACGGATAGAGATGGCGTTCTAACACCAAAGTACAGGACTAACTTGTCTATTTCTACCCTACCCTACGTCCGGTACACACTCCGTGTCGTTATCTGTCTCATAATTCCTACACTTCTACTTACTCTGTTCGGGACGAGTTCTCCTACAAGTACCACCACTGACATCTCCCTCTCCCCGTCTAGCATTTCTATCAAGGTGGTATGGTGTTAGTCACGTTTCCACCTCTCTACACCGCATATTGTACTCCCACCTCCTCCTCCTGTGGACTGGGTAGGAAAAATAGGGTCCACGAATCGTGTCATAACACTCGTCTTCTGTCCCGAGTAACCAATAACGTTCATTTTAATACAACTCTAAACAGTTGTAAGGTACTCTCCTTTCCTAATATGACAATAGTGGTAATGCAAAAGTAGTTTCACTAAATAAAAGACTCTTCTTTCATAAAAATTTATTAGACGTAGTCTGTGGGAAAAGTTCTTTTCCGTGTCTTGTTACATCTCATCGATTTTGACAAGAGACACCACCCTAAATCCCTAGAACCTCGTAGAAAGTGACAGAATCATGTGTCCTAACTACGTCGAGTGAGGCAGTAGACACAAGACGAAGAGAAGAAGGGAATGACGTGATGGTCCATGGTATTCACACTAAGAATTGTTACAAATGTCGTAATAAATAAAGACTTTTCAACGGTCTTTACTAATAATTAAGGTCTGGTACTCGGTCCACGATCTTAGAGGTACCGAATAGTGGTGGATTCGACCTGTTGTATTCCAGTGTACGGGCAGAACGATAAGACAATGAGAGGTAATTTGTCTACTACCTCTTTTAAGACGAATTTTCGTGTAGAAAAGTTTTCCTTAACAACTAGTTTTTTGAATGGTAATTTATCTTCTCTAATAACTGAAATTGGGTTTCTAGATAACAACTATCTGATGGAGATTCGTGGATTCAATTACCAGAGACAGATGTTTCCGGAAACTATGTGGGAAGTAGAAGTATACGTGCATACGATCAAATCTTAAACGATTCCACAGAATTAATGGTAGTCAAAAAAATACAGATGGATATTGTTATAAAATTCATAGTCGAATAGAATAAACTGACGACTATTAAAGTCTTTAGGAGTTCAGAGGTTTCCGAATGTCACATAGAAGAAAAACCGATTGTCGACCGAGAATAAATAAATAATTACTCCAGTTATTTAATAGACCGTAAAAAATGTAAAGGTTGTTGACTGTGAAAGTTTACTACCGTATAGTCCAGATCTCGTAGAAGTTCCAGGTAGTTCTTTGTGACTCTCCTTTCATTTGGAGGTAGGGAGCCACTGTCAAAAATCCTTGAACGGTAAAGAGACTAATTGAAGGTATACGAAAAGTTTCAGAGACGAGACGACAAAAGAAAGGTCAAAATGAAAATCCACTTAATTAAAGAGAAAGGAGGTCCAGAGACAAATACGATGGCACCTAAAGATCAAAAACTGAGGTACAGGACATACTAATTTTTAGTATACGTTTAGTTCGAAATGAATCTATTTTCAGAGTCGGGTAGACCCTATACTACCTCACTCAAATTGTCAGAGGTGACACAGGAAAAGATTGAAGAGTAATTTTATTATTACTGTTTATTTTGTCTTTCGATAAGTGAACCTTCGATACCTATCGTAAGTCTCCAAATAACATTCTTTTTTTAAAAGACAACAAACAATGTACCTGTTTGAATGTCTTTTTAATGTTAATCAACTAATCCAGTTAGATTAATTATCGAAGTCGGTTGTTTTATAACATATTTAGACCGAACTTTTGATTTTAGATTATGGTTTCACGGAGAGTCATCTTTAAATCCTCAACAGAGGATTAATCAAAAGAGAAAGGTAGGGTATATGGTAAATATAGAGTGACCTTTAAGATGAAGACACGAATGAATCTTATATGTTAAGGACCATGTTTTATTCCGTACCTATCACACCATTCAATCACCACCGCTTAGAGTGTGTTACTACATCTGAGAGGTATCTTTCGAACACAACTACTTCCTTGATAGTCTCATTGTCTTTGGAATTACTTCCCGAACAACCTCCCTATGTCATATACACCAGTTATTCTTGGTGTTAAAGAATTTAAAGAAATTTTTAAGTATCATTGTCAATTAATACTCTAAATTTCTATCAACTTACCATACTCACATTAACATTCTTAAAAACGTCAATTATACTTCTTGTCAGTGAACTTGTAAACCTTTTTGAGAACGGAGAAAAATTCTATAAAGGTATTTTATTTGTCGTTTTTTATTTTATCTACAGAAGGTCATTTAATACCCTTCGGGATTACGTGTAAACTTTTAGAAATTCAACCATTAAATCAAAAATTTTAAATTTTTACTATAGTTTTAGACATTAGCGACTTATTATTTTCATTTGTTTTGGAACTGATATTCCGTTCTATCGATTGGTTACTCTTTAGTTTCCTCATTTTTTAAAATTCATATTTTATACTCGTTGATTTCGACGATACTGTTGTACAAATTTATCATCCACGGAATAATATTTTCATCACAACCTTGACATAATTTTATTGTAATGATAGATACATAATAAACATACTGATATATGAAAAATAAACAAATTTATTTACTCCACAATGTTTCGAGTTAAACAAAGAATGGATTGAAACATTTACGAGCATCTGTTCTTTCTATAGCTTTCCCTACGAAACAACTTAACTGTCCTTTCTTTTATGTGCATAAATTGTATATGTAAAACTATTTAAAATATATATACGTACACTTTGTTTATGTTATTTTTATCATTTGTATCGGTAGTGGTGTCGGGGGACGAGGTTCAAAAAAGTACGAGTACATTAGGAAGTGAGATTGGGACGTGACTGGCGAAAAATCGTAGACAGTTGTTGAAGATAAACCGAAAGACAGTATATCCAATCAAACGTAAAGAATATTCAAATATATTCACCTTAGTATATGTTGATAAAATAGACTGAAGAAAGTGAGTCGTATTAATGAAACTCCAAGTAGGTACAACAAAGTATATGGTTTCAAGTAGTAAAAATAATGACTTATTATGACACATCTATGTGATATTAAACAAATGAGTAAGTGTACAACTACCTGTAAACCCAATAAAGTTCCAAAACCGACAATTGTTATTTCGAAGATCTCTTAAACATATATTCAGAAACATATCTGTATATGAAAATAAAGAAAACTCACCTAAGGATTATCACCTCACCGACCTAGTGTACAATCCACACTCTAATGGAGTCGAACTACACAGGGAGACATCAGTACAATTTTCCGGGTCCGAAGGTTTCGAACCTTTATCCTCGACTATGTTAGTTTAAGGAATTATGGTTGTTTTTCTAAATTCTTTCTAGAAAAAATTCTGTATAGTGAATTTAATGGTAAAGATTATCGTTGTTTGTAATTTCATGACGATACCGGACTAAAAAAAAGATGGTTTTAAGTATACGTTTTCATAGTTGGGGGTCACACTCATATAAACTTCTATCCCGGAATTATCTTCAGGACACATGAACGATTTTCGAAATCAACACAGGTTGAGAAACGATGGGGTACCTAATATCGGACGGTCCGAGGTGACAGGTAACCTAAGAGGTCCGTTCTTACGACCTCACCCAACGGTACGGGAGGAGGACCTCTAGAAAGGCTGGTCCCTAACTTGGACGTAGAGAATAGATCGCGGTGGACCTTCGGGACAACCTCCAGTCATTCCCACCTAGGGACTAGGTTGTCGTAACCACTAGAACATTCTTTGTCGTATCTCCAGAGAGAGAGAGACAAAGAGAGGTGATACATTCCTGTATCACTCTTACGTCGGTAGACATTCAACCCTTCTCTCGTGACTTCGGTTTAGTCGGTCGTGGAACTAGATCTGAATTGTAGGAGGTCTTGAGACTCTTTTATTTACACGACAAATTGAGTGCGTCACATACCATAAAACAATACCGTTGATCTCGTCTCATTATGTTCATTGATCTTTATTCAGAGTGTTTTCTTTAAGTAACAGAAACTAATCTTTTAACAAATCTTTGAAGTAACTTTCTGTGACTTTTCGAAATTTTAAATAAACTTTCTGTTATAATATTCCTTTAGTCAACAGGAACCTAAACAAGTCAACGAGTCAACATAGGTTGAAAAACACTGTGATACCTGACGTCGTATAGTTTTATGTTTTAATTATAATTTATATGAAATTTGTTTTAGGGTACATCTTTACAGGTGAAAGTTTACCACCTACATAGACTCTCCGGTATTGTTCCTTTAATCCTTTATAAACATTATCAGTCAGATTACTCACCAGGATAAGTGGTCCGAAGGGATAATAAGTGATAGAGGACCAAACGAGTTTGGGTACAGGTAACTCAGTTACTACGGTAGGTTGGTAGAGTAACAAACAGTGGATGAAGAGGACGGGAATTAGGAAGGGTCGTAGTTCCAGAAAGAGTCACTCAGTCGTCAAGCGTAGTCCACCGGTTTCCTAACCTCGAAGTTAAAGTCGTAGTCAGGAAGGTTACTTATAAGTCCCAACTAAAGGAAATTCTATCTGACCAAACTAGAGGAACGACAGGTTCCCTGAGAGTTCTCAAAAACGGTAGTGGTGTCAAGCTTTCGTAGTTAAGAAGTCACGAGTCGAAAGAAACATCAGGTTGAGAGTGTCAGCATGCACCGATGTCCTTTTCGGTATCGAAACTTATATGTCTGTAAACAGTCGTTTCACTACTGAGACGAAAAATTATATGACAGATCCAAACACTATCGAAAAGAAGGTTCGTCGTTCGTATAATTATTTATATACTTAAGTCAAATTAAAATTAGTTTGAGTCCTGTCAGTGTTTTAAAATTAGTTTTCGGATGGACTACGTTTCTCGGTTGAGTAATCCTTTCTGGGACTATGACCTTTTAAAACTACTGTCCTTCTCTTCCCTCACTATCTCCTACTCTACCAATCTACCATAGTGTTGAGTTACCTGTACTCAAACTCGTTTAAGACCCTCTATCACTTCCTGTCCCTTCCGACCACACGACGTCAGGTACCCCAGTGTTTCTTGACCTGTGCTGAATCACTGAATTGTCGTTGAATCTAAAACTATGTCACGAACTTAGTGTCATCCTTAAACTTAATTATTTACTAAGAAAAGTAAGAAGAAACACCGAACAAAAGTCAAAAGATTACAAACAAAGGACTATAAAAAAAAAGTGAACCTTTGATATTAGGATCATTATGGATATGTTTGATTCTTTCACTACCCAAACTTCGAATGTATTTATACATATATATATACAACCTCAATGACAAGACAACGAGTCAGTACAGGCTGAGAAACGCTGGGGTACCTCACATCGTATAGTCCGAAGAAAGGGACAGGAAATGTCAGAGGACCTCGAACGAGTCTACGTACAAGTAAATCAGTCACTATGGTAGGTTGGTAGAGTAGGAGACAACAGGGAAAGAGGACGGAAGGTAGAAAGGGTCGTAATTCCAGAAAAGAATACTCAGTCGAGAAGGGTAGTTCACTGGTTTCATAACCTACTACGAAGTCGTAGTCAGGAAGGTTACTTATAAGTCCTGACTAAAGGAAATCCTAACTGACCAAACTAGAGAAACGTCAGGTTCCCTGAGTTCTCAGAAGAGGTTGTGGTGTCAAGGTTTCGTAGTTAAGAAGCCACGAGTCGAAAGAAATACCAGGTTGAGAGTATAGGTATGTACGACGACGACGACGATTCAGAGAAGTCAGCACAGGCTGAGACACGCTGGGGTGTCTACCGTCGGGTGGTCCGAGGGGGTAGGGACCCTAAGAGGTCCGTTCTTGTGACCTCACCCCACGGTAACGGAAGAGGTTACGTACTTTCATTTTTCACTTTCACTTCAACGAGTCAACACAGACTGGGAGTCGCTGGGGTACCTGGTGTCGAAAGGTCCGAGGAGACAGGTATCCTAAAAGGTCCGTTCTTATGACCTCACCCCACGGTAACGGAAGAGGTTAGGTATGTACTGATGACCCTTTTGGTATCGAAACTGGTCTGCTTGGAAACAACCGATTCATTACAGAGATCAAAAGTTATACGACACATCTAACCAGTATCGATAAGAATGTTCCTCGTTCACAGAAAATTAAAGTACCGACGTCCGTGGTAGAGATCACTAAAACCTCGGGGGGTTTTATTTTAGACAGTGACAAAGGTGACAAAGGGGTAGATAAACGAGACTTAACTATACTGACCTACAGGACTAGAAACAATAAACTTACAACTTTAAATTCGGTCGAAAAAGTGAGATGAGAAAGTGAAAGTAGTTTTCAGAGAAATCAAGAAGCAAAAGACGGTATTTCCACCACAGTAGACGCATGGACTCCAATAACTACAAAGAGGGCCGTTAGAACTAAAGTCGAACACTAAGAAGGTCGGGTCCTAAAGTGTACTACATGAGACGTATCTTCAATTTATTCGTCCCACTGTTATATGTTGGAACTACATGAGGAAAGGGTTAAACCTTGGTCAGGTAACAAGGTACAGGGTAAGATTGAGATCGAATAACTGGACGTATGTCCAAAGAGTCCTCCGTCCATTCCACCAGACCATAAGGGTATAGAAATACTCAAAAGGTATTAAACAACACTAGGTGTGTCTGTTTCCGAAATTACATCAGTTACTTCGTCTTCATCTACAACAAGACTTTAAGAGAACGAAAAAGATACTACGTCGTCTACGACCGTTAAACTACAGACCAAGGAGACGGAAAAGATTTAGGTCGAACTTGTGGACCTTAAAGAACCAAGTGCATGACAACTTCGGACCGAACCTCTTAAAACTCGTAATGAGACCATCGCACACTCTACTGACGTTAACACGTCATCAAACTTGTAAGAAACCGTAACGAAAAGAAACCCTAACCTTACTTTTGACTGAAAAGGATCAGGATACCGGTGACACTTTAAAGGTTTAAACGACCGTATGACTCACGTCGTGAAAGTGTCTTTGTAGAAAATCCTAAACTTTATCGAGTCGACCTTAGGGTAGTGGAGATGATCGAAACAAACATCACTACGAAGGATTCCGGGTGAGCTGATAGCGTGAGGTCCTACAGACCGAGATCCATTCACTAGTGTGGTAACACCAATAGACCCAGTAATTCTAGAAAAAACATATCAAGAAGACACATAAGAACGGTGGAGAAGATTTATAGAATGACAAGGAAATCCAGGTATAGTAAAGACAGGAAATAACACGGGTAGAAACGTACTTTATAAGGAAACCATAGAAATTAAAAGAGTTTCTTTAGAGATCAGAAAGGGTAAGATAACAAAAGGAGATAAAGAATCGTAATAATTAATTCCTTTCGAAAGATTCCATATATACATGTATTCGGATTACAGTTTACATTTTCATAACTAAAGTGTCGTGTATTATTTATTATTTCAGACAAGTAAATATAATGGAGTAAAGAGAAGAAAAAGGTGAAGGAGATCCGTATAGACACTGGAAACAGGAACAGGCAAAAGTCGTTGAGTAGTAATTCATCCATCTAAAGAAAGGTTTAAATATTTTATAGGTACATAACGAGGAGTAATCTACATAGCAATGACTGGAAAAATAGGGAAACATACATGAATCACGGGACAGTCCGAAAGGAAAGGGATTAAATTGGTGAATCAATCTTAAACAAGTACGATGAAACCGAAAACTAAGGACTCTATAAGGTAGAAGTTCACCCACACTTTACTTCCTTTGGAATGACGATATAAAGGACTAAAAAAACAAACGAATCCTTTTACGGAAGATCAAATACTTTTATAGGAAGTTGACCTTATTTTTGAATCTTCGTACATCTTCAAAACTCAATGTAGAGAAACAAGGATTATATAACATCTAGTTATGGTACTGTAGATTGTAATAAACCCTCTCTTCTGTCTCCAGTCAAATGACTAACGAAAGAAAGGTTTACTGTACGTCCGACACGGACTTATTAATCCCTTAAAGAAGTAATATAAACCTAAAGACATTTAAGTGACCCTATCCATGTATAAACCTCTTCCGCTACCGTGGGAGGAGGTAATGAGAACGGACCTTTTAGGGTACCTGCCTCCTCGGACCATCCGACATCAAGTACCCCAGCGCTTCTCAGTCTGTGCTGACTCGCTGAAGTGAAAGTGAAAGTACGTAACCTCTTCCTTTACCGTTGGGTGAGGTCACAAGAACGGACCTCTTAGGGTCCCTGCCCCCTCGGACCACCCGACGGCAGATACCCCAGTGTGACTCAGTCTGTACTGACTTCGCTGAATCATCATCGTCGTCCATGTATAACGAAAGTCAGTAGAAAGAAACCTTCAACCGAGAAGTCCAGAAGAAATAAAACCCTTTAAAGATAATATGATATATAAATTTTAAATAAGGAACAAAAGATCAAACGAAAATGTTCTCGTCAATAGTTTTTAACTTAAGTAACAGAAAAGAATAACAACAAAAGACAGATCAGTAACACTAGAGAAGTAGAAAAATGAGACTTAAAATGTACTAAGGGAGAGGGGGTGCCAAATGAAAGGATGGTGACTTTTCTGAATGAGATGACATTAAGTTAAGGAAAGACGAAGATTACCCTAAAGTCTATGAGATTTCCGAAATTAAAGGAGAAGTCAAAGAAACCATCCGAACAGTCAATAGAAAGGAAACATAAGATAAAAACTTGGAAGTAACTATAGGACGTAATAAAAACCAGACAGAGTGGTGAATTAAGTACTTGAGGTACAATAGAGATTTAAGGAATTCGTATATCTTTTTAAACGGAATGTAAAGAAAGACAAAACAAACCTACGTAAAAGGTTTCTTAAAAAGTAGATATAACGTGAACACAGACAACAAAATAAGAAAAAACGAAAGTAAGGTATATTTACTTATGTTAAGTAAGGGTCGGAAGATAATTATAAACAAGGGGAGGGGGTAACATTTTCTATATAAAGGGTTGAAAGGAAAAACATCTACAATGGTACCAACTTAACCGGGGAATTAGGAACTGGTTTTCTTGATATGCTACTATGAATGACAGAAACTAAAACAGTAAATTGATAACTACCTTCACCCTTCCTTATCCGAACCTATCACATAGTAGTCGTCGGTATCAAATTCACGATAAATTTACCTCATCCTGGGATGCCAAGAACGGGGAGTTACAGGAGTCGGACTGAAAGTAGACACCTTTTTGAAATCGACTTCTTATTCAAATTAGTATCTTCACTCTTGTACGTCTTTGTTTCTTTTCGTCAGTTTCTTCTGGTTTATGGTTATCAAATCAGTACATTCCGTATCAGTTTCTGGAAATCAAGGAAGAGTTTCCGATATCTATTATAACTTCGGTATAGGAAACCCCACAGACTATCTATGACTTTAGGGGTGGACCATCTTCTTTAATTCATGTACTACTGGTCTGACATCGGTACTGAATGCGGCGGTGTCAAGACAGTCGACCGGAGTTTCTTTACCCTTATTTAGTTATACGTTGACTTCACATTGACATGAGTCAGCTCTACTGTAACAGTCTTGACTGATAAAGACGTACATCGGGGAGGGAGTCGAATATTTTTGAGAACAGGTGGCTCACGGCCCTCCACCTTAACTGGAAAACTGTCCACAGACGGGAGGGGAAGACCAACGACCGTAGGTTTTATTTCGTTTGAAAGGAAAGGTGGTTGGACTGAAGAAATAACCGACAACTCACCACTTGACGACCAAGGGAGAAAGTCGACGTAATACAGACTTATATAAAAGAGACAGATCTTCTCCATACTTAATGGGACCGATCCTCTTAATTCCTTAATTGTTGTGACCATAAAACTGTGTTATCTTTACTAAGTACTTAATAATATATATTTATAAAGATAACTCTAAAAGGTTCAAGACTAGTTCATATGGGAGAAAGAACTTTGAAAAGGGTGACGGGAGGAAGGGCTACCATAGAGAGTGAGACTATCAGAATGCTTCGAGAGACAATCGTACACTACGGCACAATTCATCCACGACGGTACCTCACGTGAGACACCAAAGAGGACCTAGTCAGTACTGAGAGATTCAATTACATCAAGAGACTACTGTTCTCACACGGAAAATGAAAACAAAGAGAATACTGAGAGTTCTCTAAAATACCATGTAACCTTCATGTGTGTATTGTCAAGAACTAACCAATAACTGATTTGACAATAGAAAACCTTTCTATTCTAACCTAATGGAGAAACTAAGTTCATTAATACAAACTTTCTTTGTTGTACAAATTTCATAGAGGTTATAGGGTTTATCAACGACCCATGACAGTTTGTGTAACACATTAAAAATAGGAAACTATTGTGTTATTCAAAATAATTGTGACAAAATATCTACTTTTTATCATACTGGGTGACTACTTAATTGAGGTTCAAGAACCTCTATTACTTTATATCTTAATTATTAATTTACGAAGGAAGATTATACTGTTGAGTACAAAAGAAGGAGTTCCATGAGTCACCGTGAAGAACACCTTAAGTCAATAAGGAATATCTTCATTTTACAAGAGAGGAACTAAATTTCCAATGAAGGTGACTCAAATCTGTTCTATATGGGTATATAACGTCATCCTTTACCGTCGACTGAGATCATGAAAACGAATTTCTTTGGATACCTGTCTCCTTGGATCACCTGGTGTCAGATACCCCAACGTTTCTCAACCTGTAATGACTCGTGCGTTCATGTGTACGTACGTGGGTATAAAACTTTAAACAAAACGATATTAATTTGACTCTTTTCAAAGTATTAGAAGAAGGGTGACTTAGAACTGTAAGACTTCCATACCTTGAGTAAGAGTAATAGGTTTCACCGACAGTCTCAATGTCGGTAGTGAATACAATGTTCACCGTGTCATCTCCTTCTCCTTTTCCCCGTAAAGTAACTTTAGTAAACCATTGAGGATGAACAACAAATTTACATCAAAAGAAGTCACCGGGTAGTCAAGTCAAGTCAAGTCAAGTCAGCGAGTCAGCACAGGCTGAGAAACGTTGGGACACTTCGCGTCGTGTGGTCCAGAGGGACAGGTAGTGGTCGAGGACCTCAAATGGGTTTGAGTACAGGTAGCTCAGTCACTACGGTAGGTCGGTTGAGTAGGAGACAGCAGAGGAAGCGAAGGACGGGGGTTAAGGAGGGTCGTAGTCCCAGAAAAGGTTACTCAGTTGAGAAGCGTACTCCATCGGTTTCATAACCTCAAAGTCGAAGTCGTAGTCAGGAAGGTCACTCGTGGGTCCTGACTAGAGGAAATTCAACCTGACCAACCTAGAGGAACGTCAGGTTCCCTGAGAGTTCTTTATCTACCCTTTTGTCACCTTTGTCAAAGTCTGAATTAAAAAACCCCGAGGTTTTAGTAACGTCTACCACTAACGTCGGTACTTTAATTTTCTATGAGAACCCTTCCTTTCAATACTGGTTGGATCTATCGTATAATTTTCGTCTCTGTAATGAAACGGTAGTTTCCAGGTAGATCAGTTCCGATACCAAAAAGGTCACCAGTACATACTTACACTCTCAACCTGACATTTCTCCCGACTCACGACTTAACAACTAAAACTCGACACTACAACCTCTATCACTGAAGTTTATTACCCGTCTCCTTTGGGTACTGTCAATCCCAGACCGTCTTTAAGAATATTTTGAGTAACGACGGAGTCTCCTGGTCTCTAGTTAATTAATATACTGTCTTTCGACTTTCCTTGATATCGTTCGTAGTGACGTACCTAAGTCTCTTATACTTTTATTTCCTTGTACTAACTGTCACAAAATACAGTTGCGGTCTTTACGTAGAAACTTCTCTAATTCTAGTTTCCTGTTTCCCATCGTCCCAAAGGTAAAGGTCTTTATTCAAGGAAAACGATTTACTGTCTGGGGACTTGAAGTACAAGTAGATAATTAAGTTCATAAATAAATAAGTTATTAATAAAGTCATCGAAATAACTTTATGTTAAGTGGATAGTACTGTAAGTAGATAAATTTCACGTGTTCAGTTATCCAAAATCATATAAATGTCTCAATCCTGTAATGGTGACGTTAGATTCAAAATTTATAAAGGTAATCGTATTTTTCTTTGGGACAAGGGTAATTATCAATGATGGTAAAGAGTGAGGAGAAAGAGGGGACGATGTCAGTATCCGTCGGTGATTAGAAGTACAGAAATATCTGAACAGATCATACGTATAAAATATTTTTACTCTAATACACTATACACCAGAAAACACTGGTCGAAGAAAGTAACTTTTGTATTACTAAAGTTTCAAGTAGGGATGACATCGTTCATAGTCATTAACTCAGTTATTGATAAAAACTCACATTTAATACATTGTCATTCAGTTCTCCCCATATTGAAGTTTGTCCCCTCTGTATCACGGACAGGAAAATCTCGAAAATCGAATTACCCCTTTCCGAAGTTTGTCAATAGTGTGCTTATTGATATATTAATGTTAATATTACTTATATCATACCCATAGTGTTCCTATGGTTTCATTTGACTTTACAGTTTCTTCCGGAAAACCAATGTCAGTATAAATTTAACTCCTGAGTCGATACTCTTTCTTAACCGGTTTCTTTCTCCGTAGTTGTGTACGAATAACTCGGTTCCAGTCCTTAGGCTCTCTATTTCTGTACGAATAACAGAACTTCGTCGAAAACTGTATTACTCCGTACTGTTATTTATTATGTGTTACCGTTGTAACACTGTTTACGACATTCTCACATTTGGGTGACGCTAATCCTCGAATTTCCTCTCCGTAGACCGTACCAGTCCCCTGACTCCGAACTTATTTATAAGTACACCTTCAACTACATAGTCGGCTCAAGATTACTTCTTTTCCTCGGTAGGTGAACTTCTTACTGGTCCTCCAACAAGGTCCGTTTTTCTCGTTGCAGTCGTTCGGAACTCTACTGCTCTCTCGTCCGACGAAAGTCTTTCACGCAAGACATCGTCTCGAAGAGCTTTCACAGGAGTAATTAAGTCCTTTAGACATTACCCGAGATTAGAAAATAGACAAAAGATTGTGGTATCTAAACCTAACAGAGGTCAGTACTCGCTACATCGAGGTATGAACCGGACACAAGGAAAATCTCTTTCATAAAATTACTTTCGACGTCATAAGATTCTTACATTGATGGAGTAGTGTACTCTAACAAGACGTGACAATGTACAATTTTACTTAGTAACACACATCGTGAATAACGTATAGGCCCTCTAATGAGACATCTAGGTATAAATCAATCCAAATAACTCAAACCGAATATAATAATTGTAATAATACCTTGATTATTACCTACATACAAAGTAAAAGGTAACCGTCCCGTAAGATCAATATTATGAGTACATTATCGAGTTCTCTATAAAAGTTATTTAACAGGGTAAATATCAGTGATCACCTTTTTGTTTTGTGAGTGAGGAGACCGTATTTTTAAATTCAAATGAATTCACTCAAATTGAGTCACTGACTTTCTTATGACATAACTCGGGACAGTTCCACTCAGTACAGTCGATCTAGAAACTTCTTTTCCAATCTCCTCTTTTCTTGAGTTCAAACCCTGGTCCTGGATAACCACTTCTTAAGTTGAAGGTCCATTACGAGTCAAGTCAAGTCAAGTAAGTGAATCAACACAGGTTAAGAAACGTTGGGGTACCTGACGTCGTACGTTCCGAAGGAACGGGTAGTGGTTGAGAACATCGAACGAGTTTGAGTATAGGCATCTCAACTACTACGGTAGATTGTTAGAGTAGGAGACAGAGGGGAAAGAGGAGGACAGTAGTTAGAAAGGGTCGTAGTCCCAGAAAAGACTACTCAGTGAAGAAGTGTAGTCCACCGGTCTCAAAACCTCAAAGTCGAAGTCGTAGTTAGGAAGGTTACTTATAAGTCCTGATTAAAGGAAATCCTAACTGATCAAACAAGAGGAGAGACAGGTTCCCTGAGAGTTCTCATAAGAGGTTGTGATGTCGAGTTTTCGTAGTTAAGAAACCACGAGTCAAAAGAAATACCAGGTTGAGAGTGTAGGTATGTACTGATGACCTTTTTGGTATCGAAACTGATATACCTGAAAACAGTCATTTCATTACAGAGACAAAAAATTATACGACAGATCCAAACAGTCCATTACAATCATAGTGACTTTCCTAGATTATGTACCCTACCTATTCTTTTGAGTTCTCAGAGTCTAAGTATAGTCCTTAAACAGTTCTATCATAAACCTAGCATTGAGATAAAGATACGAGATTAAGATCTCATATTATACCTCTCCCTTATTACCTCGTCTAAACTTTCTGTTAATACTTACCAGTCATCCAATTTAGGAGGAGTACCCTTTAGACAAAAACGGAATTACCAAGTCTTATATAACCGTCCTCAACTCCTCGATATCGACGACGACGAATAAACCTACTCAATTCTAGAGACTCTTTTCGAAAAGGAAGACAGTATGAACGATACACTAATCTCGTAGGAGTATCAAGTAGACTTTAAACCCCCTTTAGATATCTAGAGACCCGACATCACATTCCTCGTCAGAAGGTGCGGTGATCCTCTTGACACAGACGTAAGTAAGGTTATCAAGGAAAGTTTATCAAAAGATGATAAACACAACAACAACTACCAGATAAAAAAAAAAAAAATGACCCACGAAGTCTCTTGGAG
Organism: Capra ibex; assembly: GCA_006410555.1. Taxonomy (NCBI): domain Eukaryota; kingdom Metazoa; phylum Chordata; class Mammalia; order Artiodactyla; family Bovidae; genus Capra; species Capra ibex. The sequence continues at coordinate 13,527,264 of SJYO01052474.1, read as the reverse complement.
TCTTATTACTCATCACAAATCGTCGTCCTTAATGACTTTATATAGAAGTACCTATATTTATGTACTAGAATGTTCTGCACAAATAGATTTTTTTATAACTTACTCGTCGATGATACCTCGTCCGAGTCAAAAGTCACGTCCGTTACTCATTACTTTCCGGACTTCCTTTAGTCAGGACTTATAAGTAACCTTCCTGACTACGATATCGACTTTAAGGTTATGAAAACCTGTTGACTACCCTTCTTAACTGAGTAACCTTTTTATGAGACTACGACCCTTTCTAACTACCCCAACGTTTCTCAGCCTATGCTGACCCGGTGACTTGACTTAACTTACTCGTTACTTATTCTTTGTGTACTAAGCATGATGGAAGTACCTTGAATTCAAGATTGTAAAGTAATGATAGATCTATTTAGTGTCCCAGTTCTTCCCCTTGGAACAGTTCCACTCCGAGGAAAAATACGGGATTAGGGAACGACAGAAGATGAATCACAAGTCTAGTCCGTCTCTAATCTCGTAAACGTAAATCCACCGTTCTCGACGTCTTTCTCAGATTCTTCGATACTTTCCTTGAACTGGTCCTCTGCATACTTTCTCATTTTAATAGGGAACGTCCTTTCTATTAGATTGAAGTCAAATGAAATATATGGAATAGAATTAAAACAATAAGAAATCGAAAATTTTTCATAGTAAAATTTAATAAAGGAAGATCTAAAATTTTTAATTGAATAACTGGTTCGTCGAAGTGAAAGTGAAAAATGAAAGTACGTAACCTCTTCCTTTACCGTTGGGTAAGGTCACAAGAACGGACCTCTTAGGGTCCCTACTCCCTCGGACCACCCGATGACAGATACCCCAACGTGTCTCAGCCTGTGCTGACTTCGCTGAATCGTCGTCGTCGTAACTGGACGGAAGTAATTCATCGAGTCAACGAGAAATAAGGAACAGAGACTTACTTACACTACTTGCACTTCAACGAGTCAACACAGGTTGAGAAACGCTGAGGTACCTGACATCGGATAGTCCGAGGAGTCAGGTATCTTAAAAGGTCCGTTCTCATAACCTCACCCAACGGTAATTAGATTGAAGTCAAATGAAATATACGGAATAGAATTAAAACAGTAAGAAATCGAAAAATTTTTTCATAGTAAAATTTAATACATAAAGGAAGATCTAAAAATTTTAATTGAATAACTGGACGGAAGTAATTCATCGAGTCAACGAGAGATAAGGAATAGAGATCCCTATCTATTTTGTTGAGTTTTAATTTTTTTCTTAAAGAGAGATTCGACGTAAAGTTTTGGAATCCAGGACTCCTTTTTATTTTCGGTGTGTTATTTCAATCCTCTTAAACCTCTCACCTTACCTTCGTTAACTTCGACTTAGTAGTTAAAGAGGTCTGACCACCAAAGGGACCTCTTTAGGACCCTACTCCTTTTTGAAGGACTACAAAGACATCCTTGTCTCTCACTCTGGATTCGGTTAAAGTACCCCACATCTTGAGGAACCCTTCTACAGTTCTGGGATCTCTTCTTTACGTAGACCCGTCTCCATCAAAATCTATTGCAGTGTCAAAGAACTTGAGATCGTACAACAGTTTCGTCGTCTTACTTTACCAATGAAATTTGAGTTATACTACCTTCGTACCACCTTTCTCGATGGTCTAGGACTCCACGGTACACTTGTCGTAGTTAACAGTAAAGACATCGTCAAACACACAACTCGAGAGGTTCCTGGTCCTCACTACTGTCCACGGAATCACCTAAGTACAAACCAGTTTAATAAGACTGAGAGGCTACCACGACAGGGTTGAGGGATTGTGTGTGTGCGTGCGTGCGTGCGTGCGTGCGCGTGTGTGTGTGTGTGTGCGAGAATATAGACTAGAGATATACGAGGGACACCGTCTCAGTGTTGAGATCCACCTATTTCCAGGAATTTTTCTTCTTTCCTTATATCAAACACCGGACTCTGAGGAAGAACGACATGAACGAAATTACAGAGTGGTACAGAGGGACTTTGACCTCTGGTTCCTCCAAGAACACCTGGTCGAACTTGGTTACACAAGACCTAAGAGCCCGTTATCATCTTTCTCTATGAGTCCTCTCTCACTAGACTCCCCTTTAATACTACTAGAACCAAATCCAGTGAAAGGGATTCAAACCACTTAGACTGTAAATTAGTTTTTCAATCACCAAAGAATACTCCATAGTGTCAGAGTAATGACAATAAGACACCAGAAACTTATGAACAACAGTATGGGACGACACGAAATAAAAGATCTATCAGTAGAAACCATAGGAGGAGGAAAATTTTCTTTCATTGTTGTACGTATTCGTATTTTTTTTCAGTGTTTCATTTAAATTTGATGGATAGATACTGGTTGGATCTATCATATAAGTTTTCGTCTCTATAACGAAACGACTGATTTAGATCAGTTCCGATACCAAAAAGGACACCAGTACATACCTACACTCTCAACCTGACACTTCTTCCGACTCGCGGTTTATTAACTACACAAACTTGACACCACAACGTCTTCTGAGAACTCTCAGGGAACGTGACGTTCCTCTAGGTTGGTCAGGTAAGACTTCCTCTAGTTGGGACCCTAAAGAAACCTTCCTTACTACGATTTCCACTTTGAGGTCATGAAACCGGTGGAGTACGCTTCTCAACTGAGTAACCTTTTCTGAGACTACTACCCTCCCTAACCCCCGTCCTCTTCTTCCCCTGTTGGCTCCTATTCTACCGACCTACCGTAGTGCCTGAGCTACCTGCACTCAGACTCACTTGAGGCCCTCAACCACTACCTGTCCTCCGGACCGCACGACGATAAGTACCCCAACGTTTCTCAGCCTGTACTGACTCACTGACTTGACTTGACTTGGATAGATATAAGGTAAAAACAGATAAAATGGTGTATTATATTTGTATAGGAACGATATAATATTCTATATATTAATCCTGAAATCCCCCACCTCGAGTTCATTGGAAGTTTAACAATGAAGGATGAAAAAAGATTGAAGGGTTCACAGAGTCGTAGAACAATGAATAAACATTCACTTATACCTTTTAAGACTCTCTCTACCCTTATAGTCTGGTGGATTGGACGGAGAACTCTTTAGACATACGTCCAGTCCTTCGTTGTCAATCTTGACCTGTACCTTGTTGTCTGACCAAGGTTTATCCTTTTCCTCATGAGTTCCGACATATAACAGTGGGACGAATAAATTGAATATACGTCTCATGTAGTACTCTTTACAACCTGACCTTCTTTGTGTTCGACCTTAGTTCTAACGGCCCTCTTTAGTTATTGGAGTCTATACGTCTACTGTGGTGGGAATACCGTCTTTGACTTCTCCTTGAGTTTTCGGGGAACTACTTTCACTTTCTCCTCTCGCTTTTTCAACCGAATTTCGAGTTGTAAGTCTTTTGCTTCTAGTACCGTAGGCTAGGGTAGTGAAGTACCCTTTATCTACCCCTTTGTCACCTTTGTCACAGTCTGAAAAAAACCCCCCCGAGGTTTTAGTGACGTCTACCACTAACGTCGGTACTTTAATTTTCTGTGAATGAGGAACCTTCTTTTCAATACTGGTTGGATCTATCGTATAAGTTTTCATCTCTGTAATGAAACGGCTGATTCCAGACAGATCAGTTCCGATACCAAAAAGGTCATCAGTACATACCTACACTCTCAACCTGACACTTCTTCCGACTCGCGGTTTCTTAACTACACAAACTTGACACCACAACCTCTTCTGAGAACTCTCAGGGAACCTGACGTTCCTCTAGGTTGGTCAGGTAAGACTTCCTCTAGTTAGGACCCTAAAGAAACCTTCCTTACTACGATTTCGACTTTGATCATGAAACCGGTGGAGTACGTTTCTCAACTGAGTAAACTTTTCTAAGACTACGACCCTTCCTAACCCCCGTCCTCCTCTTCCCCTGCTGTCTCCTACTCTACCGACCTACCGTAGTGCCTGAGTTACTTGCACTCAGACTCACTTGAGGTCCTCTACCACTACCTGTCCCTCCGGACCGCACGATGTTAAGTACCTCAGCGTTTCTCAGCCTGTGCCGACTAGCTGACTTGACTTGACTTGACTTCTGTAAAAAATTCGGTTCCTAAACTACACCCGTTCACTTACCATCCTTCGTCCTTTTATCTCTTTAGTCAAGAAAATCGTACTTAACTATGATAATTCTTAATGGAAAATCCAAAGAAGGACCTTTCTATACAAAGTATTTTTACACCTCTATTTTGAAGAGGTTAGAATGATATTATTATTAATATAGATATTCGTGATAGAGAAAGAAACTTAAAAATAACAAGAGAGAAAAACTTAATAATTCTAGACTATTACAAATCACTTCTTGGTTAGACTTTTCCGTGATGACCAAGAGTAAATTTTCTATATTCTTTTCTCTTACCTTGTGACAATAGTTCTCGTAATTATCTAACAACTTACTTTACCTTCCAATTTATTCTTTAGACAACCTATATTCGAGAAACTTTCATACGTAAACATCACCGTAACTTATTAAAATGAAAATGAAAACTTAAAATATAAATTTTTACAGAAACACTTATTGTTCTACAAATACCACTATTTCATGAGACTCCGGTTTCTTTCTTCTTTATTGAGAAAATGTACCCCACACCTCTCTCTCGACTACAATCGATAGACCTAGGTAACCACTATATTTAGGTACACCTAAGTACCTCAAGACGAACTCTTCGTCCACCCTTACGGTCGACTCCTTACAAAGAGAGTCCCCGACGAGCTCACGTAGATAAAGTAAAGTCATCTACCCCTATACTCGTCCGACACATACTTTTCACACTGAGAGTTCATTAGTCTTGTCTATACTATTCCTTCCTTACGAACACCTCAGTCGAACAGTTTAAACATAAAATAATTACCGCACAGATACACGGGACCGACCTCTTCCGCTACCGTGGGATGAGGTCATGGGAACGGACCTTTTAGGGCACCTACCTCCTCGGACCACCCGATGTCAGGTACCCCAGCGCTTCTCAGCCTGTGCTGACTCGCTGAAGTGAAAGTGAAAAGTGCAAGTACGCAACCTCTTCTTTTACCGTTGGGTGAGGTCACAAGAACGGATTTCTTAGGGTCCCTGTCCCCTCGGACCACCCGACGGCAGACACCCCAGCGTGTCTCAGTCTGTGCTGACTTCGCTGAATCGTCGTCGTCGTCGTGGTACACGGGACAGTTACCCAAATACAAAAGGAAGTCAAATTTCGTATCGTCACAGTGGGATTACGTACGAGGTACGACGTATCACAAAGATCCCTCCAACAATTGTGACAATATCTCTCCAAAAAGACGGAGACTTGTCAATGAACGGAACAGGAAGTAAAATGTCGGATACGGGGTGTGTCTCAAAGTCATTATTGTACCCAAACCCCGGTCCGGCCATTTACGGCCGTAATCCTATAAGGATCGTCCATAATCTACTTGAGTTTTAAAAGAACGAGTTTAACCTTTCGTCACATATTACTTATCTGTTTTATCACGGAAATTCTTTACATCACCATTATTTCGGACAGTAACTTCCCTTTAACAGGTTAAGACTTCATTCCATTATGTTTTTTGACTACACCGATTTAAAAAGAATTAAATGATACTATCTCAATTGGAAACTACAGTTGTAAGTTTTCCATTTTTTTAAGACAAAATGTATCTGACAACTATAACCGAATTTAAAGTTAAGATCGAATGGCTCCGTCACATTTAATTTTTGTTCGTTACCTTTATGGTAAAGTAGAACTAATTTGGTAGATTTATTTCACTATCACGATTATTCGTGGACGAAATTCTTGCCTCACACAGATATAGAAAACTAAAGATGAGAACGAGTCTTGACTGTAAGTGTAAGATACGACGGTAAACTTAAAGAACGATAAATTTCATTTAAAAAAAAATTTTTAGTCCTACCTACAATGACAACTCATAGACATCGGGATAAAACCGTTCCTTTAGTCTCGGACCGTCGGAAAAAGTTGTTAAAGGATATTACGTCCTCCCGAATTACGGGGATAATATCTTGACTAAGATAATATGAGAAGAGAGGTCTTGATTACCTCGTGAGCTGAATAAGTACAATTTCTTTTACTAATTTATACTTTTCGAAGGTCTGAGACGAAGAACGGTCCTAATTTTGACGAGACAGGAAATATGACTGGTCTTTTCAGTGGGGAATTAATTCAAATAACAATAAACAGTGGACGGTCCTTCAACGTACGTTTCGGGTATTTTCGTGTAGACAACCTTTGATAAAATCTAGACAGAAATTTCAGGTATAAAAACAAAATAACATATATATATATACAATTAATTATTACTACCGATTGTAAATAACTCTCGAATTTTGGGTTCCTATGAGAAAATCAAGAAGTGTACTTAACTCAGTTCATTAAGAATAACCTTTTGGGATTCTTTATGCACGACAATAACAGTGGTAAAATACCTACCTCTTTTATTCCGAGTCTCAAATTCGGTCATCACCGTATCCCTAACTTGATGAGTGGTAGATTCGAGAATTATTGGCGATAAGAATAGATAAAAAGGTAAATCGATTTTGTATACTTTCACTTAATTCGACGACGACGATTCAGTGAAGTCAGCACAGGCTGAGACACGTTGGGGTATCTGCCGTCGGGTGGTCCGAGGGGGCAGGGACCCTAAGAGGTCCGTTCTTGTGACCTCACCCAACGGTAAAGGAAGAGGTTACGTACTTTCACTTTTCACTTTCACTTCAGTGAGTCAGCACAGGCTGGGAGTCGCTGGGGTACCTGACGTCGGATGGTCCGAAGAGGTAGGTACCCTAAAAACTCCGTTCTCATGACCTCACCCCACGATAACGGAAGAGACCACTTAATTCGATCACTCAACCATTAGTTGCGTAAGTAAATTTTACGTAACTCTCCAGTAAAAAAAACGTTGTATTATTAGTATCGTTTTATAATGACATTCGACCCATTTTATATCAAAGAATCGATTCACTTGAAAAATAAATCACTGTCTATCCTTTCGTGTTCTGATTTGTTTTACATTCCGACACACATAACATAATGTTACGTTTATGTTTAAGTTATTCTCCAAGTCTCCCTATTCAAATAGAATTAATACTACAGTCTGTTTGTAAATACTTACTCGTACGGAAATTTCTAAATACTTTCTAAACCCGTTCATCTCAATATCTTAATGTTAAAGACACATCTCCCATTTCATATTCGGTTTCTTTTCTTTCAGAGACACCAAATGACAAAGAAAGAAAGAAAGAAAAAAAAAAAAAGTCATTTCGACCCCGTAATAAAACTCTACAAATATCACACTTTTCGTCATATCTTAGTATATCCCAATCTCACTTACACAAGTGTCTCTACTAAATGATATACTTTGAAAGTGACTACATTTTTGACTTCGACCTTCTTTATAATATGTGAAAATAAATATATTAGAGAATAACATCTTTCTGAACTTTCAACGTTTGTCTTTATAATTGAACTTTCCTATTTAACATAAGTACAATACCCACTTTGACTTACAGGTTAAATCCTTAAATCCAAAATCATCTCAGTTACGTTACCGTGGGGTGAGGTCCTGAAAACGGACCTTTTAGGGTACCTACCTCCTCGGACCACCGACGTCAGACACCCCAACGATCTCAGCCTGTACTGACTCACTGAAGTGAAATTGAAAAGTGAAAGTATGTAACCTCTTCCTTTACCGTTGGATGAGGTCACAAGAACGGACCTCTTAGGGTCCCTACCCCTTCGGACCACCCGACGGTAGATACCCCAACGTGTCTCAACCTGTACTGACTTCGTAGAATCGTCGTCGTCTCTCGGTTACTCCCGAAGGGACCACCGAGTCGCCATTTCTTAGACGGACGTTACGTCCTCGGCGTCCTCTGCCCACAAGTTAGACCTCTACTGTTGGGTGAGGTCATAAGAGTGGACCTCTTAGGGTACCTGTCTCCTTGGACTGCCCGATGTCAGGTACCCCAACGTTTCTCAGCCTGTACTGACTTCGTTGAATCTTACGTACGTCTCTGGATTACTTCAAAAAACGAAAAACAAAACAAACAAACGAACCGTCATACATAACTAGAGACCTACGTCTGGTCTTAAATTTGACGTGGACAGTGGAAATAATGAGTGATTGGGACACTAAACATCGTTTAAGTGATTAGAGAGAGAGCTACTATTATAATAAAGGGAGTTTCTAAATGAGTTCCCATCGAATCTATAACGTACAAATCGACCATAACCGTATCTCATATATACTTATATATTCGTGTATTAACAGTGTAAACTTAAAATACATTTACCGAACTATTTTAGACACAATATCTTTTTATTGGTTACTGTTACACCTAGTATAAAAAGTTCCCACCCTTTTAACCTTCGTTCTACTATTTATAATATTACAGGGTCGTTTCTTCATAATTTGACGTATTAATTCTATTTAGTTTTAGAATATCTAAGATATCGTAAACCAGTGACTAATACGTACTCTCTCAGATCTCTCTTTTATAGCGACTATTGGGACTAGAAATTTTGGACTTACTCATTCTCTTTCCACTACTATAACTAACTACATCCTTCGTTCCTAGTTCTGTTTCAAACTCTTACAAGTACTACTCAAATCACAACTCCATGTCAAAACCCCTCCAAAGGACTTACATCGACCTGTTGACATTTATAGTCCCTCCATTCTCTGTTTAAAGGTCCTCAGTAGGTACCTTAATTTTTAACTTTGATATCTTCCTGTAACATAATTCCTGACTTCATAACTTTTTAACTCCCTTTTCTCTCACTCATTCGACTCGTGACTTCTTAACTACGAAAACTTGACACCACAACCTCTTCTGAGAACTCTCAGGGAACCTGACGTTCCTCTAGGTTGGTCAGGTAAGATTTCCTCTAGTCAGGACTTACAAGTAACCATCCTGACTACGACTTCGACTTTGCTTATGAAACCGGTGGACTACACTTCTTGACTGAGTAAACTTTTCTGGGACTACGACCCTTTCTAACTCCCGTCCTCCTCTTCCCCTGCTGTCTCCTACTCTACCGACTTACCGTAGTGGCTGAGTTACCTGTACTCAAACTCATTTGAGGTCCTCAACCGTTACCTGTCCCTCCGGACCGTAAGACGTCAGGTACCCCAATGTTTCTCAGCTTGTACTGACTCGTTGACTTGACTTGACTTGACTTGACTTTTCACTCATCAACAGTTTTTCCACCTTTCAGGTAGTTGACTCAAATACCGTTCCCTCACTACAGTGGTAAAGGTATTTGTCATTGACAAGTTGTTCCACGACGAAGTCTTTTGATTTCCGTGACATTTCACCAGTGACTAGACAATAGTCATTGTTAATCCCTAAAAATTTATGACACTTACTTCTGTCAAATAGTATTCAACTCCTTACTAATCTTCTTAACCTTCGTCTCACATTAGTTATAAAATCAAATCATCTTTTCTTTAACCTGACTCCAGTCTATCGTAAAATAAAAATATTCCTTTAAAATAAAAATACCCCTTACTGACTTGTAAATACTTCTTCAGATTACTTGTCTGTTTAACTTCCATACATACATTTCTGGTACCTCCGTCAAGGATATCTTGTACTGTTCCCATCCTAGTTCATTTCAAACTTCCTGAAACTTTTAATTGTTCTTTTAAAGAACAGAAGACTCTATTTTACCAATGTATTACTTGTCAATATCTTTGTGTAACTTCAACTACCGTCTATTCGACTACCTCAAGAAAACCCTACCAATTAGAAAGTAGTTTCCTCTTCCACTCTAGTTCGTCACTATACTTCTCGGTATACAAGGTAAGTGTTCTCTCGTTGAGATACATTCTTTTGTGTCTAAGTTGATTCTTTTAGATCCATTCAATAAATGTCAATGTAAACTCTATCGTCTATTGTAATTAAACATTACGTCGGTCAACCAACGAAATATAGATAGATAAATATAGAAGTAACGAAACCTCTAAACCTAATTTTCGACCTATTATATTTTACAAATAAAACCGACTTTTAACAGTAGTTTTTAATTTGTATGGTCCATGGTTCGTTTTCTCTTTTTCCAGAACTGGAGATCCCTCCTCTAAACTATATTAGTTGGACTTCGAGTCAGAACTATATCTATACTTGTCTTCTAAAATTCTTAACATTTAGTAACTCCTCATCCTTATCAAGACTTCGATTTAACTTTCAAATTTTGTTGTATACTACACCATTTACATCTTATCTCTTAAGAGTCATGAACTCTAAATCCGTTTCTTCGTAAGACTCGACTCGACTTTGTTTAACCACTACCTTTACTGTTACACACACGTATAAAAGGTACTTCTTTTTCTATATTCTTCCTGGTCGTCCTTTTAACGAAAATCAAATTATCTTAACAGTTTAAGTTCCTGTGTTTCTAAATTAAAATCTAAAATAAGATAATTAAAATACCTAAATCGAGAATATAAGTTCAGACAATAGATAAAAATTTTTAGACAAAATAAATAAATAAAATAAAATGTTATAACATAACCAAAACGGTATGTAACTGACAATAGATAAAAATCAATCGAAAACTCAAAACACACTCCATCCCCAGGTTTAAAAGAAAATATACATCTGTATGTCGACAAGATCGTGTTAAACAACTTTTCAGTTAACAAAGAGGTTGTATGAACAGAACTAACTATACGAACAGTTTAAGTTAACCCACATTTACGTTAGATAGAGACTTAAGTACGTTTAAGTAACTACATATACATATAGGAATACAGTCATGGTGTGACAGAACTAATGATATCGACAGAGTAATCAAAACTTTAATCCTTTACACTTAGATAGTTGTTAGGAAACAATAAAAGAAAAATTCTAACAAACCTGATAAACCCCAGAGAACTTAAAAGTACACTTAAAATCTTAGTAAGACAGTAAAGGACGTTTCTTTTCAGAACAATAAATAAAAATTTAACCAAAAGATAAGAGGTCAAGTAAATAGAGAAGAGATTAGAAATAGTAAAACAAGACGAACGAACCCAAACCAAACAAGAAGGAAAAGGTCAGAAAATTCCTCCTTTAAATTCAATGACTAAACTCTAAATTACCGTAAGATTGTACATATGATAGTACATTCTTAACTTAGCGGTCAGATACAGACTGCGTCCTATGTCGTACGAACCCCGACCACGTACCCCTACTGGGTCTCTCTACAATACCCCTCCCTCCACCCTCCCCCCAAGTACAAACCCTTGCGTACATTCTTAATTTCTAAAATTTCAATTTTTTTATTTTTTGATTTTAAAATAGACTTTTTTTTAATCATATCCGTAAATATTTATATTTAAACGTACGAAAACTTGACACCACAACCTCTTCTGAGAACTCTCAGAGAACGTGACGTTCCTCTAGGTTGGTTAGGTAAGACTTCCTCTAGTCGGGACCCTAAAGAAACCTTCCTTACTACGATTTCGACTTTGAGGTCATGAAACCGGTGGAGTACACTTCTCAACTGAGTAACCTTTTCTGAAACTACGATCCTCCCTAACCCCCGTCCTCCTCTTCCCCTGGTGTCTCCTACTCTACCGACCTACCATAGTGACTGAACTACCTGCACTCAGACTTACTTGAGGCCTTCAACCACTACCTGTCCCTCCGGACCGCACGACGTTAAGTACCCCAGCGTTTCTCAGTCTGTGCTGACTCACTGACTTGACTTGACTTATGTAAGGGTTCCGAAAATATAAACACAATTAGAGTTTCATAAAATATTAAAGGATACACTAAAGGAGAAACCAGGTAACTCGAAAATCCTTACACAACAAATTAAAGTTAAATCAAAAGTTAAAGATTAATTAAGACAATGAATAAAGATTTTAGTAAAGTACACCAGTCTCTTGTATGAAACATAATTAGATCGAAAAGTTTAAGTAGTTCCGAATAAAATTTCTGATCATAGACAAGGTATATATAAGACTAGAACAAGGTTCTAACCAAGTTTTATATTTTTATTCAGTTATACTAAGTAATATAATTCTCTTTTCTTGTTTTTCGTGTACTATTAAAGTAAACCTTTCGTAAACTTTCTTAGGTTGTGTAAAGTTATATTTTTGGGATCCTTTTTCATCTTTATCTTCCCGTGAACAAATTAAACTATTTCAAATGATTTTTTCGGGTATTGACCGTATCAATAACAACTGAAATGATGTCTCTGGTGTTTATTCTGTCGTTACAGACGAGAGAGCTGAATTAACATGACCTCAAGATATGTCTCATTAATTCTCTCTTTCCTTTAATTTTCATATGTTTTACTTTTCGCTCTTCATTTCGAGAAATAAACTTCTTCTATATAGAAATTGTCCCTTTTAGATACTCTGGATCAGTCTATTAACTAGTTCCAAAGTTTTCGTTATATGTTCTTAGTTAACATAAGATATGTGAAATTACTTATTAGACTTTTACTTTAAGGATTTTGATAAGGTAAATGTGATCGTCGTTTTTCTTATTTTACGAATCCTTTTTTAAATTATTCTATTCATGTTTTGTAATACTTTTGATCTCTTGTAACAACTCTCGGTAAATTTATATTGGATTTTTATTTCCCTTTTAAGTGTATAAGTACCTAAATTTCCGATTATAATAATTCTACCATGACGAGGGGTGTGACTGGACGTCTCAGTTGTGTTAGGTTTACTCTTAGGAAGTTTTATTAACAGATTACTAAACGATAGAGGAGAGGTACAAGACAGTAAGAAAGAGAGAGAGAAAACACTTGTATGGAAATTAGTAAAGAGGGGGTAAAAAATTGAAAATTCGGGTTGTAGATTCTATACTAAACTTCCTTATATCAGACGGTCTACTTGATTCACACCTTTCACACGTGAAAATTTTTTATGAATGAGAGACTAAGACAAAACAAAATTTGTCGAGTATGTAAAGTATATGATTTATTAAGTGGGTAACTTTCGTATGTTTAGTTGTCAAAACTTATATAAGTGTATCAACATGTCAGTAGTGATGTTAGATTAAAATGTAAAAATAGAGAGTTTTCTTTGGGACATGTGTAAAAGTAAGTGAGACACAAGAGGTAAGATTTGGGTGAGTTTCGTTCGTGATTAAATAAAGACAGACATGTGTCAACGGAAAAGACCTATAAAATATATTTACATTAATATGTTAAACACCAGAGACACTGACATAAAAAAAGCGATCCGTATTACAAAGGACTAAAGTAGGTAGAAGACCGTAAATAAACATAAGGTAAGGTAACATCATCAGTTATTAAAAATTGACGTACCCATATGGTGTAAAACAACTAAGTAACTAATCTTCTGTCTGTAAAACAACTAAGGTGAAAAACCACTAAGACTTTAATGAAAGACAAAAATATGGGAGACACTTTATTTTTTTTTACACTAATTGATACTCCTTCAACTCTTGTTTTCCCTTTTATATTTAATAAATCCCCTCATTTTCTGACTTATCGGACTCCTTGACAACGTCTTAACCCACTGAACGACCCGAGTGATCCAAAATCACTAGTCCTTAAATTTCACTCTGACTAAAACAGAAAAGACAGACTGAAGTCGGTGAGTTCCCGAACTCTTTTTTCACCTACTTCTTAACTAATCTTGGTTCTAACCCCTAAAATGTCTGTACAAGTCACCTCTCTCTCCTTTTGCTCTCAACTCACACTTACGTCCCACAATCACACCACCGTCTTAACTTTCAATAGGACCCTTTCTTTCTTGTCATTGTCGTCCTACCTTTCTCGGTCCTTCGTACTTGACTTTTCCACTCTCCACCACCCACTTCTCCCACTCCGAACTATAAACCTATTATCTCTCACACGACGTTCACCATTACGGTTGAAGTTCCGTCAAGTTGGTACCCTTAGTCACGACCTCCAACCCACTTCCGTTTCCAGTAACATCCTCTCCTCAAGTCACTTAGTTGTCCGACTCCATAACTTACTCGTAGATAGAACTATAATTTCCATAGTTATAAATACTTCAAAAATCTCTCCCCACCCCTATCCATGTCACTAGGTACCTGACATAGAAGTTTCTAAATCCACTAATTAAAGAAATCTCTGGATCTTTTTCCTTACCCAAAAATTCCTCTGTACTTCTCGTTACTATTTATACGTGCGGACTTTCTTGACGTACCTCTCTTTATAGGAGTCCTCGTCGGAACGAACCCAAGTGTCTTCTTGGACTTCTATAAATTCTAAAAATTCAACTGACCAGGTCTCCCGTCTCACTGAGTCACACCCTCAACCTCCAACATCCTACTCTAACCCAGTTAAGTCTGAAGTATTTGTTACAGTCAGTCAAATCACGTCAAGTCAACGAGTCAACACAGGTCGAGAAACACTGGGGTACCTGACGTCGTGTGGTCCAGAAGGACAGGTAGTGGTTGAGGGCCTCGAATGAGTTTGAGTATAGATAGCTCAGCCACTACGGTAGGTTGGTAGAGTAGGAGACAGTAGGGGAAGACGAGGGCGGAAGTTAGAAAGGGTCGTAGTCCCAGAAAAAGTTGTTATTTGTTACATCCGTTCTATTAGTGGACTGCTCTCTCTTGGACGACGACGACGAGTCTGTGAATCAACACAGACTGAGAAACACCGGAGTACCTGAGATCGAGTGGTCCGAGGAGACTGGTACCCTAAGAGGTCGTTCTTAAGACCTCACCTAACGGCACGGGAGGAGGTCCCCTAGAAGGGTTGGGTCCCTAGATTGGACTTGGAGGACGTAACCGGTCGTCCAAGAAATGGTGATCACGGTGGACCCTTCGGGGTCCATTGGACCGCTGGGACATAAAAGATACCACTGACTGTATTTTTCCCTGTTTCCAGAACCACCCTAATAAAGACTACTAGAGACTCTGTCTAAACTTGCGACTATGATATTGACAACTCCTTCCCTCCTCCCGACGTCCTCGTGTATTTCAAGACAAAAGTAGGGAACCGTAGAAGAAAGTTTCCGTCGAAATTCTTGGGTTTTTCCCAGTGTTGTATGTCTTGAGACACTCTCGAGGTAATGGAAACTACGATAACTCCGAATTTAAAATAAAATTCTTTCCTTTCCTTCAGTACTCCTTTTGATAAGACATGTAGTAAGACTTGTAGTTACTTTTCTACGAACCACTTTACGTTCACCGACTTTACAATCGTTTACACGAGTTTGTTATAAATTCCAATTTCATAGTTTCTTTGAATTTATATTCCGAATTAGTTTATACCTAGTATCTGAAATCTTTCTTCTTAATCTTTACGAGTGACCAGAGTGTTTAGTTATTCTTATTATCGTTGTGACGTCATATTTATGTTTATTAGTAATTTATAGCCTTTGTTTTTTCAGTTATTTTTTATTCTGTTTGTCTTTTTATAATTTGTGTTGACGATGAGTGTCTTAATGTGTTATTTTACGTTACTGTACGAAGGAAATTGTATAACGTTCAAGTCAAGTCAAGACAGTGAGATAGCACAGACCGAGAAACACTGGGGTACCTGACGTCGTACAGTCCGAAGGGACACGTAGTGGTTGAGGGATAGGTTATAACATTTGAACGTTTATTTAATATAAACTATCTAATAAGATATTCATATAATTACAAAATACTTATATAAGTAAGTATATATACATATATATAATTTTAAAAACATATAACATACATATACAAGTTATCGTCCGTTTTTTCTCTATAGAGAGGACACAAAGACTCCTCTCACCCCTCAATTATACATTTTACAAACGTCGTTATCTGAAATACATGATTCTCATGAATTTTACGAATACATGAAACTGGGTGAAAACTTTATATAGAATTCCTTTATAGTCTACATATGAGTCTCTAAATCAAAATACGTATGATTAACGTTGTAGTATTTTGATTTTATAACCTTGTTGAGATTTATAGGTTTATTGCTCACTTTTTGACACGTCATAAATTTGGAGTCACAGATAATTACCGATAACCTGTTACGACCGTCACAAAATTTATTTAAAATACTATATTATAACCTACGTGTACTTTCCTTTTTTTAGAAATAAAGTTTTCTTAGACTGTACTCACTCACTGACTTGTTGTTGTTATATAGATATTTATATAATACAGAATCCGGAAACTTTTAGTATCGTTTAAGTCAGGTTCCTTGATTATATAGAGACTCGAACATACCTTACGAAGTTGTACTCCTTCGGTACAAAACTTCGGTAGGTAGGGTACCGAAGTTAGGGCACCAACCTACCGTAGTGACTGAGTCACCTGTATTCAAACTCGTTTGAGTACCTCTAATACTTCCTGTGACTTCGGACTACACGACGTCAAGTACCCCCTAGTGTTTCTCAGTCTGTCCTGAATCGGTGACTTGTTCTTGTTGTATTAAACTACGTATTAATTTCCTTGTACGTACTTGGTGGATTGTTGACCTTGTAAAAGTTTATAGAGACTTCAATAGATGTCCTGAGAACGGATAGGGTGGTTATGGATTTTGGATTAGGGATTAAAGCACTAGTATTTATGTGGGAAATATGACTCCTCATTTTTTGCATGTTTTTTATGGGTTTAGTATTATTTATCTATTACTTATAACATTAACTTGTATGGACTCATTGGTCGTGGGTCTAATGATTTGTCTTTATGTTCTATTCGGGAGGAACATGACGGAAGGAGTTTCCTTTTAATAAGACTGAAGACGATGATATTAATCAATACGGACTGAAACTTGTTATGTATTTACTTGAGTGTATCATACGTAAAAACACACACACACCTAAGAAAGATTCGTAACACACACACCTGTAGAGTAAAGGTTTAACCTTCTCGTTTCATAAGACTTCTAGAACGACGAAATATATTTTTGTTTTTGTGACTGTTTTAGAGAGTTATAGTCATAAAAGTATTTAGACCTTTAATTGATTTCTGAACGTTGTTAAAGTCCTTACGAAAATGACTTTCTATTTGTCATTTTAGAGTCATTCTTTGGTCTCAGAACAACGAAAAAGTCAAGTCAGCGAGTCGGCACAGGTTGAGAAACACTGGGGTACCTGACGTCGTGCGGTCCGAAGGGACATATAGTGGTTGAGGACCTCGAATGAGTCTGAGTACAGGTAACTCAGCCACTACGGTAGGTTGGTAGAGTAGGAGACGACAGGGGAAGAGGAGGGCGGAAGTTAGAAAGGGTCGTAGTCCCAAAAAAGGTTACTTAGTCAAGAAGCGTAGTCCACCGGTTTCATAACCTCGAAGTCGAAGTCGTAGTCAGGAAGGTTACTTATAAGTCCTGACTAAAGGAAATCCTAACTGGTCAACCTAGAGGAACGTCAGGTTTCCTGAGAGTTCTCAGAAGAGGTTGTGGTGTCAAGTTTTCGTAGTCAAGAAGTCACGAGTAGAAAGAAATACCAGGTTGAGAGTGTAGGTGTGTACTGATGACCTTTTTGGTATCGAAACTGATCTTCCTGAAAACAACCGTTAGAGAGACGAAAAATTATACGACAGATCCAACCAGTATCGAAAAGAAGTGATAGACATCACTCAAACCTCGGGGGGTTTTATTTCAGACTGTGATAAAGGTAACAAGGGGTATATAAAAGGTACTTCACTACCCTGGTCTACGGTACTAGAATCAAAAGATTTATAACTTATAATTCGGTTGAAAAAGTGAGAGGAGAAAGTGAAAGTACTTCTCCGAGAAATCAAGAAGAAATGAAAGACGGTATTCCCACCACAGTAGACAGATAGGCTCTAATAACTATAAAGAGGATCGTTAGAACTAAGGTCAAACACGAAGTAGGTCAGGTCGTAAAGTGCACTACATGAGACATACATGGACTTTATTCGTCCCACTGTTATATGTCAGAACTGAATGAGGAAAAGGCTAAACCTTGGTCAGACAACAAGGGACATGTCAAGATTGACAACGAAGAACTGTACGTATATCTAAAGAGTCCTCTGTCTAGTCCACCAGACCGAGTAGAGAAATTCTTTAAAAAGTCAAATAACACTAGGTGTCTCAGTTTCCGAAAAATTGAATGGGATTATTATAGGGGAAGAGGGTCGAGTTATTATCAGAACTTTTCGTTAATATAATCTACACTTTTAACCGTTGAATCGTGTTCCACCTTATTACTCAAACCACGTGGAGTTTTGGGAAAATGTCTAGACGGTGATAAACTGGCAAAACCTTTTCGAGGTAAGAACATAGTAAACTGGACTGAACCTCAAGAAAAGTACACTCGACGGGTCTCCCGTAAAATAAATTTTTTTTTTTAGTCGTTGACACATAGTAACGTCGACGAGTAGTTTTGTGAATTTTCTCTTTTGAATTTATTCTATAGGAATTCTCGAAATTCCTCGAAATTATATAAGGACCCTTAGATGTTCCGGTGCGTGTATAAGTGTTGATTCTCGTACACGTCCCGATACGTGTGCAACTCTTTTTTTGGACTTTTCTAGGGTCCGAGAGTGGAAACCAACTGAACTCCGAAACATGTTCGTCCTTCATTTCTGATTCCGCCTCAATATTTGACTGATGAGCTTGTGACTCTTATCCATGGTAATATATGATTTATACATTATTTAGGTCGTTCCCATACCCTGTGTTTTATTCATTAGTTTATAGTTAATATAAAGACATGTGATCGTTACTTGTACCTCTTCCGTTACCGTGGGGTGAGGTCAGGAGAACGGACCTTTTAGGGTACCTGCCGGACCATCCGACGTCAGGTACCCCAACGCTTGTCAGCCTGTGCTGACTCGCTGAAGTGAAAGTGAAAAGTGAAAGTACGTAACCTCTTCCTTTACCGTTGGGTGAGGTCACAAGAACGGACCTCTTAGGGGCCCTGTCCCCTCGGACCACCCGACGGTAGATACCCCAGTGTGTCTCAGCCTGTGCTGACTTCACTGAATCGTCGTCGAATCGTCGTCGTCGTTACTTGTTAGTTTAATCTCTTATGAAGGTAAATTTCTCGTGGTTTGGGGTTTTAAGAATGTTTTGTTTTAAATTGTGTTTCGTACGTGAATTTTGACGTCTTATAGTAACTTTCTTTAATACGACGATATCTAGACGTATTTAAAAACTTGTAGGACATCAGTACCTAGACTTCTTAATTTCGACAAATATACCTGTATAAGGGTTTTAACTAGTTACCCAGTTACGTTAAGTAACAATTTACGGAATAAGAACCGATTGAAGTACAAACGTACGATTCAACGAAGTCAGGACAGACTGAGAAACGTTGGGATACCTGACATCGGACGGTCCGAAGAGACAGGTACTCCTAAGAGGTCCGTTCTTATGACTTAACCCAACGGTACGGGAGGGGGTCACTTAGAAGGACTGGGTTCCTAACTTGGACGTAGAGAATACGGACGACGTGACCGTCCACCCAAGAAATGGTCATGGTGGACCCTTCGGACCGATTGAAGTATAGATAGTGATTTTCTTTTTTATCATTATTCTGACAAGTGTTATGGTACCAAAATCTTAAGACAAACGTGTCTTTGTCATACATAGAAGAACGAAGACGTCAAGGACTTCTGGTAAATAAATTACGACCAACGTAGTAATGGGTACCATGACGTAGAAGCGAACACTTCGGGTACTTATAACCAAGGATTACTGAGTTTTCAACGATGATACGAAGTGACTATTACTTGTGTTTCTGCTTATAATAGGTCTCACATTTCCTTTTATATTTGTTATTAGGTAAAAGACCAGTACAATTTAAACACTAAAGTTTATATTTTATTGTGTAGAGGTTGATGTAGAAGAGAACTGATGAAATCCGTCATTAGTGATGTAAGGATTCTACACTAGAATAAGTCACAACGGGTATGGGGACGGAAGATTTGTGACGGTGGTCACCTCTTCTCTCCGTTCTTGAGTCACAAGTTTCGTTCCTCTTACTAAGGTAAGACGTTCCTTATCAGTAGGAAGTAGGTCGTACTTCAGACTGAGTCTTCTCTTGTTGGAATGGTGTAACTAACCTCTGGTCTTCTGTAATTAATTCTTCGGGAGTACCGTAACACCTCATTTACAGAGTAGTGGAAATCTTCTTAATACACGTCAGTGAGGGTATCTAATGGACCTTGTGCCAAGTATTAAACACTTCTCCCAACCACTGGAGGAACCTACGACTACTCCCCTCAGGGTTCTCATTTATAACCTACGACCGTAGGTACGACAGGAACCACGATATATTTCACCTCCAGGTTGTTTCTCCCCACCCCTAGGTACGTCCCTAGCGGGGTGTCCTGGGTACAGGTTCCCGGCTGTCGTCTGGTAATGTCGGGTCTCGAGACTCGAACAGACCGTACGACTGAACCTATTTTCGACAGGATTTGGTTACACAGTCTTGGTACAACCACCTTGTAGATCAGTTGGGGTGTCAGACCATATCCTAGATTCTTATGGGATTTCACCTCTTCGTCTCTGATGTCGGGTGTATCGAGGACCATAAGTGTGTCCCGTGATCTGGACTTTTCGTGACAGTCGAAACCGTCCAGGTCGAAGACCTTACCCTGAATTTTAAAAAACTCCAACTACGAAGGTCACTTTCACTGTGTGTACCGTGGTCCAGATCCGAGATCTAATCGACGGGTCTCTTGTGACGACGGGGACCGATCAGGATCCGTGTCCTCCCACTGAATCTTATAAAAGACCTTCCGTAAGGTTTTACATCCCGGTGGACTTTGCACCCCGGAGTCTCTTCCTTTGAGAGATCTCGTCAAGATTCTTATCTAACCGTCTCTATAGATGATCAAGTGGTTTTAGGTAAAGGAAGATCCGTTTGTCGTTCTAACATAAAGGGTCCGAAGGAATTTGAATCTACACTGGTCCACTCAAGATCGATCACTTTACACCTGTCTTCACTATACACGGTGAAAGACTGGACTTGGTATTTTTAAACGAGGTACTGGAAGACGAGAGAAAAGGGAACGAAATAACCTACAAACACTCATAAGTCTCACTCGAACCCAGGACACACTAACTTTTACTGTATCCAATTAGACCGACGGACTTAGTCTTCACTTCGTCTTGGGACGTTAGGGATGGAGTCTGAGTTGAAACTCGTTCTTTATGTGAAGATAGTGTACTCTGTCGACTCTACAGTCTACAGTCTCAGATCGACAACATCGTTGATTTGATTATCTCATTACAAAAATTTGACATATAAATACAGTCTTAAGAATAATAATTTGACTTCGTACACTTTAATAAATCTTTCCACGTGATAATCATGAAGTCCGAGTGACGCATTCGTAAAACGGGATTTTAATCTTCGCCTATCATTATAATGATTACAGTGTACCTTCCTTTTATGTATTAAATAAAAATTCTCTTTATATATTATGTCCTTGTATTAAATAGAATCCAAATCGTCTCGATATCCGGTGCACAGTATTTAGAGAAGATCGGTATTATCAATAATTATTTTTCCATTACACAGTAGTCGATACAGTTGTGTCTGCCTTTAAAGATCAGTTCAAGGTATTTTACGACAGTAAGTAACCAGACTAAAGAGTAAAAGTGATTGTTCAACCTATTTCTGTCTACTCTTTATGAATGGATTAAACGTCCACTACCTTTGGTTCTTCTCTATTATATTATACGGTCTTAGTTCTACGTTTTTACTAACTGACTTTTCTATTTCACTTTGTTTCTTTTATTTTAAATCGTTTTTATTTACATTCTATGTCTTAAACCAAATTTACATTTAATGGATTCACACTATCTATACCGAATAAAATTCCTCATTTTAGTTCCTGTAAGGACTTTCTTCATCGGACCCAAGTTTTAAATTTTGAACGGTCTATCCAGTGGTTTCACTATTGTATCGACGACGAATTTTTTTTACTGAGTATATTTCTTATCTTCACATCTACCGAGACCATGGGAAGTTTATCATTGAGAATTACCTCCCCAAAACCGTTAGACCCTCACATAAATAATTATATAAAAATTTAACAGGGTTACGAAGAACATACAAGTCGTAATGACCGATCGTTACGGTCTATGTAATTTTACGTGTTCCGTCCAGTTTGGAAGTTCCGTAACAGGATATAGTAAATACTCGAAATTTACAGGAGGACCTATTCATTTTCAACAAATATTAGTAGATTCGAATTTTGGATTAAAGTGTATCGTAATTAGGATTTTATAAAGACGTCCCATAATAAAAAAGGTCCACATATTGATACACCTTTCTAACAAGAAACCAAAAATAAGTCTTGAAATGGTCCCCGACAAATGTTAAAGTTTTTTAATACAGTGACCACCGAAGTGATAAACAAGGACATAGTTGATAGTCGACCGTAAACTTTATTCACGTAAATACCTTTATGTATATATCTAGCGTTTAGAGAAAAGACAAAACAGACGATAACATCAGAACACTTTAATAAATTTATTACTTCATGTGTAATAAAATAATATATAGTTGAATTTTACAGAGGACAATGTGAATCCTATAATTAAAAAACTTTAATAAAAAACATCTATCTAATTAAAAGATAATTAGAAAAATCACTATCATTTCTGTCGTAATATATTATAAATGGTATATTTCTTCTTCGAGGGGACCCATCCTTTACCGTTGGGTCAGGTCATAAGAACGGACCTTTTGAGGTACCTGTCTTCTTTGACGACCCGATGTCAGATACCCTAACATGTCAGCTTGTATGTAACTCACGTGTACGTGTGTGTGCATTTTTCTCCGTGACTTAGTGTTTCTCAGTTTTGGTGACTACATTTACAGATATAAAGTGGATATTTTTCTAAACCATAGGAGATCTTAAATCTTAACATCACTTGAATTACCTAACACTATACTAGTATTCCTTAGACCTTATGTCTGGTAACTTCCTTTTACAGTCTAAGACTCCTGGTTCTCCTATACTCTCCTTTAATTAACTTATATATAATATACCGTTCTAATATGAATAGATTAAAAGAAGTAAATTTAGAAAATAAAAAAAAAAACCGACACGGTCCACCATACACTTTAGAATCAAGGGACCGGTCCCTAACTTGGACGTAGGAGGTCATCACCTTACCTTAGGATTAGTGACCTGACGGTCCCCTTAGTGGATATAATGAAATTTTTCTTTTCAACCTGAAGGGACCACCAAGTCACCAATTCTAAGACACGAAGGTTACGTCCCCGGTGACCAAACTAGGGACCAATCCCTTCAAGGTGTACGATACACCACACCCCCTTTTTTTTTTTGTTTTGAAGACTCTCTAGAGGAGTTTTATTTTCAAGTGTTATTGGACAAATCCATNATCATCTTACCTTAGGATTAGTGACCTGACGGTCCCCTTAGTGGATATAATGAATTTTTTTTTTTCAACCTGAAGGGACCACCAAGTCACCAATTCTAAGACACGAAGGTTACGTCCCCGGTGACCAAACTAGGGACCAATCCCTTCAAGGTGTACGATACACCACACCCCCCTTTTTTTTTTTGTTTTGAAGACTCTCTAGAGGAGTTTTATTTTCAAGTGTTATTGGACAAATCCATTTATCCTAAAAGTATAAATTTTAGCTCCTTTGTTTGAGTCTCGTAAATTCATTATACAGGTTTTCGTTTGCGATAGTACGGACAAACAAACAAACGAGACATCGATAATATAAAATTTATCTTCTAAGCCTGTTTTTAGATAACAAACCCTAGCGTACATGTGGACACCACCTAAGTACAGTTACATACCGTTTTGGTTATGTCATAACATTTCATTTTATTTCATTTTTATTTTTAATTTTTTTTTAGATAAACCGAAGCTTCGGGTGCAAGAATTGACAACAAGTTCTCTTCTAAGTATCCCCGACGGAGGTCAATGAACCTTCCCGACTACAATCTTTCCCTATCCAAAGTGGACCCGGTAAGGTCACCGATATTTCGAGGTTTATCTCTTTAATTTGTCTTGATCTAGAATCGAGTTAAATTTCTTTAAAATAGTTTTTACTAATAGAGAATTTTCTTGTCTGACGGGGTTCTTCATGACTGGTCTTTCCAATTGTAGTTTGTTATTTTTGATCATAGTCACTAGAACACAGTCTTAAGAACATCTTTCTAAAAGACGTAGACCCATTCTATCAACCAGATCTCAAAATTGAGTGAAACTGAGACGAGAAAACTTAGTGAATCAAGTTGGAAGATATATATTGAAGGAAGATGTGGTGGAACTGTATACGAATACCTTGGTGATTCTCGGATGAGACAGCATGTATAACAGATGTGAATTAAGTACCTTTAGGGGTTATAAGGTAAATAGGAACTTGTACTGGAATTTAATAAAAACCTCGTCACACCTTCCCTTTGTACAAAAGGGTTTATCAAGCACGGTAGCATCCTATCGTGTTTTCTAGTCTTTCTAAAAAGAATGAGACTAGAAAACTAAGGACAAACAACCTAGAACTTTATAAACCTCTACTCAGTACAAAAGTCTATCAGAAACTATTACTTGGTAATGGGTAAACTAGACCGAAGGATAAACAACCGGTCAAGAGAGACCTTCTATAAAAGTGAAGATTTTTTGAAGAAAATACCGTCCTTGTGGTCTCATCTTGTATCAACATGTATGGTACAAACATGTTCCAAGTTCCTCGAATAATCGTGTCCAGTCGTAGAACCGGGGAGAAAATCCTTTAGATCAATTGGATACCCAAAATTTTGAGACTGTATATTCCCCTTTTCGATAAATTATTTGGTTTATGTGTACCTTATTGATTTCTGGAGGATTACCAGTCAGAGTACTACCTAATGATAGGTTGTGTCGATGCTTTCATCTCTCAAAAAAAAAGGGGGTCCACGTAGTCTTGTACTTAAATTTTCCCAATCTCAAAAAAGTTGAAGTCCTCCCAGTGCAACTCAATATGGAACATCGATATCACCATTTTACTTTATTTTCTTTCCTAAAAAAACTATTTTCTCAGTCATCATCTAACAGTGACTCAACGGGTCCCGTGACCAGACCTCAGAACTGGAGTCTCAAGGGTCTGAAACACAAAGTGACGGAAGTTGGAACAACTGTAAACGAACAAACTGAAACGAAGAACGGACGAAGATGTATTGTTTCACCTTTCCTTGTGTTTGAAGGAAAGTCAATTTGTATCTATATCCGGTATATTCCCTGTAAACACCCGACCAACTTGTCATGTCTAATGAGTAACCTTTTTTCATAAAAGTTTAGTATCCGGTTTATAAATACAATTTTGAGTGGTGAGAACTCTCGGATTGAACAATGACGGTAAGATTTTTAATCATCTTGTACAGTACTACGAGTCCTTATTACCGACAAGAGACTGTCGTCATCCTTCGTCAAGACAAACATATTATTGTCACTTAAGAAATCTCAAATTTTCTTAATAAAGTTAGGTTTGTATAATGTCAGAGTCTTCTCTTATATTTAAATCTCGGACATAGTTGGCCACTAGTAGATAATGGTAATAAGTTATAGGTGTTCGCAATTTACCAAAAGATTCCGATGTGTGGAGATAATTATGTCTAACTGAATTTTTACTGTAGAGAATTGTTGAACGGACTAAGACAAAGGTACTAAGGTATATTAATGTTCTACAACCCCATATCCTAAGTGTACAATCAGAAAGTTACGTAGTATATGGATCGTTCTACGGGATTTGATCTTTCCCAAGACAACACGTACAAAACTTAATTTATCTGTAGCACACAAAAGAGGACTTGACTTGAAAACAGGGGTCACCCGGAGGGATTGCAAATTAGACGAAGAACAGAAAAATAAGGGTACTCCTGTCAATAGGATATCTTTTGTGGTAATTTTACGGTTCTCTTTTTACTCCCGGAACCTCCCCAAGATGAGTAAGAGTAGTATTGTACCTAATCACTCATTAAATCGATTAACTTGTGTTATTTGCACTCGTAATAAACTTCCCATTTCCTATGACAATAAAGACTGTCCAACTACTCGAGTTTCACGTCTGTAACATGTTTCACCCCTTCAAAACTCTTATTGGTTGTCTGCATTTGGTTCGACAGAGTCTCTTAGTCTATAAAATAGTACGATCCGTATATACGTACTGGACTTCCCTTACGGTCCGAGAACTGTTGTGGTTTTTTTTTTTTTTTTTTTCATCACAGGGTTTCCAAAGGGATCCCTTGAATCAACACCCAAACTTCGGAACTGTTGACTAAATCCGTTACTTTTTTAAATGAATTGGGTGTTATAGCGGCTCTCTTTTGGAATCTAAAAGTTTCGGTTTAGATAGTTTGTTCGTCTGAGAGTGTGTTTTGTCCATCTGATTTGTCGTATTTTAGTGAAACGAATGTAGGTATTTATATTCTCGTTTGAGATAGACTCGAAGTCGAAGGTTGGATGAACGTTTACTACAGTAATACGTCTGGATCGAAGCCGTACTTCTGTATTAATCATAAGTCAGACTGTCTTTTGGTAAAGTAAATTAAGGTGACCGACTCTAGGTTGACCGTCATATATATACTGTCGTATGCTTTGTCCGTGAAACCCATTTTCGTCCGAACCGTAATCATACGACCTGTCACTGGACCTTACCCTCGTCCCTGTCTCGTTCCAACCTTCCTCGTTTCCTTGTCTTTCCCTCTACAGTAAGGTCAAGTCTTTGGGTCTCAGACACGACATCTACGTTTTCTTTCTCCAAATAAATTATTTCTAAGAATACGGGACAATCAGTACGACAAACTGTTTAAATACTTGTATCAGTACTAATTGAAAATTGGACTTTTTAAATGTCTTTAGGAGGATCCTTAAATGGACCTTACTTTTAGACCGGGGTGTATAATTCATGGAAAACGTTATACTTGACTTTAGATACACGACAAAGAAATTGTACGATTAAGAAAGTAACATTAGGACTCAAGTCAAACGAACTAGACCGTTGACAGACACTTTTCGTAAAATAACTGAGTCTAACGTTGATTGGTTATTACTGTAAATTACGAGGTATACGTCAGAAGTGAGAAAGGGTTAAGCCACAGGACCCTGTTACTGGACTGTTACTGGTAGTCGTCAGAAAGAAACAAGATTCCAAAGGACACCCTAAAACGGTTATACTCCGTGGTTGTTCTCCAGACCTCCAACCCTCCTTCAGGAACGGTCAAAGGGTACCAATCTGACAGGAGATGGTTTCCAGTGGCAAGGAGAATCCACTGGGAGAGACACCTCGTGAAAGAGGTTCAAGAAAATAATGAGGACAAGGAAAATAAAAAGTCCGGATTCTTATAACGGACTAGAGTATTGGAAGACCATGGTGTAGTGACGTAAAAAAGGGGGGTACATAGAACGGGTATGGAAACTTTTACCTGGAAAATAAGCTGAGTGGAGTTAAACGGATTAAAACCGAACAGTAGACAAAGGACTAATGATAACTGTTACTGTCGAAGACTCTAATAACCTGGTTTCAGTCTCAGTAGGTCTCCTTGACTTTCACTTACATTGGTCTCTTCCGGTCTTAAAACGAAGTGTCCTTACCTTTTTTATCCCTTTAATTAATCATCCCAATACTTATTCTTCCTCAGAATCTTTAGACTCTACTCAATTATTCAGTAACAGTACTTTAAACACAGTTTCTACATAGACATTTAAACACTGGCTAGGAAAACTCAGTTAGGGGACGTTCCCAGGAGGACGGACCACAGTGAGAGTGATCATCTTCTTCAAGTCAAGTCTTCGTTGTCCTTCAAAATGAGAAAGTAGTTTGTTACCTATCCGTGTTTTTTACCTATCGTCGTGGACGACGAGACACCGTCCACGAGAGGCCTGTCCGACACCCACCCCGACGAAATATTCCTAAAGTAGTCACCCCCTTCCCCACCTCGAGAGCGTCTACCCTTGTCGACGAGACGAATACGCGTCCTAACGTCTCGGGTCACGTCAAAGACGTGTGCCGGCCGATGGTGGTACAACTTAACTCACAGGACTCGTCTCGTGCCAGACGGCCGACTCCACAGCCGTCGGTAAAACGCCATACCTGAGTCTAGACTTCATGGTCTACCCTCCGGAGACCCGGACCGGTGGAATACTCGGTCACTTTGATCTTTTGCGTTTCCCTGTAATAATGGGTGTAAGACAAAGAGCCCTTAACAATTACTCGAAACAGCCACTGTCACAAAGTTTCCCTCACGGAAGACGAATCACTTTGAGAGACTAACGTCCTCCTCGACCACAAGCATTTCAACCCAAACCAGATATTTTAATCGTCCTCGGGGACAGATAACACCAGACCAAGTCTTATCTCTTTGGTGCAAAGGACCTCATCTCTTCCAAAAGTAAGGACGACTGACTAACGAGAGTTAACGGGTAAATTATGAGAGACGAAACAGAACTGGTTTTCAATCAGTCCGAAGAGAGAGGCAATTTTAAGGGACTTAAAAATCGGAAAAGTCTCAGACTTGTTCTCGACTTTCCCACCTTGCAACGCGGGCAGTCGAATAGGACCCTTGACTGACTGACGTCGGTTTGACAAGGACAGTGTGAGGTGCCCCGTAAAAGAGGACGAACACGTCGACCAGGCGGATTCAAAATGACTAGAAACAATGAGGAGGGCAACAGACACCTCCCTTCCCGTCAAAAGGTCGTCAGTGAAAGGGAGTGCCGAGCCGAGAAGTCTGACTTCACGACCCGTGCCGAGACGGTGTCCTCGAAGACGGTAAAACTTACCTTCTCAGACCGTCGCAGAGACCGACCTTTGAGATTGGACTACACAGTCCACACACCGGAGACTGGTGCGGGGGGACGTCCGTTCACTTTGATCTGCTTCGTGTATTCTTTCCCAATCTGGAATAGTGGATTTAAGGTAGAAGAAAAGGGGTCCCTAAGGTCGTCCGAAACCATGACCACGAGTCAACGAATCAACACATGGTAACAAACTCTGGGATACTTGACATCGGGCGGTCCGAGGAGACAGGTACCCTAAGAGGTCCGTTCTTATGGTCTCACCCAACGGTAAAAGAAGAGGTCGCCGTAGAAGGATTGACCCTATCTTTTATACAGAGAACGTAACCGTCCACCTAAGAAATGGTGACGCGGTAGACCCTTCGGTATCGTTACCCGAAACGACCACTATTTAAGTAGTAGTCATGACTTACATGAAACTACTAAAAATATCTTCACTCATGTTTAAATCCAACTAAATATGAATAAAAAACACATATAGATATCAATTCTAGTACTTACTTTTGTTCTCCAGAATGAACCAACTATGTTCTTAGTTCGAAGGGTACTACTGGAACGACTGTAAGAAAAATTCAAGGTATCAGGTCGTAATAGTAGGGACGGTCGTGGAAGTACTTCCCACTAACCAGTACCGAAAAGGTAGAAACGTACCCTCATCGGAGACCTCAGTGTAAAGACTAGGAAATGAGTGAGAAAGTAATTCAATGAGTAATAGAGGATCAATTATTCAGACTTGAAAAGTGAGTCTTATTTTTACAGTAGAAAAAAAATTATGGAAATCAATAAAATAAGTGAAAAGATATTTATACAATTTTTACTTCTTTAGTTTTCCTTTATTCGTCTACTCTGTTTCCGTGAATACATTTATCTTCTTCCAGTCAAATAACAATCTTCTAATCTGTTTCTCTTCGTCAATGAATTTACGTATTATTTTGTAAGACGAGAACAGACAGGGACGATTCTTACGAACGGTGAATATGACCCAAGTCGAATCCGTATGATCTTACTCAGAACACTACTATTTTTATTTGTGTTGGTTTTATATAACGTTTATTTCCCTTTTAAAACCGTGAAAAATGGAATGGGTGTCTCGATATCTCTTATATGAATAAATATACTGGTTTTACATCGTCAAATGTCATGTACTAAATAAACAAGTCTTTTATAAAAGACTCAGGGATGATACACACTCCGTTACGGTAATACGACCCATGTATCGACCCTTATTTAACACGTATGTAGGGAAAAGAGTACCTAGATTGTAACACCAACCCCCACCCGTCAGTTACTTTGTACTCAATTTATATGTCATACGATTTATCACCAACAACCTCCTTCAGAAACTCTCCTGAACTGGGTACCAATTGGGCACTCGACCTGAGTCCGTAAGCCTCCGAGGACTGAAGGAAGAGACAGGAACCTTAAATATGAGACCGGTAGTAAGGGTGTCAGTCTCGGTGAAAGTTCCTGAGTCGGAACTCTTTCATCACACACCAACCCTGGTAGACCTGACATATTCACTGATTTAGGGGAATTTAGGAGATATTTTTGAAGAAAATTCTAAGACCGTCACCTACACCTCAAACAGAAGAACACCATGGGTTCTGTTCGGAACATTCATTCAAGGAAACGACTGATCTTGAAGATGGTCAGACCTGACGAGAAGGAAAAAGAAACCAGAGAAAAACGGGAGGGACATACCCCCAAACAAACTCTTGGTTGCTATTATTCTCGAGATCTCTTTTTACTTCGTCCCTTCCCTTTATCCTTCATCATTCCTCTTCTTCACAACGTCAAAATATTCCTCCATAGTCGTTTCTAGAGAACCTCCTCCACCATAAACTTATTTCCGGTTTTCATCTTCCTCTACGGATAGCTATGTACCAATAGACCCCTTTCACATTGTAACCTTTATCGATTAGGTTTTTGGAACTCCGTCTTCGAACAGACTTTATAACTGTTTTGTTTTTCTCGTTCCGATAATTATACCAATTTCATCTCACTCACTCTCTAATCTCTCTTCCTCGAACACATCCGGACCCCTACGGTTTATTTCTCGGTCTGTCATTTATAAAGTCGAAACGTCCTACGAATTCCAGAGATCTTATATAACAGGGGGAGGGTAAGGAAGACAAGAAGAAAGAGAAACAGAAGAAGGTGTAAACGAGGACGAAGGGGGCATTTTTAAATTTTTCCTAAGAACCAAACACACGATATCACAAGACCGATCTAAACTGGACGACCGTCATCAAACTACTGGGGACTATATCTAATGAAATTCCCCTACCTTTAGTTGGTACGAAGTGTTCCCGGTCAAAGTGATATGAATACTCTTATCCTATATCTGTTTGTGTCTTCGTTTCTCTATCGTTCAGTATAGTCAAGGCGTCGATGTCTATTACTACCGTACCTGAGCCCACCGACGTCACCTACACTACTCAATCTCAGGTCTAAAGAAAACTTTCTTAACGACTATTCTAGATTACTACCTAACCTACATCCCAAACTCCCGACGTCTCTTCTGAACCTACTGATATATATATATATATAAAAAAAAAAACTCATTAATCTCCTTCCTCAATGGCACGTAACTTTGCACTGTAGGACTACTATTCACTCTCCCCATTGACTTTTCACTTGTGACTTGAACCCTTCTTCTCCGGTAACGACAGAAATTTTCAAAATCACCACAAAACCCCTCAATTTGGACGCAATTAGTCCGAAAAACCCCTTGTTTCGTCTGTATTTTGAATTTTTTTTATTTAAAAATGAAAATTTTTATAATATCCTTAATCCACTATTTACTTTCCCCTCCCCTCAATTTTTCTTCAGAAATTTTACTGAAAAATCCTATCATCTTTAATATCCTCCAAACACACGAATGTTCTCACAACGAGGTCACTTCCCTTTCAACTATGATGTCCTTTCCTCTTTACGACCTTACTACTGAAACTCATCCCCTCTCTCCTACCCTGTATTGGTTGTCTACCTTGTCCTCCTGAATCGATTCTCAAATCTGTGAAGTTGACAGTATTGTCCCTCCTGTCCTCCTTCGTCTATATCCACCCACCCATCTACATACCACTCTTTACCACCTTTAGTAAGAACTAAAGAAGACAAAAGAATCACTTTCTCTTCCATCCGGTAATCGACTTGTATTTATAACTCCTCCTCCTCGTCGCCCAAACTTCGCTTATTGAACACTTTACCAACAGACACTCCTTCACACCTTCCCAACGGTTCTTCCCAGGTAAACTCCAATCACTTATACGTGACTTACATTCTGATCGGTCGCACGAACATTAAAAGAGACTTGCGAAAGTAGACGTTTTAGCGTTTTCGTGACCTAAATTGGTTCAAACAACTCTTTTCCTTTCCAGTTTTACAACCTCCACTTATATTCCTCACTAATATTAAACCTGGTACTATATAGTACACTACTTACTCTCTTCATTTTCTGACTCCCTCTCCCCCGTCCTACTTACCTAACATCCAACGTTCCCCCGACTTCTTATAATGTTCGGCTCTGTAACCTATTTCCCTCGATCTTTCTACCCTTTACAACCTGCCTCTCACCCTACAAATTTTAATCTAAACTCCCCCAACATCAAAAACCATTTCTGTTTTAGACCCTATACTTCAATACCCACACCACCCCCCTCTTATTTGAGTAAAATCTCTTGACTTTAAAACTTTATTCGTAAATGTACCTTTAAATTTGGTACTTCGTAACAGAGTTCATTGTTAGTCAGTTCTCAATTTTAGAAACTCCTTATTCGTATTCACTATGACCGTTGCTATATCTTGTTCCTCTCTATACTATCATATTGATGTCTTCTTAGTTTTAAACAAAATGAAATACATTTAAAGAAAACAAATGAAATTACAAACAAAATCCCTCTTTTCCTTGTCCTGTAACATCGTTTTCGTTCCTCTGATACTAGGACGACAATCCCTCCCTTACTTCTGTTTTATCCGTAATTAACAATCCCGAGGACCCATTCAGTCCAAAGTCATCTTCAGTTTTTCCCTTTATATTATTTGTCTACCTCTTACACCACTTAAAACGACTACCGACTGATACTTAAAGGTCTCAATTCTCACCTACTCAAACTCTTCAATACATCTTTACTTTTCTATTACTTAAAGATCCCTTAATCTCAACCTCCAACTCTCCAAATCCAACCTTCAACTCCAACTCCTCAATTGGACCCTCAACACTCGAAGGAAACACTGTCTCCTTTTGTCAATATTTCTCGTGACACTAGAATCACAACAATTAGAGTTCCGTTAGTCCTGATCCGACGACCCTCCCCTCCTCATCCGTAGAACAGTCCTCGTACGTCTCTAAACCCGAAACAAAACGAGGACGGTCTCTCTTTGCCTCCCACCTTCTACTACCCCCTCACCAGAACATGTCTAATTATACACACTCATAAAATTTACTGTTACATTAATTATTCTTAATAACAGTATCTTAATGGAAAAATTTTTTCAAGTAACAGTAGCAATAGAACAGACATTGTTACTATATAGTTCATTAATAGGAGAAAGTCCATAATATTAATCTTAAATGTATTTGAAATATAACAACTGAAGAGTGTTTTCACAATCCTTCTTCTATAATACTCGAGGTAAAATTTCAAAAAATTGGAGTTTGTTGACTTCAGGTGTCTCAAACTCCTCGGACAGACCCAGAGTGTCACTCACCATTTCTTTAGTTTGGACCCGGTACATTAAGGGTTTAGTGAGAAAGACTATTATAGACTTAGAGGTGATTTCGTGTCTGGGTAACAGAGTGAAAAGTTAACAAAGCGAACCTAGAAAAGAGAAACACTGTTGTTAATCTTTAGATATGGACCATCTATACATCCGGAAAGATAACTATCTACTAAAAGACTTCTACTATAATAAATCTCTTTTGATTTATAATCGACTTTTTGAGATAAAATAATCACTATAGTTTTCATTACTAAAGGAGATCCAAACCATGTCAGGTTGTCTTTTTTTAAGGCTAAATACCTGATTAACTAAAAACGGTATTAAGTTCGTCCATCTCTAAAGGTACTAGAAACGAATTTTCTCTTACATTAATAGGAACGAAAATAAATATACAGGACGAACGACAATAGAAGTTCGATGAGGGAAGTAAATTTACGGGAAAAGTCAGTAAATAGAAACCTGAAAAAGATCACTAATTACAACCCGATTAAATTATACAATCAAACTTAAACTAATTGGTACCCTGGTCACCCGGTGATGACATCTATAATGTCTCCCTGTGGTACGTTTCCGTAAAGAGTAGTGTCGAATTATTTATTCTTTGGAGGTAATAGAACCCGTTGTCATAGACAAAAACTTTGACCGAAATAGTAAAGAGAGAAAAGTTCGAACTTCACCGTCTCTTGGACGAGTTTGGTTCTATGTTTTTCTGAACGAAAACTTTAATTTTTTTCTAAGTGTGCAAAGTGTGTAAAGTCCTGAAAGAGAAAAGATAAACCCATCTTAATGAAACAAATAGATCCAAAGAGGACAGAGTGGAAAGATATAAGAATGAATGTAAATACTCTTGAGAAGGTGGAATTCGTGAAGTATATTTAACTTACATAAAGTTTTGATGCTTTCCTTTTTTAACACAAAACAACTAATAGAAGAAGTGAATAAAATGGGTTTTTAGATGTACTACCTTTATTATAAGACTTTGATTATTTTAGTAGTGGCAGTTAGGTTTGTACTGTTTGATACTCGTTTGTATCTAGTTTTCGTTTCGTAAGTTTACTGAGAAAAGACAGTCTCCTTATTGATAGAGTAAGTTCTGATATCATAATAATAGAAGGTTTTGATACATTAGGTACTCTGATATTATAATAGAAGAAAGAAACCTTCACACCGTAACTCTAAATATTATTTATATATACATATAATACTGACTCACTGAAAGTGAAAGTATATTATCAGAAACAGTAAAGACCGTGTTTCAAGGCTCGATACTTCCTCAGACCGATACAATTGTTCCACTGAAAACCTTTCGGGAAACTCTGTTATAATCCTGATCTGACCAACGGTCCCTTGGTTGGTATACTAATCTCACAACCATGAAAATCTTGGTGCGGACGGTAGTGTCCGAGACCCCTCCTCACTCCCCAACTTTCAATTTAGTTAACGATCTCCAGTTACTAAGTCAGTTCGTACTGACACTGAAGGGGGATTTTTGTATCATTTGTTTTTCTGGAGTCTTCCTGTCTTAGGTATCTTGAAGGTCCGACCACTCGTCCACCTCTAAATCCCTATCACCACGTGGACTTCTCCTGTAACTTCTAGATTCGAGACGGGAAAAGGAATATGGAACGGGGTACGTACGTACGTAGAGGAGATGGACCGATAGGGACTTAATATAGGAAAGAATAACCTCATATTAACGAAATGTGACAACACAATCAAAGACGACATGTCGTTTCACTCAGTCGATATACATATGTATATAGGGGAAGGAGAACCTGAACGGAGGGTGGGGTGGGGAGTAGGGTGGGAAGATCCAGTAGTGTCTTGTGGTTCGACTCGAGGTACACGAATATCGTCCAAGGGTGATCAATAAATAAAATGTGTACCATCACATATAAACAGTCTGAAAGGACCATCGAGTCGACCATTTGGGGTGAGGTCATGAGAACGGACCTTTTAGGGTACCCGTCTCCTCGGACCATCCGACGTCAGGTACCCCAGCACTTCTCAGCCGGTGGTGACTCGCTGAAGTGAAAGTGAAAAGTGAAAGTACGTAACCTCTTCCTTTACCGTTGAGAGAGGTCACAAGGACGGAACCTCTTAGGGTCCCTACCCCCTCGGACCACCCGACGGCAGATACCCCAACGTGTCTCAGCCTGTGCTGATTTCGCTGAATCGTCGTCGTCGTCGACCATTTCTTAGGAAGACGTTACGTTCTCTGGGGCCAAACTAAGAAGCCAACCCTGCTAGGGGACCTCTTCCCTATCCGATGGGTGAGGTTATAAGAACCCGAAGAGACCACCGAGTCTACCATTTCTTAAGGGAACGGTACACCTTCTGGACCCAATCTAGGGACCCAACCCTTCTAGGGGACCTCCTTCCGTACCGCTGGGTGAGGTCATAAGAACGGACCTCTTAGGGGTACCTGTCTCCACGGACCGTCCGATGTCAGGTACCCCAGTGTTGCTCAGCCTGTACTGACTCACTGATTCGTGTCGTGTCACAGTTAGGATTAGGAGCAAGTAGGGTGTGAGGGGAAGGGGGGTACAGGTGTAGAGACAAGAAATACAGACAGAGATAAGGACGGGACGTTTATCTCAGTAGACATTATGAAAAAAAATCTAAGGTCTATATAATCACTAGATCACTCATTTTACAAATAGACTCAAGACACTCGGTGAGATCGTTTAATTAACTTGAGTCCCTTCCCTAACAACCTTGAAGACTAGTCATCGGACATTCACTCTTCGTGTCCACTCTTGGACCTGAACGGAGACCGTAGGATTCACTCTCCCCCTGTCAGAACACACTAACTTGGAAATTGGACACCTTAGACTACGATGGATGACTCATATATCACATTCTTAGTTCAACTTAAGAGTCTATGAGAAGACCATAGATTCTTAAGAAACAACCATGACACCTTTGGTAGGTGGATTGGGTGAGTTAAAACTTTGACCATTGGTCTTGTATTTTTCTCCTTTGAAGTAGAATAACCCAGGTTAGTACCCTTACTAAACTCCCGAAGTACAATCTCTTTTATAATCGTAGGATACCTTGTTCTCCCTTAACTTCTGTATTTTTGTGAATCCCAGAACCACTTTTGCCACTTCTTACGACTATTAGTTTCAAATCGATCAGTCGTTATCATATGAAACGTCCTGTCTTGTCCTGTCGATTCTAATCATTAATAAAGACTTGTAATCTAAGTATAAATGTTATCGTATTAAACAGAAAGAATGGGAAAAGGCCTCTCTGTCCTCCGTATAAATTAAATCTCTGACATAAAATTAAATAGAAATATTTTACCACCTCTGGGGTGTTCTAGAGGGTTGGTAGGAAAATTAGTCAACAAGTGTATGTATAAGGTAATTCTTATTAACGTACAGATGACATATACAGTCCGTAAGACGACACAGATCTTTATCTATTTATCAAGTACCTGGGATAATAGTAAGAGAATAAGTGAACAAATGAGTAACTAAATCGTTCATAACTAGTTTTCGAGTTATAAAGAGTCCATAATGAAATCCGTAAATCTTATGTAGTTACTTATTTTATATTTAGGAACGGGGACACTTCGAATATAAGATCTTTCTTATTGTTTTTTATTTGTTTATTGTTTTCTCTATAATACACTTTTTCATTTTTATGATACCTCTTTCACTCATATAATTACACTTCTCCGGGTTCTCCCGATCACAACCTCACTCGACGTCTGACACTGAAATTCTTACCATTTTACAAGAGAAAATTCTTCTACTGTGAACCCGTGTCTGGTGTCTTACTCAATAAGTACACCGAGAGACCCCTTTCCTATAAAATTATTCTCCCTGTGGGTCACTTTTCCGGGACTCTATAATACTAGGGCATTCTATTCCGTCTTCATTCTTTCAAATCTCTCGAAGTACTACACCCGGGAATACACCGAAAGAGAAACGCACTTTACCCCTCGGGACTGTCTCAAACTCGTCTCCTTATATTCGACTGACTATGAAATTTTCCTAGTGAGACCAACGACACAACTCTTACCTTATGAATCTTTGTTCTCCCTGGTCAATCTTTCAATGACGCCTTTAGGTCTGAGTACAACCATCGAACCCGATCTTTTCATCTCTTCCCCATCATCCTTTACTGATCTAAAACGCATATAAAACTTCCATATCGGTTCTCTCAAAGAGTCACTTAACACACATCCAATACTATATTTTTCTTTACAGTTCCTACTGAGATTCCAAAGTGTCTAAAGAATCTAATTACTCGTTCTTTTAGTTAGCAATTGTACATCACGTTTTTTATGATATCCATATTCATACTGGACCCGAAGGGACCATCGAGTCACCATTTCTTAGACAGACGGTTACGTCCCTCCACCCTCAAACTAAGGACGTAGTCCTTCTAAGGGACTCTTCCTTTACCGTTGGGTGAGGTCATAAGAACGGACCCTTTAGGGTGCCTGTCTCCTTGGACCTCACATGTCAGATACCTCAGCGTTTTCTCAGCCTGTACTGAATTGCTGATTTGTTGTATTCACACTAGATGATCCTCAGAACTTAACCATAATTGTATAACTTTCGTCTGTACCGTGATTCCTTCTGAGAGATCTTCTCAATGATAAACATGACTGAAAACCATTCTATCCGTCCACGAATACTCGACTTCTTTCATTCCCGTCTATTATTACGTCTAACATCTCTTTCTTCGCTCATTTTTCCGTTCTTAGTTCCTTATGTCCAATTACCTACTCTCTCCTCTTATCTTTTCATCTGTCGTCCTTTAGTGTGCGTTGAATATATGATTCACACTATGGAATTCGAGACAGTCCTTAACGTTCCTATCGGAGACCTCCCACAATTCGTCTCCATACTTTATTAGCTATTTTTCAAAACTTTATGACACAGTCTCTTCTATCCTCGTTACTCAAGTCAATGTTATGATTCACTCTCACACCTATCGGTTCAACTTTACTAATAATCCGGACTGATATACGTAGATTCGAGACCTCTTTCCAGGTCAACCCCTAAATCCTACCTCTTCGTATTCGTATATCCACTATCGAATTCGGTAAATAAACCTGTTAAAGTGAATTTTTTTCTTTCTTCTTTTTGTATCTCGACTCTTTCTGTTCATTTGATGGTTGTAAATCTCCGTTTATCTTACTTTCCACCGGAAGGGGTCACCGAGTCACCATTTCTTAGGTGGACGTTACGACCTCGACACCCTCTACGTCCAAGATAGGGACCCAGTCCTTCTAGGAGACCTTCTCCTGTGTCGTTGGGTGAGGTAATAACGACGGACCTCTTAGGATACCTGTCTCCTCGGACCTCCCGATGTCAGGGATCCCAGTGTCTCTCAGACTTCCAGTTGTTGTTGACTACGTTGAATCGTCTTACTTTCCACAGACATTTCTTTTGTACTTTACCCTTCTCGCCTTCCACAAAGGGTTCTCTCCTCACGGTATCTTTCCACTCTTAAAATACTTTCTCTTTCACCAGTCGTCGTGGTACACGAGACCTGGGAACCCTCTCCTCCTTTGTATAAAGAAACCCAACGGTAATACTGTGAGGGTTTCACAACACGAAGCACTAGGATCTTCTGTTACATCTTAGAAGACTTGTCTCAAATTTTTCAGTGTCAGGACTTTTTTCGATTTGTATCTGAGGGTTAAGTATTTTACCCAGTTGTAAACATTGAGGTCCGTTCAATATCATTAATCTATGTCCTCAAGTTATGCAAACCAAAGAAATTAGAAAAAGAGTTTCTTATAGAAGAGAGACAAAAATATACACACAACGATAAAATTGTTTTTATATACATAAAACCATCGGTTTTGGACCCTAAATAAAGAGACAGACGGATACCTTCTCCATAAAAAAAAAGGAGGACACCGTCTTTGTGTTAAACTTCTCATTTTTCGTAAGTAAGTCATACTCACTTATTTTTATTTTCGTCAGAGTGAAGTTTTCTCTACTGATCAGTAAAATTTAGAACAGTTAGCTACCGTCTATGTCACATAATTATCGTCCTGTGTCTAGGGGAATTAAAGATTGGTACCGTGGACAAACATTTATTACGGTGACATATTCTTCTTGTACTATTTATTTACACTTTTCCATTCTTGTTGTGTAAAAAAAGTATCTTTTGATTGAGTTTTATCTTAGGGGACGATTACCGACCCAGCCTTCCCGGTGTGGCATATATCACAAGATCTTTATAGAAACAACGATACCCGGACGATTAGTGAAAAAGGTTGATTATATGAACAAAAGAATGAAAAATTAAATGTGAAGTGTAAACAGAAAATCTTTATTAACAATAATATTAAAAAAGATTTTCATACTTATTAAGATTTTTATCTGGTTACCTTATGTATCTTTTATAGGGTTGAAGAACAGATCGTCCTCCTCACCATGTTCAATTGTAAGATGTACTGTTTTTTCTATTGTTTACGGACGTCATATTTCTTCATCTCGAATTTAATTTAGACTCAATTGAAATTTTTCACACACTTTCTTTACCGAAACAATCCTTGTAGTTTTTATGGTTCATAGAGATTCGTCTACACTGATTCTTATCTAAAAGTATTTATGTACTAGGTTTACTAGGGACTGTCGATCATGTACCTTTACTATTTTTGTTTGTAGATGGTATTTGTAAATAATTGTTTTTCAAAATTTTCGATTCTTTCAAGAATAATATTACACGTTTCGATGTGGAATTCGTTTATCAACAAAAGGTGGAGTCATAAAGTGACCCGAAGGGACAACGGAGTTACCATTTCTTGGACGGATGGTTCGTCCTCTGTCCCCTACACCCAAACTAGGGACCCAGTGTTTCTAGGGGACCTCTTCCTTTACCGTCAGGGGAGGTCACAAGAACGGACCCTTTAGGATGCCTGTCTCCTCGGACCATCCGATGTCAGGTACCCCAGTTTTTCTCAGTCTGTACTGAATCCCTGATTTGTTACAAAGGGATACAAATGTGAGATTCTGTACATAAATGAGAAGGCTGACACTTATATTTCTTGTATCTGGCCTTGGTAATTCTAGAATGACAATACTTGTGGAACAAGGACAGGAGTAAAAAAGAAAGTTCAGATGTTACACAACACACGAACTTGACATGAAAGGTCGTCGGAGACAGTGGACAGTGGGTAGAGACCACGAGAGGGTGGTCTTAAAAGACCTATCTGTGACCTCCCAAGTGAAGTCAAGTGAAGTCAAGTCAGCGTGTCAACACAGACTGAGAAACGCTGGGGTACCTGACGTTGTGCGGTCCAAAGGAACAGGCAGTACTTAAGAGTCTCGAACGAGTTTGAGTACAGGTAACGCAACCCCTACGGTAGGTTGGTAGAGTAGGAGACAACAGGGGAAGAGGAGGACGGGAGTTAGAAAGGGTCGTAGTCCCAGAAAAGTTTACTTAGTAAAGAAGCGCAGTCCACCGGTTTCATAACCTTAAAGTCTAAGTCGTAGTCAGGAAGGTTACTTATAAGTCCTGACTAAAGGAAATCCTACCTAACTAACCTAGAGAAACGTCAGGTTCCCTGAGAGTTCTCAGAAGAGGTTGTGGTGTTAAGTTTTCGTAGTTAAGAAACCACGAGTCGAAAGAAATATCAGGTTGAGAGTGTGGGTATGACCTGATGACGACCCTTTTGGTATCGAAACTGACCTGCCTGAAAACAATCGTTAGAGAGACGAAAAATTATACGACAGATCCAACCAGTATCGAAAAGAAGGATCCTCGTTTGTAGAAAATTAAAGGACCGACGTCAGTGGTAGACGTCACTAAAACCTCGGGTTTTTTGGTTTCAGACAGTGACAAAAGTGACAAAGGGGTAGATGCACGGTACTTCACTACCCTGGTCTACGGTAACTAGAATTATAAGACTTACAACTCGAAATTCGGTTGAAAAAGTGAGAGGAGAAAGTGAAAGTAGTTCTCAGTCTGTGTCTTTCTAAGACACAGAAAGACGGTATTCCCACCACAGTAGACGTATAGACTCCAATAACTATAAAGAGGGTCGTTAGAACTAAGGTCGAACACGAAGTAGTTCGGGTCGCAAAGAGTACTACATGAGACGTATTCAATTTATTCGTTCCACTGTTATATGTCGGAACTGCATGAGGAAAAGGATAAACCTTGGTCAGACAACAAGGTATAGGTCAACATTGACAACGAAGGACTGGTCGTATGTCTAAAGAGTCCTCCGTCCATTCCACCACACCATAAGGGTAGAGAACTTCTTTAAAAGGTCAAACAACACTAGATGTGTCAGTTCACGAAATAGTATCAGTTACTTCGTTTATAAAAAAGGCCTTGAGAGAACGAAAAAGTTACTAGACTGTCTACAACCGTTAAATTAGAGACGAAGGAGATGGAAAAGATTTAGGTCACACTTGTAGACTTCCAAGTACCAAGTGTATTACAACTTCGGACCGAACCTCCTAACTCGCAATGAAACGATCGCCACTCTACTTACGTTAACACGCCATTAAACTTGTAATAAACCGTAACGGTAAAAAACCTTAGCCTTATTTTTGACCGGAAAAGGTCAGGACACCGGTGACGAATCAAAAGGTTTAAACGACCGTATAACTCATGTCGTGAAATCGTTGTAGTAGAAAATTTCAAACTTTATCGAGTCAACCTTAGGACAGTGGAGGTGATCGAAACAAACACCACTACGAAGGATTCAGGACGAACTGAAACGTAAGGTCCTACAGACCGAGATCCACTTACTAGTGTGGTAACACCAATATACCTAGTACTTCTAGAAAAAACATATCAAGAAGACACATAAAGACGGTGTAGAAGAATTATAGAAGGAGAAGACAATCCAGGCATGGTAAAGACAGGAAATAACACGGGTAGAGAAGTATTTTATAAGGGCACCATAGAGATTAAAAGACCTCCTAATTCTGATACTATAACTATAACACCATAAATACGTCGTCGGATTTCCGGTCGACCGGTAAAGAACGAAAGAACAGGTAGGGTCACGACCTAAAGGAACTCCTCGTGTTCGAAAGAGATCTCTAGGTTATCATGGTTTAAATTCCTGACCTCTTCTCGTTCAGAATTTAAACCTCATTTGTATCTAGGTATTAAGGGACGAGGTGGAAACAAAGGACTAAGGACATCAGAGAAAGTGGAAAGTGAAGTATCCGTCTTGTTGAAGCAAATAAGTAGGTTTTACATAACTCCCGATCAAGACATGAGACGAGAAAAAAAAACACGATTCCCACGTCAACATTCTAAGTTGTATCACTCTTGTCTTAGGACTCAAAGTTCCTCCTCCGAATGTCAGTTACCACATCTTTTGACACGTCCGTCAAAGAAATGACAGACTTGGTGGTCCCTTCGGCCTATTCCTTCTCGTCACCCTTCTATACACCTCTCGACACACGATGTCTGTTTCCCGATGTAGACATGAAGAAAACATAAAGACACCCTCCGGTGCAAGACATAATAATGATAAGAGGGTGACCCGACAAGGATTCCAGATCTTAGACTCTATACAAATTCAAGTCGGACTACAATATATCAAAAACATAAATAAAAGTTTATAGGGATTTATTAATGGACAGTTTGTTTCCCCGTAGTCTAAAACTTTAGGGAAGGGATAACAGTATAGGTATAGGTTCTTCCGAAAGGGTAACAAGTATCATTAAGAAGAAAAACCTTTAAATGGATCGTAAAACAAAGGAAAAATACCGTTCAAAAGAATAAGATTTACCATATTATAAACAAAAGTACGAAATAAGAACTAAAGTACTTAAACTCTCAGACTATGTTATAAAAAGTTTACTTTGTCTGAATACTTCAATAAGGGAAAACGAGAAAGTATGGTGTATACGAGAAGGTGAATGTCTTTTTTTCCGATTTTGGTCGGATCGGAGGTTCTGATCAGAAACATTTATTATGTTGTCTCAAGAATGTAAGTTGTATCAGTAGTCCATACTTCGATCTTGAATAAGACTTCGAATCAACCGATACTTTCCATCCTATAAGTAGGAGTGTGAGGAATGTATCCCTGATAACTGTAAAAAGACAGAATACAATATTTAGGTTACGTTTCACTTTCTATTTAGGAGGTCGATTTCTAAACACTAGTTGAAGTATTTCGTTCTTGTACATTGAAATACAGTCGTAAATCTTTCACTAATGTAGACTATCTCTACGCCGTCCCCGCCCCTATTACCATTTCTTCCACCATAATGTAAAGTTATTCGTAAACCTTTAGAAACATTGAATTCTGACATGTTTATCTGGATTGGTTTTTACCTTTTCAACACCGAGAAACACTACCTATAACGTCGTCACTATATAATACAAGAAAACGTAAAAACAAA
The DNA here is from genome assembly GCA_006410555.1 of Capra ibex. Lineage (NCBI taxonomy): Eukaryota > Metazoa > Chordata > Mammalia > Artiodactyla > Bovidae > Capra > Capra ibex. The sequence continues at coordinate 13,483,458 of SJYO01052474.1, read as the reverse complement.
TAAGTCGAACTACCTCCTATATTTTTCCACGAAAACTAATTCGTGAAATTATAGAATATAAATCTCTCATGGAAAGTGAGGTCTTCAGAATTATTTGATACAAATATCTCGAAATATTTAGAATTTTTCATAATCTGAAAAGAAATGACCCTTACCATCCTTCAGTAGACACCATCTGTAGATGGGGTGACTTCCTGCACTCTTTAAGTCCAGTTCGAGTGGTTCCATCTAAGTCAACCATGTCTTTAGATGATTTTAAGATCGATAACCTGTTTAGGAAGGAACCGAACACTCAAACTCCTCCCTCCTCAGTCCACTCTTCTACTCAATCAGACAAATTAATTAACTAATTAGAGGATAAATTATCAACTATAACTCGGAGAAACAAGAACGATCACACACTCTTTCCAAGGTTTCAAAACCATAAAGGACAGACTTTGGTACTTCAGTAAAGATAGTCGAAATAATTTTTCATTCTTTTTACGAAGTACTCAATAGATGAATTTGAAAAGATTCTATAAAACAAACCCTGAGTTGATAGGATATCAACATTACTTCTTATTACCACTTGTAAATACTAACACACACACAATCAACGAGTCAACATAGACTGAGAAACACTGGGACACCAGTGACCCAAGTATCATAGTTATACTCAGTGACAAGAATATTTTCAAAGTCCACGAGTAAGAACTGTTGATAGATGTTCGCTATATAAATAATAGTACAAGAACTCTGAAATTCACCGTAAGTCATAAATTATAAGTCACACTTAAGGGGGAGAGAGACACAGACAGAAAGACAGACAAAGAGAGAGTGAGTATATGTGAGGGTGGGAATAGAGATTAACTTCCTTAGGATTTAGTCCTAAGTTCTCTGGAGATCCAATTAGAACCAAAAACAACGATTACTTAAAAGACCAGTTAGAGAGAGGTTGGAATCAAATATAATGATAGATACCTTACGTCATTACCTCTTTCAACTATATAATACTACACACACATACACACACACACACACGAGTCGACACAGGTTGAGAAACGCTGGAGTACCTGACATCGGACGGTCCGAGAAAACAGGTACCTTAAAAGGTCCGTTCTCATGACCTCACCCAACAGTAAAGGATGAGGTCTCCTATAAGGGTTGGGTCCCTAGTTTGGACGCAGAGAACACAAAGGACATAACCGTCCACTAAGAAATAGTGACACGGTGGACCCTTCGGGGTACCATACAATTTATATAATTAGTAGACTCCTTAAACATACTGAATAAGTTTAGAGTGATCAGTTCAATCTTAAGAAGAACCAGGATATTTTAGTAAAGTATTAGATTTGAAATGTTGACGTAATTAGAAAAATCTGATGATACAATAGAGAATGACGTACTTCAATCCGTACTTACCTAAATACCGTACTTACCTTTAACCCGATATTTTCGACGGGTTAAAGATAACCTTTGAAATTTTAAGACTTAATAAATCATGAATAGATATTATGTAAGTCAACTCCTTCTGTAGTTTAAGATTATTATTATTTTACATAATAAAATATTCGTAGTTTTTTATGAAATAGATATAATACCTTCCTGTAATTCTGGATGGAACTTTATCTAGATCCCATATCGACATGAGAATAAGTTACGAAGTTCCAAGGTATATAAGTTTAAATACATTTATTGTATTGACAGTATAAACCCTATATGATATCGACAAATTAAATATTACTACTGAAAAGGGGGAGTAAAAGTAATGAAACAAAAAGTCCTTGATCGTTACATTGATTCGAGACTTTAAACTTTCAAGTATAAAACTTAGTTTTCTAATCTCGTCATAAATATTTCTTCATTTTATAGTATCAAACCTCCTTTTGGGGTATACACGACAAAGTAATATAATACTGTCCATATTAAAGTCTACTGTACATACAAATAGAACAACAAGGTCCTTCCGTTTTGTTAGATTACGGAACAAGTGTGACAAATTTCTGTCGGTTGAGGTGAAAGAAACAAGGGATAATATAAAGAGTCTTTTAACGAACGTATTCTTGAGGGGGTCTATTGTAAGGATATATAATCCTTTACCTAATACGGACATGTGAACCTTTGTTGACTACGACATCCGACCTAAAGTACCCTTTTATTCTTTACTTTTTTTTTTTCGTAAAACTACTTCAATTGACCCGATTATGTTAAAGATTAAATTGACAGACACATTTTTCGTCTCGATAGTGAAACGGTTGTTTCCAGGTATATTAGTTTCGACACCAAAAAGATCATTAGCACATGTCTATACTCACAACCTAGGATTTCTTCCGACTGACGACTTCTTGACAACGAAAGTTTAACACCACGATCTATTCTGACAATCAGGAAACCTATCGTTCCTCTAATTTAGTCAGTTAGGATTTCCTTTAGTTGGGATTTATAAGTAACCTTCTTGACTACGACTTTAACTTCGAGGTTATGAAACCGGTGGACTACGTTTCTCGGTTGAGTAACCTTTTCTGAGACTACGACCCTTTCTAACTCCCGTTCTTCTCTTCTCCCGTCACTTCCTACTCTACCAATCTATTGTAGTGGCTAAGCTACTTGTATTAAAATTCGTTTGAGACTCTCTATCATTTCCTGTTCCTTCGGACCACACGACATCAGGTACCCAAACGTCTCAACCTGTGCTGAATCACTGACTTGTCACTACTGTCGTTGTTACGACTGAAAATAAATCACAGTACCTGACGTTTCTCAACCCAATGTTTACTACCTCCGTAGAATGGCATTATTAGGTAAAATGACCCTTACGGACATGAATTCTTTTATTAATTTCAAGTTTGTCAGGTTGATTTGTCAAAAACTCGGAGACAACTCTCTCAGGATACAACGTATAAGACATCTTTTGTTTCAATTTTCCGTCTCTGGGACTCACATGAGAGAATAGATTGACTAAAATAAGACTTAAAATCATTCGGATCAATCAAATTTATTTATTAACAAGAGGGGTCTCCAGTTACTGATACAAAGTAGTAAACACAAAGATAAAATTGGGTTCATAGCATTCATCACAAGTCATCTATCTATTTATAGACCTTGTACTTTTTGAACCCTCTAAATCAGACTTAGTCCATATAAACATGAACCAAAAGTCTAAATATTTTTCCTTGTATAACTATTCCGTATATTAGACTGTTTAATCTTCTAAACATCTTACCAAAGAGTAACAGATATCTAATTCGGGTTTTTAGAAACCGTGAGTTCTCGGAAGTACAAAACGGTCAAGGACGTATGGATGAGAGTTGAGGTACTGAAGGAGGATATATGACGTATCAAATCGGTACAACTTAATATAAAACCGTTAGTATGTAGGACTATAAAGGTTTTCCCTGTACCGAATATGGACAAAAGATCCATATTAATAATTATTGAAGTGAAAAGTCAAGATACTCATAACCAAATAAAGTTCCCACATGGGTGTGATTAAACGTATAAAGGAATTACCTAGACATCACAAAGTACGAAGACGTATAAAACATTTTAATAAAAATCTCGAAGACGGACCGGTACATACTTTTTGTAAACCCATGTACAAGTTGGAAATCCAGAAAAGTGTACGTCGGATCCACAAATCAAGTGAGTTTCGAAGACCCTCGAAGTCCAAAGAATTCTCGACAGATTTTGATCTTCTTAGTACCTCCGGACCAACTAACTACATAAGGGATCTCATTAAGACAACTAAAGTAACCTTGTCAAGTTTGTGACACGGAAAGAAACTTATTAAGATCCTTGTGACCCAAATTGAACCAACAATTAAATCCTGATATCACCAGGGACGAGTCTGACAAGATGTTCCTAGGTTTTTGTACCGTCTCAGTGTGAATGATGAAAAAGTTTCATATGGGATATAATAACGACACACAAGTCATCAGAGTCTTAAGGAAATGATAACATCATCACGAAAGTCTCATCACGATCAGAGAAGACTCCCTTGATTCTTAAAGTTTGGTCTTTAGTGACTCCCTTGTCTTATATGTCAATCTCTTGATCATTAAAATTATTTTGAATCCGATCAAAGACAGATGAACGTGTCTATTTTACGACCATGGGTGGTCCTTGTTTAGGTCATGTAGACGCACCAGTTCAATGAAACTAAATATACTTACACGTATACGTGCTTAAATGACTTGACTCGAGGTACTGTAATGGAAGTAGGCACTAAAATGCAGACAAACGGAGGGTGAGGGACGGAAACTAAAAATCGAAAGATCAACTTATCATTTGTAAATAAAAGAGGAAACCGAGTCCTGGACGTTAAGGACAGTGTCAATTATATTTTGTGAACGTAGACGATTTTGTCGTCACGACGACACTTTCGGACATCAAGTTTGTCAAAGTTAAGAAGAAAAAGAGACGGAAGTAAAAATCAGTACTCTTATATTCTCACGTCTCAAGTGTCAAGAATTCCACGATCCCCTTAGTAAGTAAGACGGAAACGGACATCTTGATCCTCTCGACCTCCTCTGGGACCTACCAAAGTATACGTAGTTTACGTGGACCCCGATGGTCTATCCAGACGTAACACAGAGTATTATACTTTCACTTTTTCTGACAGTTTTTATAACACTCTATATAACCGGAATAACATTTCACTCTCTCTCGAAGTTCACATTTTAGTAAGTCCTTTTTAGTAATAAGAATAGTTAACACTGGGTCCCGTACACACTAGCATGCGTACACTACACATACACACTAGTATCTGACAGGGGACATTTCGTGATTCACATAAGAATTCTTCTTATTAATTTATTTTAATCCATTCCACACCTTCTATTAAAATTTTAATGAAAAAGTTTAGGTACTACAAAGACATGGACTTCTAGATACACGACAAAACAAAAGAAGTATTATCTTATTATTATTTTTATCTTTTATAAGTATTTCTACCTTATATATATGATACACACTCACTGTCTTCTTAGGAATTATTTTTAATTTACAACCTACTCTCTCTTATACGAATAATAAGTATCTTAATACTTCAAATATAAATAGTTTTGGGGTTTATTGTTTTGATTGAACCAGAACGAAAATGTTTACGATAAACCCCTAACTTTCCAGTAAAGGTTTTGATTTCTCTTTCAATCCCTTGTTTACTTACTGCAAGTCGACAGATCTCAGATGGTTATCAGTTTTCGGTAATGACAGGGATTTGAATTTTCCTGTGTCTTTCTTTCGCTATGGTCAAGTCTCTAGACTTCGACAACTCCCCTCTCGAAGGTTGTCCTCGACCTTTTGACCTGGTGTGACGTTTTAATTCCTCTCCCTGAAAATAATCAAACCCGTCGATATTGTCTTATGACATCTCGTCCATTTATTGTCTTTTTTTAAAATTATATTTAAATAAATAAAATTAACCTCCAATTAATGAAATGTTATAACATAACCAAAACGGTATGTAGTTGTACTTAGACGGTGCCCATATGTACACAAGGGGTAGGACTTGGGAAGAGGGAGTAGGGAGGGGTATCGTAGGGAGACCTTTGAACTGTAGGTTCTAGCTCCGTGAGTTTTTACCGTAGACCACTCGTGGAGCAAGAACCAAGTGTCCATCGACAGAAGAACGACATTCGAAGTGTACCATCTTCAGTCCCTCGGAAAAATCCGTAGCAACCAACAACAACAACACGAAGTCAGTGTGTAGACACAGACTTAGAAACGATGGGATACCTGACGTCGTACGGTCCGAAGGGACTGGAAGTCTGTCCCAAACGAGTTTGAGTACAGGTAGCTCAGCCACTACGGTAGGTTGGTAGAGTAGGACAGTGGGGTATAGGACGAGAGTCAGAAGGGGTCTTAGTCCCAGAAAAGGTCACTCAGTCGAGAAGTGTGATCTACTTCTCGGTTTTATAACGACGAAGTCGTAGTCAGGAAGGTTACTTTTAAGTCCTGACTAAAGGAAATCCTTACTGACCAAACTAGAGGAACGTCAGGTTCCTTGAAAGTTCTTAGAACTTTCTTAGTCAAGCCACGAGTCGGAAGAAATACCAGGTTGAAAGTGTAGGTGTGTTCTGATGACCTTTTTTTATATCGAAACTGAGACACCTAGAAACAGTCGTTTCATCGCAAAGACAAATAATTATATGACAGATTCAAACAGTATCGAAAGTAAGGTTCTCATTGACAGAAAATTAAAGTACCGACATCAGTGGTAGGTGTCTCTCAAACCTCGGGTTCTTTTATTTTAGACAGTGACAAAGGTGAAAAGGAGAAAATAAACGGTAATTTATTACCCTGACTTACGGTACTAGAATGAAAAAACTTACAACTTGAAATTCGGTCGAAAAAGTGAGAGGAGAAAGTGGGAGTAGTTCTCCGAGAAATCAAGGAGAAGTATAAAACGGGAATCTCACCATAGTAGACAAATAGAAAATCTTCCCGTGATTACGGTAAGTACTTCCGATGTGGAAATACTGGTCAGTGAAGGGGGTTTTGAAGTGAAGACCTTTGATAGTGTAACCCGTAATCTTAAAATTGTACATTTGAAACCCTCCTATGTTTATAAATCAGATATCGTCTTCCCTTTCATAGACGAGATAGAGAAAGGTAAGAATCTATAGGACGATACAAAGAGGAATTGATTGGGATCAATTTCTGTTTTCTTTTCCTTAGGGTATATTAATTTGGGAACCCCCTGTTAAGAAACCCCCATGTCTCGTCTTGACTCTCTTGACTTTGTAACAAGAAACTCACTCCTTCCCCTTTACTCCACCGGATAAGAGTCGTATTTCTATGTCATTACAATGCTGAAACGACAACAAGTCAAAGAGTCAGTACAGGTTGAGACGTTGGGGTATCTGACGTCACACGGTCCGCAGGGACAGGAAGGTAGAGGACCGCGAACGAGTTTGAGTACAGGTAACTCAGTCACTACAATACTGAACGGTAAACTATCTACGTCTTGGACTCAGATCCTAACAATTTATTAAAAAGGCTCCAGCGTATCGATTAACTCGAGTCTGGTGACGGAACTTAAATACAAAGAATGAGTTATCGGTTCCAATCACTGAACAATGTAACGGTAACGTTATAATTATAAAAAGTAAACTAATAGTGACATTTTATAAACTACCTTGAAATATATACTTTTATTTTTAAATACCTACCTATTTGATTTAGGTTTTGGTTTATATTCGTTTTCGTTTCTGATCTATATATACCTCCATCATATCCCTTTCAGTCATACATGACGAAATCAGAAGAAGTAAGAGACGAAGATAACGTACAAAATAAAGAATGAAAGGGTCGTTTTCGAATCTCAAGGACAGTGTAGTTAGGGTTTAATCGAAAACGTCCGATTCCCGGAATCCGTACTTACAAAGACATTTAACCTATCTTTTTCGTAACGTTACCAGGTTTCCGAGGGTTCAGTCGAACTTAAAGGTCGTATGAAACCGGGTCTCGGATTTGACTGTCAGACCCTACACACTCACATTCCCTTTATTCAACTTTGACGGAGAATAAAGTATAAAAGTTGTAATTTGTCTTTGGGTCTCCCTGTACCAAGGTTATAAATAGTACACATAATGAAGATTAGGAAAGATTCGACTGTTACAGTATATTTGTTTGATATCGTTTACTTTAAAAGAGTTTAATTTCACTTTTTGTTTGGAGTACTAGAACTATATTTTACATCATATTGATAATATACGTAATAAAGTTACTCATTTATAAAAAAGTATTTTACATCCTCATGAGTAAAGATGGTGGTAAATTTTAAATTTTAAACCTAATAAAATTGAGAATCATATCACACTGTAGTACCATTTGGTATTAGGTCTGAAGTCAAACAAATTAAATCTAAAAGAAAAGTTATAAGTGACAGTTTATTATCTCGGGATTTTCCTACTGTCTCGATTACCGGTAGTAATTCGTGGTTTGTCTCTCAAGTAGTCGTAGATTTCTCTACTTTGTCTCCTTCCTCCCCGGTAGGTTCATCTACCGAAAAGACATCACAAAATAAATTCCCGAGTATTTTCTTCCCTTCTCCCACTCTTCTAAGATGTGTACCTGTAGTGGTCTACCAGTTGTGGCTTTAGTCTAACTAATATAAGAAACGTCGGTTTCTACCTCTTCGAGATATGTCAGTTGTTTTTGTTCTAGTTCTCGACTGATACCGAGTCCAGTACTTGAGGAATAATGGTTTAAGTCTAAGTTTAACTTCTTTTATCCCTTTTGGCGATCTGGTAAGTCCATACTGGATTTAGTTTAGGGAATACTGATATGTCACCTTCACTCTTTATCTAAATTCCCGGATCTAGACTATCTATCTCACGGACTACTTGATACCTGTCTCCAAGCACTGTAACATGTCCTCTGTCCCTAGTTCTGGTAGGGGTACCTTTTCTTTGCGTTTTTTCGTTTTACCGACAGACCCCTCCGGAATGTTTATCGACACTTTTCTTCTGTCCACTTTTCGTTTCCTCTTTTCCTTTCTATATTCGCAGACTTACGTCTCAAGGTTTCTTATCGTTCTTCTCTATTCTTTCGGAAGAAGTCGTAAGTTACGTTTCTTTATCTCCTTTTCTTGTCTTACCCTTTCTGATCTCTAGAGAAGTTCTTTTAATCTCTATGGTTCCCTTGTAAAGTACATTTCTACCCGAACTATTTCCTCTCTTTACCATACTTGGATTGTCTTCGTCTTCTATAATTCTTCTCCACCGTTCTTATGTACCTTCTTGACATGTTTTTTCTAGAAGTACTGGGTCTATTAGTACTACTACACTAGTGATTAGATCTCGGTCTGTAGAACCTTTCACTTCAGTTCACCCGGAATCTTTCGTAGTGATGCTTGTTTCGGTAGGTCGGTAGAGTAGGAGCCAGCAGGGGAAGAGGAGGACGGGGGTTAGGGAGGGTCGTAGTCCCAGAAAAGGTTACTCATAACAAAAACGAAACCGAGGTAGGGAAGTAAGAAAGACTTCAATAAAGAGTACAGGGGAGAAAGACAGTTTCCTCTGAGATACCGCATGACGAATCTCAGGATATATCCATAGAGTAAAAATGAGTCTCTTCTTCTTTTGAACTTTCGTCAGACAAGGGTAGGAATGTTCTATTTTTTTTTCGACTTGTTTAACGTTAAGTTTTCTAAAAGAACTGGGTAGTCTCTATAATTCAGTTGTCTCGTTTTTTGATTGTATTTTAGACATTTCCCTATTCTCGGTTGTACCTTTTTGTCTTGAAAGACAACATAAGCATCTTGACCATGAGAATAACCATCGTTAGACCAGACACTTCCGTTTAATTAAGAATTCAGGATCAATTATTTCAATGCACATTATTTATTATGGAGTTTTCTTTGACTTATTTGATAGAAATAGTATATGTCTGTCGTGAGTGAAACACACTAAACTGTACGTACGTAAAAACAATGGTGCCAAATTAATTTTGTATAATCGGGAGGCTGTTGTGTCAAGTTTAAAATCATGGTGTCAAATAAAAGACACTCATTACACATTTTATGTTTGGAGTGGTGATCGAAAAGTCAGGTGTCTAGTTGTTTAGTTCTGTTTACTAGTCGATGGTTGATACAATAAAGAAAGTGTCAGTTATCCATTAACCAGTGAAGTGTAGACAAATGTGTATCCCTTCAAAAATGAATGTAGAGGAAAAACAGAGGATAACTATTTGGGTACACTGTAAAATCTTTTACTTATTAGTTTTCTCCTTTAACCAATTGTTCTACTTTCTCATCGGATCTTTATGTTTCATTATTACCACCTTCTTTTAACTCTTTATCAACATTACTTTTTTTCCTACACTGTAACCGTTCACTGTAACCGTGTAGAACGCGTAACTTCCCTGAGATTCTATAATGTACTGTGACTTTTACACTTCTTATTTTAAACCTTCAATTAGGTTTGATTTTTTCCTCTTACTGATAAGTGGGTTCAGGACTTTTCTATGAGTGAGACTCAGTTTACAGTGTGTTCTTTCGTTCGTGATAAGTTCGTGATAAGGAACTATCCCTTAATAGACCACTAGTTTCACGACGTGAGTTATACAGTCTTTTAGGTTTTCTGGATCGTCACCGGTGTCCTGACCTTTTCCAGTTAAGAATGGGTCAAGGGTTCTTCCCATCATGATTTCTTATAAGTTTGGTACCTTGTTAACGTGCGTAAAGGGTACGATCATTCCAGTACGAATTTTAAAACGTACGATCCGACGTCATAATATACTAGGTTCTTGAAGGTCTGTAGGTTCTCTACTGTAATGGTCCCGAGGTATACTTAGAACCTACTCTTCTCTCCTTTTTATAGGTACTGTATATTTTCGTTAAGTATGAAGTTCCTACAAGAAGGGGGTCCTAGTACAAAATTAGGGTAGGGGACTAGAGAATGGTAAAGTATGTTTAGGTAATTAAAGTCTAAATTGTTCTCCGTCAAACCGGTTTTTATCCTCGACGTAATAGAGGATCCATCCTTCTACTTTCTAATGTTTTAAATGCTGATTACCAAAAAAAGAGAACGTTAGGTAAGATATGTCAACCCTAATCGTAATTTATCGTTCTCTGAAGGGAACAAAATTTAAAAAGTTTTCATTTTTTTTTAGAGTAAAATACTATGATAGTTGTTTAAGAGAAAGAGATCGGAGAAGAAAGGAGTCCTTTTGAATGGTAACGAGAATGACAGTCATGAGAAATGATGAAAAGTTTCAACTGAAGTACGAAAGAAAATATCTTTAATTTGTCACAGCGACTCTTTACACACTGTTTACTACGACCTGAATGGAAAGCATCACTTACAATTCTCGTGTTTGGTACTTTCTTGTTTCTTGTTTCGGATGGATAAACATTGAACACTCAGTCAAACTTTCTAAAGTTTAATTCCTAACCTTTCACGAAGTAAGTACAACTAACCGGGTCATTTGAGACTGACTCGAAGTCCCTTTATGAAAATAAATACATAAAAATTCAGACAAATTCAGACAGGTATAAGATCTTAGACAAAACGTACAATTTAAAGTCCGTTTTAAAAGAAGAGATCAGTGAGAATACAAACTAGAATCGATTTGTTATACCTATCATCTAAAAGGAGACGTAAGAGTTAAAAGATCTTTCTGTACCAAAACGTTAATTCTTTAGGTGTAGTGGATACTTTATGAAAACGATTTCGAATTTTGGTGTTGTACTAGTCCCGAGATCTTAATTGCTGTCTTTCAAGTTTTTCACAACCGCTTTCTCTAGACAACTTTATGTACTTACACTACATGAGAAGTTTTATATCTAACCACCTCTTCGAGGTACCAGTTTCCCTCACTCACCAATGAACTTGTTTGTCTAACGTTTTATTGTCATTTGATGTATAATTCCTCTTTAGATATCTAACTCTGTGTAATTGATCAATGTCGTATACCTAGAATAAACCTAAAATTAAGTTTGACAGTTTTTGACTAGATAGTCCCTTAATACTTGTTATGAATGTGTAAAAATCCTATAATGTCCTCATAAGAAACTCATAAGAATCATAACACTAATACAATTTTCCTCCAGACACACTCTACGTATTATTTGTAAATACGTTTTAATATTCTATAGTTACTTAAGACTCTAAACGTAGTTCTATAAATTATAAATGTTGAATCCTCCAAACTCATTTACAATATTTACTTCGTTCCAATCTACCTTTCAACTACCGACAATTTTACTTACTACGTATTTACTCCTTAGTGATCTAACAAAAACGATGTTTTTATTGTCGATAAACTAGATAGAAAGTTAATAAACCTCACAAAAGTCAAAAGACATAATTAGATGGAAAAGATAAAAATTTACAATTTTATTAGTGTTTACAGAATCAACCACGACTCCTTTATTATCGAGACAGGGAGTCAAAGGAGTCAACATTTTACCTCTAATATCATCTTGGAGGAGTTTCATTACAACATTTTATAATTTACTATCTCTTATGTTATTCAACGAAACTTACAAAGTGAAAGTGAAAAGTGAAAGTACGTAACGTCTTTCTTTACCGTTGGGTGAGGTCACAGGAACGGACCTCTTAGGGTCCCTACCCCCTCGGACCACTCGACGACAGATACCCCAACGTGTCTCAGTCTGTGCTGACTTCACTGAATCGTCGTCGTCGTCGTCGTCGATAATAAAAATTATTTTATAACGTAATTTACAATGGATAAAGTATGATGTGTAAATTCATGTCTAAAAATGGTTAAAAACAAACAAGATAAAACAGAAAAATTGACTGTTTATTTTACTTCAGTCTCAATATCATTCGTCTCCAGACTTTCTACTGTCTTTTGTGTGAATGTATATATTTTCTTATAATTTTCTTCTATCGACAAGAGGTGACGAACACTTTTACCTTACAACGAAACTTAGTACATTTTAACACTCGATAGTCTCGTTTATTTTCTATATTGTTTCTTAAAAATAGACACCTTTACTCTATCCTCCATTTTTGGTCCTATTTGTATTTCTTCACCAGTTCTATTAAAGGTCTCACTGAATTCGTAACACTAAAATTCTAATATTATCATTTCAGGTACTTATCTAATACAAGTTTAACACTGTCAACCTATACTCTATACCACACTCTAATTTTCCCTCTGTAATAGTGAGATAATTTTCGTTCTTCTCCATCTGAAGATTTCTTTTAATCTCCGACTAAATTATTGTTTTTGAAATTAATATCCTACAATAATAAGAATAATGATCACTACACTCATATTTATTCGTTTATATAAGTCTTGAACGTTTTCCTTGTACTTATTTTTTAGTACTGTTTACTTTCGTTTAAATTTAGTTTCCTTTATGAATCATTTGTTTTTTCTCTTATAAAAGACCTAAATAACTATTGAATCTTTTATTCTTGATACTAATATCTTGTTAATTTTATTATCCAAAGGTTGATGTCATTTAATCACAAAATGCAAAAAAGATAGGTAAAACTTTACGAAACGAGCGGTCTTAAAAATATGAATACATCCTTTTAACAATACAGAAAAGTCTCCTTGAAAAGTTCTGAAAAAAATTTTATATTTAAATAAAATTAACCGTCAATTAATGAAATGTTATAACGTAACCAAAACGGTATGTAGTTGTACTTAGGCGGTGTCCATATGTACACAAGGTGTAGGACTTAGGAGAGGGAGGAGGGAGGGACTTGGTAGGGAGAAGTATGGTCTCTAATAAAGAGAGGACAGTTTTTGGTAGTTATCAAAGGACGTGTGGTTGAACGAGTGAAAACGGAAAAGAGAAGGTAAAAGAGAAAGAGAAGGACAAGCCTGGTAACTACGTCTTGAACACAGTTAAAGAAAGAGTAAAGAAAATTTTACCAAATTTACCCTCCCCCCTCCCTTTCTACCGCCTCCTTATCCTGCCCTTCTGGTGAAAGAGGGAGTGCTTAAGGAGTTTTCTTGTAAAGTTGCGGCTCGTTTGAAGTGTTTTGTTGAAGACATCCGACCGTCTCCTGTAGTCCGTTGGTCTTTTCGTCTAGTAACAGAAGTTTTTGTCCATCCTTTTTTA